>JAABNY020000034.1:4625190-4637465 GCA_015164015.2 Brevimyrus niger
GACTAACTAGAACAAAGTTGAAATATGGGGATGTCACGTAGGTGGAACAATGCCAGGAGAAGGGGGAGAAGCCCAAAAGGCCAGAGTCATTGTTGAGCTTCTTGATGCACATTCTGAATGTATGTCAAATAGTGGCTCCCTGATTGCAGTCTGCTCGTGACAATAAACTCTTGTTACTTGCAACTCCTCCACGTCTCAGCTGTGAATTTCTCCTCATCAACAGACTCGGCGGAGTGCAGCGAACTCCAACAATAGACAGTAACAGTAATTATTATTATTATTAGTAGTAGTATATAATAAAATACATTTTAAAATGAAGATTTCTTCTGAATTATTTTAATATTAATAATAAACAATTAATATGTTTAATTATAATAATATTGTTGTGCCACGTGGGGACGGAACGGAGACAAAGGCTCAGACGTCAGGGTATTGGGGAATATGGCGTTTAAATACAGGTAAGGCAGGCAAAATGCAGACGGACAATACAATGACTAGGCTGGGGAAACAAACTGAAACGTAAACTAAATACAGAGGACTAATGACAACAACCAGAAACAGCTGATCACACGGGCCGTAATTTTTTGGGGCTGGGAACTAATTAATTGGTTTTCCATTATTTCTTATGGGGAAAATTCAATCACAACTCGAACTTTTAAGGATTCGATTCTGAGGTACCACTGTATTTTCATTTTCATGCACACTGGAGAAGTTACTTACATTTCTGTTTTCGGATGGCATGATTCACAGTAAAGGTTTAATCCCTGTAAACAATCCCTGTGCCAGCTATGCCTGAAACTGCTCTAACTAGCACTCTAACTAGAGTATGATCATGGCAGTGTATGGGGGAGGAGGGGGGGGGGGGTTGTAACCCTGGGACTCTTTAAATGGGTGGAAACCTCACCCCCCTCAATGCTCAACCCAAAGTTATGCCCTTGGGTATGGTATATATGCAGTTTGGTTTGACGACTGCATTGAAAGAGACTTATAACATTTGTTAAAGGCTGTATCAATTAAGTTTTACGAATACCTAGCCTCAGCTTTTAGAGGAAGGCAAATGGAAAGGCTGTTACCTTGTCGCTTGATTCTTTTCCAGAACTTGCCAGTCATTGACTACACAATATAGAAATATTTTGGTTACTGAATACTGAGATTCATTCATTTTTGTTAAAATTATCATGAACCAGGAAGATTTCTATCGGCAGTTGAGATTTCCAAAGAAGGTGAGCTTTCACTGTGTGACGTCTGTATGAAGGGACTGCAGACTGGGTCAGTGTGTGGCCAGTTACCTCACACATCCAGGTGTGGCTTTTGAATCTGGCCTCCCCAAGCCTCATGGGAATCCTTCTGTGGTTCACTGACATAGAGTTAGTCTCACTGTATCTTTAAATTTTACTGCGATTGCCCCCCAGCCAGCACTACTCCTAGTCTCTGTGGCACTCAAGGTGAGTATCACCGCCAGCACTCCCCATACCAGGCAAAATGAAATTGACTTGCAAGTTGGCGCCCCACCAGAAGCTGGCACCCTAACCCTATGTTGCCAAAAAGATAACTGACTGGCCCTGCTGGCATGCAGTCCAGATACCTGTGCTGCCCCACTGCCCCAATTTATCACACGTGACGTGTTGGATAATCGACGCATTCAACAGAACATTACAACTGATCATTGCCCATTAATCGACCTTGCTTATGCTGTGCCTGTATTTTGTTCCTAAAAATCAGTATATTTTATTATTCCGCCTGTGATTGAAATACATATGGGATGTATTTTATTACTTTAATATGCCCTCAATGGCAATCCACGACATGTATTATTTAACTTGTACTAAACGAATCGGGAAAATCCGATGCTAACTTTCATACGCGTTTCAATTAAAAAATAATTACTTTAGTGTGCGCTTGAAATACGCCTTTGGGACGTTCCGCCACTAGATGGCGGTAAAATAACAAACCGCCGCCTCTACCTGAACCAGGTTACTTATTTCTAGGGCGGAGGGGAACCTTTTTTATTAGGAGGAGCTATAACTATAAGGGACATGCATGCAGTTACAGTCGGTCGCTGATTTCTGCGTACAAGTGTAGCATTTTAGTCTAGTCCATACAACGTTAGAACTTAAACATGAAGTTCCAGAATTCAAACTGAGATTCATAGAAACACCAAGGAGCGGTGGGAGTAATTCATCACTTCGCCTTACAAAACCTTTTGGAAGTACATACCACAATCCCTTCGAAATCCCTCTTGCAGGTAAAGCGTTTATGGAATGTGGCTGGATTACTGAAAGGGAATTTCCTAGATAATTCATGTTAGATACACACAATATCGTGTTCGAGGTAAAATTCTGTGCATGCATTAAACGATTTCGTGTATTACAATAATTTAAGTAAACTGCATTTTGAAATTGTAAATAATGTGGGTCGTCATCGTTGTCATCATAACAAAATAATTATTTTAATATTTGGATTTATATCTGTTGCTTAGCCATTTTACTGTATACGTTTTTCTGAAGAGTATGGTTATGGTATATTGGTATGTATATGCAGTTTGGTAGAATGACTACATTGAAAAAGACTGGTATAAAGTATATACAGTGACCTGAGAGAGACCCTCCGGTGCGGCCGTGGTATATAACCGAACCGAATCGAACTGCATGTTTCCTCTGCGGGTCCATACGCACTTGTGGCTGTACGGTGCAGCCGAGGTAGTGCTCATCAGGGACGACTCCATGAAATTTTCGGGGGGGGGGATGAGACAAAAGATGGGGTTGCTGAAGCCCCCCTAAATAGGGTCTAGAAATGCCTATGGTGTTGGATAATTGTCCGGTTTCAGCAAACTCCCGGGTGAAAGACCTGTAGGGCGCTGGACACAGACCAAACACGTTCTTGCTGCTCCCTTTGTTTTTAAAATCCAGTAACAATTGGAACCGTCTATTTTTTACTATTTCTCTTGGAGTATTTTCTGCCTAAACTAGTACTAGTACACAGTAGTAGACTATAGATCTAACAAGCTCAAAAAGGCTAGGAGTTAAGGGGGACTTTAGAAAAACACATCTATGTAAATTGATTCAATAAAAAACGGTCCTTAGTAAAGTCGTAATGATAAAAGACACTGAGAAACCGAAATGTATAGATAAGATGTTTGAATTACATTTGACACATAATATGTCATCTTTCTCTACACATAAATAACCTGTGCTTAATTAAGTCGGCATTTTTATACACTTTTGAATATAATATACCTTTAGGACTGTCTCCAAAATTAAGCACTGAACATCCAAGAGGCATTAGTACCTAAAATTAGCAAAGACATTTCACAGACACTTCTCATTACATAATTTGACGCAGTTGGGTTTCAGTCACAAAAAGGCTTTGTTGATTTTTATGACAATGTTTTTTTATTAAACAGTAATACTTAGAGAGCACTTCATGTGAGTTCTCGCGTAACAATAAAGCTATTCAAAAGTTTTTTGACAAGATAATCCTACATTATTACATGGAAAATATTCTCAAAGTCTAATTTATTTTGAATTTCTCTTTTGCTTTATATATATGCATTAATTTGTAAAATCTCCCCTTTCCAGCCAGAATTCTATTCCCTAAGGAATGTCAAAGCTGAGCAATAATAATTCAAACAATAATTTTATAATCACTTTAAGGTGATGTACTAATACCACTACTAATAATACCACTAATAATACCCAACAAGCACACACAAATTGAAATCCATCCCAATATTGTAAGTTGCTTTAGATAAAAGATAAATTAATATATGTATCTAACTAGAGAGAAATCATTTCAGGATAGTGACACCTACAGGACTTCTTACATGTTTAAAAAGTGAGATTCAATGAACTGTGTCATAGAAGCTCAAGATCTAAACAGACTGTAGGAGCTAAGTAAGTGTGCAGACTTACATGCACACACACACACACAAACACACACCTCCCAGCTCATTTGTGCTAAACACTGTTTTTGTTACCATATTTTAAGGTAGTGTTTAGACTCTTATCCACTATAATTTTTCAACCAGAAGGTAATCTTGTTTAACGGCTAATTCACATTTTTATGGATATTTGTAATTACTGTAATGTTTATTTTTTATTGTTTAGCCTCTTTACACATTTCTCTCTTCTTAGCATCTTGGAGTTAAGTAAATAAAAATGTCACAGCGCGTACAGAGAGTAGAATTGTGTGTGTGAATTTGATTTGATTTTTTCCTGCTCCATGCTAGGTCTTAGTCTTTGATTTTGCCTTTGACCGGTGAACAGAGCATTTCTGCAGACTGACAAGAGCAAAAACAAATGTCTCTCCTCTGAAGTAGAGTCAGTAACCAGAGCTGCCCCAACAGTCACTAAAGAGACATCTCTGCAGCCGCCCTTAACGGCAGAAGCTCAGCGCAGTGTTGCCGCGGAGTAAGAGGCCTCACGCCAGCTCGCAGTCAGCGGGATCAAGCGGTAAGACGGCAGTGAAAGACGCACTTGTGCCTCTTTCATCGACTGCTGTAGGAGATACACACAGATTATTGACAGGGGCTGCAGTTCGAGGTGGGGGAGGCTTTGCGGCTTCTTTTCATGTGTGCCTTTCGTTTGTTTTTGCGGAGGGAAGTCGATGCAGACACTGTAATTACAGTTATCACAAGACAAACAGAAAACGGGACTCAATAATATCTAGATAATTAGACAGTCCCCAGATTTACAGACAAATGCAGTTTGATGTTACGGTTGCATGAAGTTTAGTGAAAAACTATAATTAGGCTGTATATTCATGTATGTTTAACAAAGATCATAGCTATGAATATATTTAGCAAATTCGTCTATTTTGAGGAGGGGAAATACTGGCTACGGTTCTCAGTATTGACACTAGTTTCTCCGCTTAAGGGACACACATTAAATCAGTGCGGAATTCCTCGAGCTGAAGCTTAACAACATTATTTTTCTTTTTTTGCATTTAAATAAATATACCAGGACTTCTCTGCGCCTTCTGTGTTGTATGGAGCTACTGAGGAATAGCGTTAGCTGCACGGCATTTTGCAGTGTAGCACTAACAATATAGGCATTTTTTACAACTACAACAGCCTCGCATGTTTAGTCAGTTAGAAAATATTACATGGCAGCAATCACTGGTCATCTTTTATGTGTTTGCATTTTGTTACTATAGTAGGAAAATCATTCGAGACCAGAAAAGTGTTTGCATCTGCTTAGCTGAACGTCATCCAAGACAATGTCCATAGCTTTACACTTCATGCATTTTTAAAAGACTGAAACAGCTAAAATTAGACCCACGAAATAAATTTTTGGTTTATAAACAAAGAAATTGAAACTATTATGAATTTAATATATTGAGGGAACAAAGTTATATAAAGGTTTTTCAGGGATCCATAAGGGAATAAGTGAGGACTCTGTTACTGTAATGCTTTCTCCTGGTGTTTTCTAAGAAAGAATAGCCTTTTCTTGGTTTTGAAGATAACAGTGAAAAGCAAGTATTATAACTCCTGCTCAGCATTTCTGCAGTGTGAACCTACATGTGCTGACATCAACCGTTTACTTTTCTTAATCTAACAATCAACCCTGAAGAAAGTTCTAGACACTTAACTTAAGATATTTTTTCTATATATGGGTTACAGAAGATTTTAATTGATAATAATAATAATATGAATAACAATAATAATAATAATAATAATTAATAATAATAATAATAATGATATGATGATGATGATAACCACTGTGGTAAACAGTGACAGCATAGGACAGATCAGGTTTTGTGTTGGAATTCTTGAAACCTGCTAGGATTAGTAACTGCTTCAAGCCATTGAAGGTTTTATTTACTGAGGATGGTTGAATCTGAGGAAAGGGACAGATTATGTCATTAAAATTGAGACAGCAAAAGACCTTCGATTTATCCATTTAATCAGTTACAGTAGGGACTGCGGCTCTCCCCAGGTCTCAGACACCTGCATATAACATTAAACAGTTTCATTTAAAAACAATTAACCTTTAATTAACAGCTGCTGTTTCCTGGATTTCAGTTGACTAATGAAGTTTAGGGACCTTCATACATTGAACCGAATGTCTTGTACTACCTTATCAATACAATGATCTTTGTGTTTACACGATATTAGAAGCAAAACGTTATGAAATTCCAGTCCCTGGGAATGCTGCAGTGGTATTCGTGTGTGAGAAAACCCATCACATTTTATTGGGCGTCTTCACTGAGATTTTTCAAGAAATCTTTATATTTCCTCGATTTGCAAAAAAAATACATTAACAGGTCAATTAATATCATTCTGCAGCATTTCACTGCAGGTGTATGCTGATGCTGATTATTACTGACAACATGAGACACAGAAACTATTAAGAAGGCTTCACAGTGTGACCAGTCAGCCCCCAGGAACACATTCACAAAGGAGAACCTGACTGATATTTAATTAATGTTAATTCATTTAATTGAAAGTAAAAGAAGAAAGAATGATATCAAACAGAAGATCTCAAGAAAGGTGTGTAAAGACAAATATGACATCTATATATGTACAATTAATTCACTCTTAGTTGGGACTCTCATTTGACAACAGACGAGAGGGTACCGATTAGCACAAAGGTAATAATATCCCTGCCCTAATCTGTCCCCAAGGAATAGACATTTCAAGCTTGGTAATGATAAGGGTAATGATACTCTGTCTATTTTGCTTAGATTATGCGGTCGTTAGAAGATTAATGACCTGAGGCGCGGAGCCTGCGGTCGCCTTTGAGACACGGCGAGTCCCGACAGGGCCGCCCAGGCAGAGGATTCTGGTTCCTGACGGGCTCCTCAATCGCGCGAAGGTGCATTCCAGCCCCGAGGAGCCGCGTCTCCAGAGCCTGTATCTGCGCTGGGGTGTGTGTCCGCGGTTGGGGAACTGGGGGCCATGGTGCCCCTTCGCTTCCGGTGAAAGGCACGTCAAAAACATATTCCTTTCCTACATATCAAAGACATCCTCTGTCCCTTATCTGGCTCCTTGTAAGTTGTGAAATAGCTTACTAAGAGTTTAATTCTCCAGAAATACTTTTAGCATGTAAATAGATTGAAATCTTTATAAGATGTTTTTAAGTATTACGTATCTTTACGAAAATGATAAACATCATTGCATTATGATGACAATTGTAATACAATTGAAATTGTATTTGGTAATAAGGTAACCAACTCAAAACAACAAACTAACGAACTAAAAATATGGTATTAAGAACATCAGATTTACAAAACAGAAACTCCACCAGCAGTAATTGCTTTTGTTCTAGCAATTGTAGGATACACTTCAGGGATGTAGTGGTGATTGTGGACAGTTGTTGACCGGGGTCAGTTGTTCACAGCGATTCAGTAATTTTCCTGCATAACTTAGATTCCACCAAACACCACTGATGTTTAGCCAACTGGTACAACTTTACTATGAAAGGAAGAAATGTTTTTCTCTGTTGTCATTTTTCTACATTTTATAAAAATGAAAATGGAAAAAAGGTCTCACCTGTTAATGTTCTGTATATGTCTTTTTTACTGAGAAAAGGACAGATGGAAGCTATCAAAAGTATGTGCTATTAAAACAAAAAAGAAGAAGACATGTTTAATGCCCTAAAGCAAGGGTAGCCAATTTTATTCACAAAGGGCCGCTATGTGTGCAGGTTTTTGAGGTAACCTTTAGGTCAGCTGTCAGAGGTGTGAGGACTCAGCCAATCAGTTCTCTAATTAGTAATCTAATTAGGGAGCTGTAGCAAAAACCCACATACACAGCAGCCCATACTGGATAAGATTGTCCACTCCTGCCCTAAAGGGAAGAAAAGCAGGTGTGGATGAGGGTAAGACTGTCTCACTTATTCAGACACAGCTTCAAAGTCTCAGAGCCTACAGGATGCAAAGAAAGATACTTGATTTTCAGACCACAGTTGCATAGATTTCCTGTAGATGTCCTCTAAAATACTACAGTAGCTGCATGTGTGGCCTGATCCATCTCCTCGGTTCATTCTGTAAGTGAATGACATGAGTTTGTAACTACATTGTGTAGACTTGTATTTTCTTGCATCCACTACAATCATCCGCCAAAGTATCTACCATTTACCAGGAGAACATGACGCAACAACAGTGACAGTCTCCTAGGCAACAGTCAATGACTGGAATTTAAGGAATGTGTCCTTCAACTTACAGTCATTTAATTTGCCCGATTGATCACCTTTCCTGCAATAGCTGACAAGCTGTTTCTACTTTTTTGCATATGCTAATGAAACAGACTAATATTATTACCCATGGGATACAGGAGTCTATGGCAAATACAGAAAAATTGCATTCATAAGCAATTATTCCTTCTGTGTTTCTAAGATGTTTAATGCGTATTGCGTTAACGACCACACATTATGAGGCTTGGGGCGCCTTTTACACACCCTACCATTGCTCCTTACTCACAGTAACAATTTACAAATACTTTGCAGCACGCTACGCAATTGCACTGCCCGTAGGTTGAATGCAGGCCCCTCCCTCATAGTCCATGATGTTTCAATATCATCTGTCTTAATAACGCTCACTTTTTTTTTTGTGAACATCTTTAGGCTATATTTTCGTGCTGTGAAAGGCACACAGATGTGCCACTGAAAGCATTCTGAACCAGATGATTTATTGCAGTATGATTGCATTTTTTCATCACCCTGTTCTTCTGGGGGACTGGCTTATGAAAAAAGAGATATATATTGTCCCAGCAGAGAAAGGGTATAGTACTGTACAGGGTTTGGGAAAGCACAGTAAGGCATATGGGGTGTCTTCCTGTTTACTGGGGTCTCTGTTTTCTCCTGATCTCTTTTTTTTCTCAGTACACATTTACTGTGGCTGAAGTCCTAAAGTGTCCCACTGATAACTGAGAAACAGGCAGACAGATTGTGATTGTTGGATTGGGATGCTATCCGAAAATAATGTTTTCTGGAAATAATTGCAGCTATGTATATATTCACATAACAGATATTGGTGTCTGGGGCCACCTTTAAAACTCAGGCAGGCAGCTGGGATTTAAGGCATCGCAGTTGTTTTAAAGTTCTGGTTTCACAAGTGAGCAAAGATGCTGGGAAATCTGCTAATCTGTTATATTTAATAGTTATTTTTTTTACCTGTGCAGTATTTGGAGCAGCATTCAGTAGAATGTTAAGCTATAGGCAGAGAAGGCAGGGGAAAAAGCAATGATTTCACAAGTGAGCAAAGATCCCTCCCCCACTGGAAATAACCAGACTCCCCCCCCCCCCTCCCAACTGGAAATATTCAACAGCAGGACAAAGTGACTAATAACTAAGGATTGGAGAGCTTTAATATTTTAATATTTACAAAATGTCTTTGTGGCCCCTCTGTAACAGGTACACCAGTGTCCTTTGCTGGGTGCATAAGGACTGACAGGAACAGGAATGTTCAAGCCTGAAGGCCATATTTGCTCACAACTGAGACTTGACTAAGAAGTTCAAGAAGCCAGGCTTGCTTTTAGGCCTCAATTCACAAACATCAATGACATAAACTGAAATTTCACAATCGAGCTGGTGTCCCCTCTGAATTAGCACGTATATATGTTCATCCTGCGTACAGTTAACCATGAATTTTGTAACATGAAGCAAGACATGTTATCAGCACTTAGTTTTAAGGAGAAAACCTTTTTTTTTAAAAAAGGCTGACGCAATTATTTAAAACGTTAATGTCAGAATGGAGAACTCAGCGCTCTTTGCAGTTCTGGGATCTTCCAAGAAAAGCGAGTCTCCCGTGGGCCGTGAAGAGCCGTCGGCGTTGTCGCCTTTCAGGCGCGTCCCACCGCTCCCTCGTACTGCCACCCCAGTGAGCGTTACTGTAAACACCAGCACCAGAATGTGCAAATAGCTTAGAGCAACATGCTGAATTATTACTAGAACCCAGTCAAACTCCATCTATCATCTTAGGAATGCTAGTGTGGACAGAACAATGATGCTCTTTTAATAATTTAATAACCATTAAAAAGAAAATAATGTGTAATCTTAGAAATATCAATGAAAAGTCTGTCTCCATGATTAGCCTATAATTGGATATAGTATGTAGAAATTGTTTAATTAATGATGTGTAATTAATTAAAGTTAGCTGGTGGTAAAATCTATTAAACACATGAAATGGCTGAGGTGCCCCTGTGGAGAGGTTTGGGACCTAAAACAATGTTTATCTAGCCGACTAGACATCAGTAACTTTTTGTAAATATACAGTTACTACCCCGATAAATAGCTTTACTCATTTTCTTTACTGCTTAGAACTTTTGCACAGCACTGTGTGTGTGTGTGTGTGTGTGTGTGTGTGTGTGTGTGTGTGTGTCTGTGTGTGTGTCTGTGTGTGTGTATGTTAGGTTCACATTAAATTGTAGGGACCAATCTGTTTTCTGCGTTGTGGGGACCATTGTTCAGGTCCTGACAAAGATCTGTGAATGCAATCACAGACAGTAAAATGCCAAAAGTCTCTTTTTAGTTTGGTTACTTATGGTTAAGGTTAGGGCTGGGTAGGGGTTATGGTCGTCATGTTGTGATTAGAGTTTTCCTCGTAGGTTTGGATGGAGAGTCTTCACAGATATAATTATATAATTACAAACCTGTGTGTGTGTGTGGGGGGGGGGGGGTGGTGTTATATTTGTTGAACCTTTTTTCCCTTTTTTATCAAAGGAATGTTCATTAAATGAATGGGTGCACATTTCTATCTATAGCTTCTTTTGGTAAAGTGAGCAAGGTTTTTTTGTTCTGTTATTTCCAGAGACGCGTAACAGGGTTTAATTTTGCGCTGCGGGCCGTCAAAGCGGCGTCACGCTGTCTGACTTTGATTTCTCTTAGGGTATCCAAGGTAGAGACGGGGCCAATACAACAGGCTACAGAGTAGCCACATCAAGCAGTCTGCAGGAAATGAACAGTCAGCCTTTCAATCAGACCTGAAGCTCTGATGTGCTGCGCTGTGTTTTAATCCTATTTGACGATTTATTATCGTTGCTCTGCTCACATGCGTGGGCGCACATGCGTCGTCTTTCTTCTTGTCTGTCTGATAGCGTCGGAGAAAGATTAACGGTGAACAAGAAACGTCAGGGCTGTAAGGAAGTAGAATAGAAAATTACAGAGGTACTTGAACGCCTGTACGCTAAGGTGAGCGGGAGACGTGCCTGATGGCCTCCGGTGAGTTGGTTGACCTCATTGATGTCTGTTGTAAGTCTCCTGGTGAGACGCGAACGCGCAGCAAGTCTGTGCTGCAGAGAAGGAGAGCAAGAGAACTGCCTGTACCTCAATCTATCATTTCTCCTTCTTCTTCAGAAGCCAGGAGGATGGTGCACAAAGGAGAACAGAAACAGCCTTGCTTCCTCTTCTTCATCTTGGTGAGTTTCACGCTAATTTCACCTGCTTCAGCTGGAAGCGTTTAGATCTACGTGTGAGGACTGAGAAGGTCAGATATGCTGTTTAGATGATCCTCACCGTAATGCTGTCGAATATCTAGCATGCAGTTTAAACCAGTCGTGAATCTTCCGGTCTTTACTTTTGACACTGACTTGAAATATTTTGGCATATATCCCGAAATCTAATTTTACATTATGCTCTCTTAATTATAACTTATAAATGGCATCTTCAGGAGCCCTGGGATTATTATGGTAGGCATGCATCAACTTCTTTGTAGGAAACTTGTCATGTCGGAAGAGAATATCTTTATCAGAGGACTTGTTCTGCAGATGTATGCAGCGTGTTGTGCAGTGTGAGCCCAGCTGATGGGGTTGGTGACCAGCTGAATCTGCTGTTTGCTGATATTCCGAATTGTGGTTCATATTCTGTATTTTCCACAGGAACTCTCAAAGTCTGTCACTTAACCCAGTCAGAGCAAACATATTGAGCGTATTAGTTGTTATGTTTCTCTGTGAAATGATAAATCTGAAGATTGGGGGCGGCGTGTGACTCAATGGGTTAGGGTGCTGCGAATTCAGCAAAAAAAAAAATCACGTTGCTTTGGATACAAGCATCTGTTAAATACATGCAGTTGAGACAGTACAAATAAAATGAGCATTATTTTGATCTTTGAGGATGTTTGAACAGGCTGTGAGGGCCAGCGGGGGCATTGGTATTGGCCAGGTTGGACGATAGCAGGATCTGAGCAGTAGCTATGGTCAGGGTGAGAGAGGCTTCATACTTTGAAAGTTTTCTTAAGTTGAAAACCACTGCATGGACTTAAACTATCCATCCATCCATTTTCCAAACCGCTTATCCTACTGGGTCGCGGGGGGTCCGGAGCCTATCCCGGAAGCAACG
>JAABNY020000034.1:4647612-4661214 GCA_015164015.2 Brevimyrus niger
TGTGTGAGTGACTGGTGTGTGAGTGTGCCCTGCAACAGGCTGGCCCCCTGTCCAGGGTTGTTCCCTGCCTCGTGCCCATTGCTTCCAGGATAGGCTCCAGACCCCCCGCAACCCAGTAGGATGAGCAGTTTGGAGGATGGATGGATGGATGGATTATTAAAAGCACATTGCATATACTCTTAAATTATATTTTATGATTATTGAATTAACTTTACTGCCTTAACACATTATTATGACATATAATTAAATTTAACTTAAACTATAGTCAAATTTTTTCTGCAGATTTATATTTAATTTAAAAACAAAACACTGAAACTGGTTTCAAATTCATCGGCAACAGTATTTTAATGAGTAGCTGTGCAAATATACACATTGACAGCTCTAATCATTCTTACTGCTTTTGCAGGTGAGAGTATGTGTGTTTGGGGGTGGGGAGGGTGGTAATTAAATGCGTTACGGAAATGTTTAAAAATGCCAAACCATGAAAAGGTTTAAAACGCTAAACATGGAGTCACTCGCTGAAGGCCAGGCGAGCTTCCACTTGCCAGATGATTTGCAAACAGCGCAGAGCCGAGCACAGCCTTGCGTCTCATAATTAAAAGTGTAGAAGGTAGAAAAAAAGTGAAGGGCAATATTAGCGAGTTTCTGTCTGAAGTGTTTTGGTTTTTGCTCATTCCTGTCTTTCTTCCATCTATGTTGTTTCTCGCTAATGGTTTCCAGAACTTTTAGCCAGCACACAAAACTTCAGCCTGTTTTTTATATTTGTTAGATGTTTAATGTGTTTGTTTGTTTCTTGCATTCCTGTATTTTTTTTATTAAATTATATGCTCAAGGTGCAATCTTCAATTTTAAACATTTACCCATAATTTATAATTTTGACCCTATTTATTTTGTAATTTATCAGTATAAAGACAATAACATTCATGTAGTTTAAGGCACTTTTTTGTGCTTCAGAGTGGTTTTCATATTCTTATACTGTATATTTATTGCATCAAGTCTTGTTTTGCTTGACTGGCATACAAAAGGGAAGTAACGAGGCAGTTAGAAGTTAATAGATGGTAATAATCGATGGCCTTGGGTTGCCAGAATTCTTAATAACCAACGGTGATTTAAGACGGCTCGTTAAATTTTAACACTGAGCAAAATTTAATGGCAACAAACAGTGGAACTGAAGGAAGCAGAATTTTTAATCTGTTTAAGTGGAGAATGGCCAGAGTAGTGCAGAACTTTATTTTGATATGTTTTACAGATAGATACAGATAAAGACCTTTTGAGTGGAAACTCTGTGCTTATGTATTTCTGCTGAATGTGCAGCAGATTTAGTTCTCGGTGACCATGTGCCAAGAGGACAGCAGGAATTCATGTTAATTTTATATTTCATTACCCAGAGAACTCATTACCCAGGGAGCTTTTCCCCTCCCTAAAACTGACACAACCAAATGTAAAAGATATGATTAACTAGGACTGTTTTTAAGAGAAGTCATCTTAACATTACAAAGGGAAAATAAAGCTCTTAAAGCAGACTGTTTTCAGACTTAATGACTTATTGTAATGCAGCTTCATTAATTAGGATCTCAATCACTACCGCTGCTTTGTTTATGCTACAAACAGACAGAATGCTGAGCCTGAGATTTAGCAGACTCTCCGGTGCAGTATGTTTATGGACTAAATGAAGTGGTACATTATAAAGAACATTTTTATATCTTGATATGGTCCACTGAATATGAATTGTGACCTGATAAAAAGCAGGAGACCCTAAGATGTGGGTTCTTTCTGGCCCTGTTTAGCGCTGATCCCACAGATTGCAGGCATGCCAAGCAGAGGGACCCACAGTATGTGTTGTGCTGTGTGGTTCGTCACTTTCCCCTCTATGTGACACCCTGTTCTCACGTTCTGTGTTACAGGCATGCGGGCGGCAGTGGAGTCACCAGGCCGTGCTACCAGCATGTCAACCAGCACCACCGTCTTTCCACACCCACACAAAGGTCGGGCACCTGCTGCAATGCACTGAGCACATAAACAAGACGGAAATCTGAGATGTGATGTGTAAGGGAGATGTTAAATCTGTGATGTAATTTGTAAGCAGCAAGCAGCACCACACCTACTGTGTCTAATGGCTAACAAACAGCAATATACAGTACTATCTTTGCATATGTTTTAGTAGAAGGTAGAGATGCACCTATCCGACATTCACTTAAAACAAGACGTAAACGAGGTGTTACGGTGCGTTAGGTATGTTTGTAGTAGCCTAATTAAATGTTTTATTATACATTTTTCCATCTGAATTTACTATCTTTAAAAAATATATATAAAGTTTAACAAAGTAAAAAGTGCTCTCGTATCGGAATCGGATCGGAACTGAAAAAATGTGGATCAGCCCAACCCTAGTAGAAGGTGTTGCTTCGGGGTGATTTAATCTCAGGACTCTAAGCCAGCCAGTCCCTAATTGAGGGTTAACCTGACTCAAGGGTCCCACAGTGAAATCACTCTGCTGACCGTAGGATTTGAACCAGCAGCCCACCCATCGCCCACTGAACGACAAACCACCTCTTAAAATAAACATCTTATAGAATCTGCAAATCCATCTGACATCATTTTAAAAGCCTTTTTAACTTCCACCTTATGGTAACTGTGTTATCTGTAAGCCAAAGTTGATTGTATAAAATGCATTTTTACTTTGTTTGGAAGATCCTACTGGGCAGGGTCACTTGGCAACCGCCCTCATCATCGCCATGTCAATAATCTTCATCATGGCCATCGCCATAGTGCTGATCATCATGTTCTACATCCTGAAGGCCAAGCCCAGCAGCCAAGGTGAGACTGCTAACTCTGTTAATGTTTAAACACACACACACACACACACACAAACAGATAGATACTGAAAGCTGACCTTTGCTTGTCCGTAGCTTGTTGTTCTGGCCAGGTGGTGAAGACTGTTGAGCCTCAGTCAGACAGGCAGGAAGAGAAGAAGAACATCCCAGGTAAGATGTTTACTGACTTGTTATGACCCATCAGGGTCAATGTGTCGGGTACAAGCTTCAAAACTTTGTTGGATAATGTATTCCAAGTAAAAGGGTTCATTCTTTATAGTAAGAAAAACTATATGGATGGTGGATGAAGCTGAAAATGTTGTTTTGATGGAAAACCAGGGGTGGCTTCAAATTATTTTCAGGGGAGGTCAAGGGGCCAGGGCACAGGACCTCTGTCTATCAACACTATATTTTCTTAAAATACGCTATAATTATGGCTTTGATGTCATATTCTTCATGTGTTAATCAGAAAAGTTATATTAGAATATATTCTTAATTATATAATATAATTTAGTTTTATTTTTTTCAGTATTCTTTGCTCCATTACACCATTACAGTAAATACCATTGCAAAACCACAGAAACGATGAAAATGTTACCATAAGTGACTATGCCTCTACTGGAAAAACTAATAATATGGAGATATGAATAGATAATATGCAGCAAATGGTAACATTTTCTGAGTCATGTCTGCCTTTGATAGGAAAAGGGAGAGCTTTCACCTACCAGTTAGTTAGCACTGTGTGACTCAGTGGGTTAATCCTCGGGGCCAGTGATCAGAAGGTTGCCTGCTGAAACTCCCTGTGGACCGGATCCTGTGCTGTGATAGACACACACACCCAAATCAGGCTTACTCCCTCCTGTCTGTGTGTCTCATGGAGCACAAGATGGGATAGGCAAAAAGAGATCTTCTACTGGGGTTAATAAAATACCTTAATTCTTAGCACCCATATTGATGGAATCCCCAAGTTTACAAACATAAAAATGTTAGGATTTATGCAATTCTAGGAAGTACTACAATTATAGTTGTGTGTGTATGTATGGGTGAACTATGATCTGCATTGTATGATTGACATCACTTGGAGCCAATGAAAAAGGGGCCACCTCAGCTGCCCCCTCCCCATCAACTCCTGGATGTTTATTCAGGACTATATACATGTATGAGATACTCTGGTCTTCAAATAAAAAATCAAAGGTCTCCTGTTCAGAGGGAGAAGGTTTTCAGAAAACAAAGAGACAGTTCTCTGTCCAGGAGCAGGCAATACAATTAACTTGGGCGAGGAATTCTTTTGAGTTTTGCATGGAAATCCCCTTTAAAGGGAACATTTTTGAGGTAGTTCAGTACAATTTAAACCATATTTGAAACAAATATTAGGTTTTATTTAGTTATATCATAATTCCTTGGTACTTTTTGAAGATGTCTGTTAGTTCATAGTTTATGATTTTTAGATGATTATTTTTAATCATACTAGAACAATAAAAGCAGATGTTATTAAATGACAACAGCTGCAATTCTGAATTCCTAATCCTGCAGATCTGCTGGGATTGTTCAGCACACCAGTACCTGCACTGTCTTTGCAAATGAAAAAACATACCTTAATTTGAATAACAGTAAAACCTTTAAACTCTGCCCACCTGCAAAGGCTTCTACTGCAGTGGTTCACGACCCGGTCCTCAGGGACCACCAGGAGGTCCAAATTTTTGCTACTGGGAGCTTGGATTGGGTTGAGACACATCGCTATACTGGATACTCACTGGGCTCAGTTAACAATTACTCACTTGTGCCTTCAAGGACCGAGGATCAAAACCACAGCATCTTAAACACATTTGTTTACTGCAGTGGAAACCATCAACTAGTTTTATTAAGGCCTTAGATTGATTTTCTTAACTGAAGTTTTATGATAATATGTTGCCTTTTCACAAAGTTTAGAGGAATGCAAGCATTATATTCTTTGGCTGCTGTGCAGTAGTGTCATTTTGTGAGGAGCTATCAAGAGAGTTGCATCAATTCTGCCTTTTCTCCTACAGAAAATGTGGTCATTTTCACAGAAAAGGATGAATTTGACAAACTCAAACCCAGTCCCCAAAAATCTCCAAAAAGGTAAGCAAACCCATCTTTAGTACGTTCAGTCTGCCAAAGTGTACATCTCATTAGGTTAATAACCTCATGTAGTGAAAGATTCATTTAATTTATATGCCAATGTAGTGGTACAGTCTCACTTAATGAAATAATTGACCATAAAGTTTTAGTTGCTTACAGATCCAAAGTTCATACATCATTAATCAGTCATTGGCGATGCGTGTATTTCATACACTTACTATATTTGTTTATCATTTACTTGCCCTAAGTGTCACCAAAAATGCTCTTTACAAAGAATGTGGGGAAAAAAAATCAATGGTCTAATTTTTTTTTTTTTTTTACAGCAGAAACATGTTATAAGTATTGCAAGTGTAGAACAAGTAGAGTCTGTTGCTACTTGAATGGAGATTTCAAAGGGGTGTTTTTTTATCTTTTTGGGATCTGCTGGTAATTAAGTCACCACAGGACAAGCTCTAGCAGTTGAGTCTCTCGCTAGTCCCTTTAGTGGGCAGAGCAGTTTGGTATGTGAAGATGGGGAAAAGGCTTGGGAACAAAAACAGGTTCACTGGAACGATTTGACTGAAAACAATATGTGGCTTTCGAGCGATGAGGTAATTTATGCAGATGGGCCTTGGACCGATATCTGACAGCCCAAATGTGGCCCACGTGGATGTTAAGGAAGTAAGGGCATCTATCCGGATGGTTTGTAACAGCTGTGTGGGTGGTCATTTGCACCAGAACATCCTGACTGGGGTCAGTGGTTCTGATAACGATAGCCTCCCTTTTGCACAACTTTGCATATGGGACCAAGCTATCGCATGTTGCACACGAAAGCTGCACTCTGATAATCAGGTCTTAGCAGCATCGCTGGGTTACACCATACCCGTGCCCCCCGCCCCCTGCCCTCCCCAGGGGGGAGGGAACACAGCGCCTGCATGCCATGAGCTGTGCTAAAATTCAGACTGGGTTGCCAAACACTGCACATATCAGGTGACGGAGAAACAATGACATTCTGTGAGCTTCGGCGCTGCGTTTTTTTCTCAGCATGGAGCGTGCGGTAGGAGAGGGGACACCCAGCGTGCAGGCGGGACTATCCCCAGGATCCTCTTTGTTCTGTCATATGCTGGTGGGTTAGGTTGGGTGCTGCCTATTAGGGGCCTGTCAGTACAGATAGACGATGGTGTTTGGTCAGAATTAATGATATTACTGAATCATTATATCTGATCATTTTTAAAAGCTGTGACAATTGGTCAAAGCTCTTGGATGTGTTTACGGACGTGACCCCAAAATGACCGAGGGTGGTTCATCTACTCGTCAAAATTTTGGAAGCCGGCATACAATAATACCCACTCATATAGAACCGTAGACTCACAGACAATGTAGCGAATGTTGGCACAGACCTTCCAGTAGTGCTGGAATTTCCCCGAGCTAAATGGCTAATGGCTAAATTCTCCTGTCCGGCAGTGAGAACGACGCGTCTTCGGAAAACGAGCAGCTGCTGAGCCGCAGCATCGACAGCGACGAGGAGGCGGCCCTGGAGAAGCAGGGCGCCGCTGACATGTGCCTGCTCTCGCTGGTCCACCTCACCAGGGACAAGGCGTCCTCCTCTGCCAACAACAACAACAACAACTACAGCAGCAAGTTCACCGGAGTATGTGCTCTCTCACGCCACCTACAGGAGCTATTTAAAATCCAAATAAAATGAATCACAGACTGGTTTTTCACTGATGACTCTGATTACAGAATGCAACGTTTTCGGTGTGAATTCCTCAACTGCTTCCCTTTGTCTCTGTTGATACAGAACCGAAGGAAAAAGATTTTGGGTCTTTACACAAAAGCCTGCAATGTTTCAGAGGGTAAGTGCCTCTTGGTCACACCTACACAAAATAGATATTATACATCACATACATCAACTTTCAACATATTAGTCCAGATACTACAGTGATTGTATTGGTCTCTGTTCTTGTTTCTTAAACCTGTGTCATTCTTATCAGAAATTATAACCAAAAAATTCAACTTGATTGATATTCTGTCAGACCACTGAAATATGCTCATATATCTGTGAACTGGGAGTAAAAATTAAGAATTTAGGCATTTTCCTGTCTCCTTTCGACAACTGATCATTACAATATTGGTCTCTGGTGTCCTTGTGCTGATGCAAACCCTTGCTCCCTGTGCCCTTATGCCCCCTCAGGGCAAAGCCCCACAGAGCTGCCCTTTGACTGCCTGGAGAAGACCAGCCGCATGCTGAGCTCCACGTACAGCACGGACAAGGCTGTGGTGAAGACGTGGCGGCACCTGGCGGAGAGCTTCGGCCTGAAGCGGGACGAGATCGGCGGCATGTCGGACGGCCTGCAGCTGTTTGACCGCATCAGCACCGCAGGGTACAGCATCCCCGACCTGCTCACCAGACTGGTGCAGATCGAGCGGCTGGACGCCGTAGAATCCCTCTGCTCCAACATCCTGGGCGCGGCCGAGGGGACCACCCCCGCCAGCGTGACCCTGTCCTCTCGCTGTGCCAGCGTGTGAGATCCAGACCGACCCAGCCTTGTGCCCCACCAACAACATGAAGAATTGTACCACATGGATGGAGAGACAATACCAGGGCCACAGCAAAAGACATAAGGCCTGCTTGCTCGTTAAAAGCCTTCCATGCAACATATTTTGGGTACTGAGACGGGCCGGACTTAAGAGTTACGCAAACGAAAGACGGTGGAAAACTCTCTCTCTTGCCCTGACAGATTTTCTTCGTCTTCAGTCCCACATGGAGCACAGGGGTGTTGGTAGCGCCGGACGCTCAGATCAGTATTTACTCCAGGATTTTCTTAACTGTCACAGTGGTCAGTGGCGTGTGTGAATAACTTCTACAGTTTGAGATAGTCAGTGTAATGGCACAGTTACACTGGAATGCAGGAACCAGGCCATGCGCACGCTGTACTGTGAAGAGAGACTACTTACAGCATGGTTCCAGCTTGCTTTGGCTTTTCGCTGGAAAAGGAAGCGAAATCGGTTCGGTAGAGGTGTTGCCAGGTTTGGACAACGACAGTGACATAAAACCGAGGAGTCTCTTATTTACTGTTCACATGGTGTACATCATGATTTACTACGTGCTAATTTCTGCTAGCATGCCTGTGAGAATCGCTGTGTTATGTTAGCATGAAATGTTTAACATTAAATTAACATTAGATTTTGCTTTTAGAATCCAGTCCATTCGGCCATTCTATAGTACTTTTTTAAATAAGCAGTTGGAAATTTACAAGTTCCAAATCCCTCAATACATTGCGATGTGCGATGCTACTAATTATGAATAATGAACATAATATACCCTTCTATCCCTTCAGATAATCCATGCATGTCGACACCACTATCTCCTTGCAGTTCAACCAATCAGGTAGTGGTGATGTAACCAGCTTAGTTCAGTCACACTTTTGGCCCTGCTACTAAGCAGGGCCATATCAGATCGGGTACCGGTCAGGTACTGCTCGCATAATTAACGCTTCAGGGAACACTCATCCTGACCCATCAGGAACATTTCACACAGGAACTCAGTTATAATTTAGAACGCTAGGGGAATGTACAATCTGATCTAATGCCTTCAAAAACCAGTCACAGCTAAGCAGAATCTGAACTAATTATATTCTATTTACTGATAAGTTTACCTCTTTGAGCTGTTATTTCTTCATCATAAATCTTTGAACTCACAAGTTTAAATATGCTTCCCTGCCGCTGCTTGTTATTGCCGCTGGTCTTAATTGGCTGAAAATCCGGTTTCAGGTTATAGATATAGTGCAGTCTTTTGACTGCTAACACCCACTGACCAATAAAGACAGAGAGACTAACCATTAAAGTAGCCAGTGCAAACGGCTGTATGGCTCCCTAATTGTGAGCTAGGAGCAGCATAGCAAGTTACTATGTCATTTGATTCTTTATGGCTTGTAAAGAGCAATGAGCAGGTCTCCGAACATTTAGCTGAATTCTCGGTATGCGTTGCCTCATTATTATAGCATGTTCTCGCGACACTTCTTAGTTGTATATTGAAAACAAGGTTGTGTGGAAAGTTGTAACATTTCTTAATGAGTATTAAAATCAGAACATTTCAGTACTGTCAGTTGTCAAAACTTATACAAATCAGTTTCACTTACCTCATTTGCATATTGTGTAACAGAGAAGAATTTAAAGGAAACAAGATAAATAACAATGAAAACCAAATGTGTACCTAAAGTGTATATATAACTTATTACTGTACTGTAAATATGCATCAGTAGAAAAGAACTAATAAAATCCTACATAAAATTGTGCTTTTCATTCTACTTGGGTAAATTGAACAGGTTTGCTTAATTTTACTCTCCATTGGTAATTTTGCAGGAATTTCATTAATGGATAATCAAATTTGATTTAATTGTATTTGCTTGATGTCATTAACTCGACGATTTCACTTTATTTTCATTTACACAGGTGAGTTGGCAACAGAATATTGAAGGATTTATCTTGGTTTTGCTACACAGGAGTGATTTTGCAGTTGTTTCATTCATGAATGGTTTAAAATGATTGAAATTTACATGCGTGATGTTGTACTTCGGTCTTTCTTTAGATTGTCATTTGTCTTCATTTGTAGGTGTTGAATATTGAGTCTAAATCAAGAGCATTTGTATGTTTCTGTTAGCATCCAGCACTGGCCACAGGAAGAGACTGAGTGTGGAAGCGCAGGTGGAGCCACCAGGTCCAGTCCACAGGTTTATCACAGCCAGTTGCATTCAGTGTGCTTAGTATAGGCATTTAATGACATCTGGGGCCTGTGTTACTGCACCTGTCCATTTATGCTGTGTTCCATTTACCTTGAAGGTCAGAACTTAGACCTTGGAATAGCATCACACCCAAGTTAACCATGTTCCAGGACAAGTCATAAAGCCAGCTAGCAATACCAGTTTTAGCCAGGTTTGTTGTTAGCCATTGTTAGCAATACCAGTTGATAACAACGCATTGTATTATGTGCAATACAAACATCGTAGCAACATGTCCACAGATAGAGGTTGGACAGTACTGTATGTACGACCATTTTAAGGAGACACAAAAAGACATAAGTGCTAATAAACAGCATATAACTAAAGCTTTCAGTTCTGTTGATGAAGGGTGCAGCCATCTTGAATTCTGAGGTCTGGGTTGCAGAGGTTCCTCTGACTTTCCGAATCAGAAATTCTGACATCCAATTTCAAATGGAACCATGGCCCATTAGAGAGCTCAGGGGCTGTGTGCTTGGCAGCAAATCCAGGAATTACAGCAACACGATTAGTGTATCCCCTGACACTCCTGGGAGAGCCCATACCTCCACAGAAAGCCCACCTTTATTCACCCACCAGGAAACCCAGGGGTTGACAGTCTGTGGGAGCAGCAGTCTAGAGCATTTATCATGTCATAAGGTACCTGCCATGCGGTTACAGTCGACAGTAAGCTCATACACACTTCTCTGCGCGCTTTCATTTCATCCGTTGGCAGTCGGTGAGGGAAGTAGTGGGAAATGGGGGAGGATTCACAAGGAGGTGCAGGGTGGGGTAGGTAGCTTTAAGGTCCAACAGAACAGGGAGTGATTGAGTTTGTGGGTGGTTCTTCCCCGTAAATATATGTTAGTGCAATCCAAACAAACTGGCACCTCTTCACAGCACAGAAACGCTGAAGGGCAACCTTAACCACATAAATGTGATAATTTCACTTCATGTCCACAGTGACTAAAGCCACACATATGAAACAAAAGACATATGAAATATGGTAGATGGGGAAAAATCTGAGATCATCATAAAAATTCAAACGTTTGTCTGTTATTATATCTGACAGAATTTAAAAAGTACCCTGATCAGATTTGACCCAAAATCCAATGCAGATTGTCAACTGCTCTTCCCTGAAGGTTACGGTCAAGGAGGGCTTGACGTGTGAGTCAGCAGCACTTTGCTCATGACAAGCAGAGATACACACATTTACAGGGACACCCATCGCCTCAGCCTAACTGTGCTGAGCCAGTCAGATCTGCAGAATGGTGGAGACAGAATTAGGTTTCGGCTGACTGGATTGATGATGTCACCTCTTGCAAACAGTGAATGTTGCAAAAATTGTACAGAGATGAAAAAATTAATAATAGCTATTTAATGTGTTACCCATTACCTGTATCAAAATGAATGTGCACTCTTAAGAGTCTAGATCCAAAATAATAATTAAATAACATATAATAACCTGTCAACATACTATAGGGAGGAAAAGGTGAACTTGAAGCTTGATAGATCTAATCCACTGAATGCCATTAGTAAAACTTAAACAACATCAGGAAGTAATGAAGCAGACCCCAAGGTACAAGCTTGGAGGTCTGAAGCAAAGACTTTCCGAAATTTGTAGAGAGAAAGGAAAAAAGCTCCAATGTTAACAGTCTTAACAAGGTTGTGTATAATTCAAGTCCATTGAATTATTCCAATAAAATAATATGCAACACTGATTCCATAGCATGACCACATTCAACAAATCAGCTTAGGGAGGGAAACCTGAGACAGACAGCAGCTGAGGCATTGCCATCACAAGCAAAGAAATACAGCTAGACTAAACTAGCTAAACTTGTAAAAAAACAAACATAAAAAAAATAAAAATTAAACTCACGGTCCCTTGGTTAATTTAGAATAATATGAGCATTTGGGTTATCAGCTTACAATTTAAATCATCCTTTAAATTAAGGTAGAATTAATTCATTCATTTAAATTAAAGAACACTTCACATTAAGTGTGAGCGTACAGTTCTATGTGTCTGAAAAAAGATTTATGCTGGTGTTTTATTCATATTTTTAGATCGGGGGAGTTGTGAGGCTGTCACCTACAGACTGGGGATTCTGCGCTGCCTGTGACAGGGTGTGTCCAACCACTGTACTCTGCGCTGCCTGAAATAATTCCCAGACTGTACTGTGTTGGGCTGACATCCCGTCCGGGGTGCCCCCCCAGCCCTGTGCCCTGTGCTGACTGGGATGGGCTCCAGGTCACCCCAGTGAGCATGTATTGGATAAGTAGTTGGAAGATATACAAATGGATTGACTTTTGCACTGTGTAATTCAAGACCCTAAAAACAATAATATGTCTGGTTTTAAGTCTGTTAAACATAAAATAAAATTTTAGAACAATTTTGCAAATAACAAGTAAATATAATTTTAGTAACAGGTATCCACCAAAAGCATGCCTTTTTTTATCACAATTAGAGTCAGTAAAACATGACTTGCCATATTACCTGCCAAATTACATTAAAATTATTTTCCCTGTTATTTTTGGTACATATAAAAGCACATTAAATCCTGAAGAGTTCAATTATATGGAATAACCGAATACAGCCCGGACAGATCATTTGAAAATCATATGCAACTTTTAAGAAGACTCATTAAAATATAAATGACTAGATGATGGAAATGATTTTCTGTTCTGAGGTAGAAGTGAAGGGAAAACAGACTGGAGCAAATTAAAATTTAAAACCCTTGACACAGGATAAAAGATTTTAAAAGCATTTACAGACTTTTCTTTGTCTGCTTGACAAATTCACCGGGGCAATTGCAGTAGCACTTTAAAGCTATCAAAATGTGGCAATAAAAACCAGAAACAACTTCTGAGTATGAACAGTTTGAGCCAACACCAGAAAGCAAAACAATTTATTTCATGTGCATAAGCAGCACTATTAATTTGAGCATGTTTTAAGAAGACAAAGTAAACCAGCTTCTACCTCAAGCAGTTACTGCATATAATCTTAATTTTGTTGTTAAAAAGTTGCATAGAAAATATAAAGCAGAAGCACGATTAATTCCATCTGACTCCGGGACACTTGCTAAACAAGAACAGAAAAGACTGCTTTTTCTTGATGTCATATAAGCCGATTAGACAATCTAGTCTAATAGCGATGTCATCACTACAAAGGTCTAATAAAGTGTGATATTTATTCTTAATCTCCACACTCTGCAAGTATGGTTTCAGACTATTAGCACTATAACTATAATAACAGGTTTTGAATCTTTAGTAGATAAATGGAGATGAAGTAGGCCTACGTAAAATGACCACTGGCCTTAAATATTATCAGAGCTTTGAAACTGAATAATTAGGCTACCTCTTTGCTTACATGGTTCTGTGTTTTGGAGTTTGAGTTTTATTTAGCACCAAAATTTTCTTAGCTGCAGATTGGAATCATGTGACATCAGTCACTGTAAGGTGGTATAACTATGGTTTAAGTAAACACGAAGCTTCTACCAGGAGACAGACATCATCAGCACGGCTTCCAATCCAGCAGGCCCAGGAAATAATACATCTCAGTTGCCCTTTGGATGGAGCCTATGGACAGTTGACCATTTTAGTGCCTTTTCTAATGAAAAAACAGAACTAACCTGGAATTTAAACTCTCCGCCCCCAGGTAAAGTGATGAAAATACTAGTGCTCTCTTAGTTAGTGGAATTGCTGGATCTGAAGCGTTTCATTCCTTTCCAAATTAACATACCCTAATTAAACAAAAATTAAATATCCCCTATTTCTTGGACTGGACTACTTCAGCAGACTATTTCTTTGTATACTGTTGCCTGCCTAAAACCTGGGTCTCATACTTCATCCAGATGCAAATATGTAGAAATAAAAGCTGAAATTTGGTAGCACCCACATGAGGATGGGTTCCCTGTTGAGTCTGGTTCCTCTCAAGGTTTCTTCCTATTTTGCCTCTT
>JAABNY020000034.1:4673127-4708972 GCA_015164015.2 Brevimyrus niger
CACAAATATATATAAATAAAATGTGTGTACTTGTGAAATATATGTATGTGTGTAAACCACATGATTTTGGATCATGTGAACATACAAACTGCACATACATTGGTGGGAATAACCCTCAACCCAGAAGGCACTTCAGGAGTCTTTAGCTGGTCATAAAAAAAAATTGAATTAAGGCAAGTCATACTTCTTGTACTCTTTTAACTTCAGTTTCGAAGTCCTCTGTCTTATCCTTCTCTGCCTCTGTGTCGCTACCGAGACCGCAGAAGAAGGTGGGAGGAAGCTGGAGACTTCTCGCCTTCTGCTCTTCCTGAGGGGTCGGTTTTTTCTCCCAAATGACAAGACAATCAGAGTCCTTTTCTTGCGAACGAGCCTGAGCCACTGTACGACATATTAGCCCATTAGACACGAAAGGATTTGAACAGTTCAATGACAATGAAAATTTACACACAGTAGACAAAGGTACAACTGATAAACATTTAACAAAACAGATATAGGCTACTAGGCTAAATCTGAGAAAGCTGCATGACGATAAAGAAAACTGACTTCTGACATGTTTTTGACTATATCGACCTCTGACCTGTGGCTCTTGTGTCCTGAGGCGAGTCAGGATACAACTTCCCGTTAAGTTTCTTCACGGCACTTTCAAAGTCTTCATCTGTAGGAAAACACAAGATTACACCATTTATGAAAAATGCATTTACTTAATACAAATAGGAGTCATTTCATTTTGGCCCATGATGATATAATGCCAAAGTGGGCCTAGGGGCCTCACCATCCTCCTGGTCATCACTGCAGTAGCTAGGGTCGTTCTGGTAGCAGAAGAAGGTGAGGGGCAGCATAAGATCTTGGGCCAGTTTCTTCTGCTCAGCTGTAGGTTCCCGCGCAAACACAACTTGGACCTCTTCAGAATCAGCAGAGTCTACAGATTCCCCTGTCGCAAATGCTTCTTTTGCCACTTGACCAGCAGTAGCTTCACAAAGCAAAACACAATGAATGTTCAGAATTTAGAGGCTTTTACAACTTTAGGAAGAAAGCAATAGCTTAGCTTAAGACACTATTAAACAATGATTAAACTGGGTCAGAAAAGCTATAAGATTAACAAAAGGTCTACAGTTGAAGTGTTGAAGCTGTCAGTTAATTAAAAAAAAAAAAAAAAACACGCCTCCTCCTCTGTAGTTGGATATCAAAAATACACCGACTTAAATTAGTTCCACACAGACGCATGCACACAAAAACTTAAAATGCATGCATTTCACCACAAAACTTCAGCCTGCTCACACAAAAGCGGCAGCAATTTCTGCCCATGCTCTCAAGAGAAACTGAACTTGAGTCATTGAGGTCAAATCCCTATCGCAAAAAAAAACATGGAAATTAATTACGTTTTCCTCTCCTGCAGAATTTGAGCAGAACACATATGCGCATTCACTCACTGCAAATACACACCAATCACGTCAGTCCAAAAGCTATATTGGAGTACAGCAAATTTCCATTTATAAAATTTCCATTCAGAAGTCTTTCCTTATTTTGTCCTTACATTATAATTCTCTGAGTATTGTACATCTATTGACAAATTGGCTGCTATAGCAAAATAAATTTGGTTTTGGCATGTTGGACTCTGACTGCAAAGTGGGTTTGGTCCAAACAGGAAGGGCATGCAACATGTTAGGAATCTGCACAAAATGTGCGTGGTTTCACACCAAACAGCCTGGTTAAATCCGGCAGCAATGGCCAGCTGGTGACAGCCCAGTGGGTGACATGTCACAGTACACTCAGAGCAGTGACAAAATACCTTGGGGTTCAAATTGGTTGAATGATGTGCTGGTCCAAAAAGCCATAGGGTTATCTTTGAAAAGCCTAAAATCCAATCCTAAAAAATAAGTTGGAGGGGAGAGAAGCTAAATGACTCCTGGATTTGAATATAAATCTCTTTCGAAGCAATTTTATATTCAAACACCAGAAGATGTATTCAGATATACAGCACATTGCACCGCACTGCTCTGAAATGTGGGGTGTATTAAATATGCAGCATATTACTCCTAATGCTGTCATTGTACAAAACAAATGACATTTGAAATGTATTTTGATAGCATTTTACAATTAATAGAAATGAGGGCTTAGCTACTGAGCAAGTGGCATTCAAACAGTAAATAAGCTAGGAATGTGCAAGGGTCACCACTGGCATTATAAATAAAGCGGAGTATTACAGTGCTATCAATTGGGAGGCGGGAGGCTGGATTTCAAGGTTTTTTTGATGGGGTAAAAGGAAACATTTGTAGCTGAATCAGCACCTTAAACATTAAATTTATAGTCTCCAACTAACCTCTCTCGGGAACTTTAAACGGGGACCTTTGGACTGGAGTAGGCTGGGACAGTGTGCCATCAGCCTTGGAAGTTGATGAGCTGGTGCCGGTCATCTTTGTGGCGGTAATCTTCACACTGGGCACCTTTTCATTAGAAGATGTTGGGCTTCCAAAGATTTTTTGAACAGAATCAGACCCAAAAACAAATTTTGGTGGAGAAACTACTACTTTTGCAGTAGAGGCAGTGCTTTCTGTGGAGTGGCAGCTCTGAGAAGTCAAGTCAGTGCGTTCCCTAGTGGTCTCTTCAAGAACAGCAATAGCAGCCTCACCGCAGCGAGTTTCACGTGGGGTGGTTTCTCTTGGGGAGACAGGAGTGATCAAAGACTGACTCTCCTGAACGTTCTTAGCCTTATCAAAAACCTCTTTAAAGGAGTTAGCTACTTCTTGAAGCTTAAAACGGACAGCCAATTGCTCCATTTTGCCTTCAGGCTCTGCAAAATCCATAGCACTCCAAATCCATGCCCTTTCTGTTCCACTCATTGGTTCAAGCTTCATATTGGGGCTAATCCAGTGGTTGGCGCACAGTTTTAGCACTTGATCTCGCCTCATGACAAGTCTAACACGCTTTGTACTATAGTCTTGTAGGATTTTGAGGTCTCCAATGCCCCTCTCCTTCCACTGACTTAGATTTTTATCATAACGATACAGTTTGGCTCTGTGGCTGAACACCACTTGCTCATTCTCCTCACCAGTAGATGTTTCTACAAGATCAGGTAAAGGAACTACAGGCTCAAAGTACTGGCAATCTCTCTCTTCATCCTGAGTCACATCAGATTCCTCATTAGTACCAACAGAACCTCTGCTCTGATTCAGCTTTGTGGGGGATTTGGATGGACTAAGAATAGGTTGGAAACTGAAGCTGAAACCAGAAGTTGATTCTCCAAACCGGAACAAATTTCTCTGAACAGGACTGCTTGCTAATGGAGAAGCACAGACTGAGGTGTCTGTACTATTGTCATGGGTTTCTTCTCGCAAGTCATAGTTATCCCACTCCAAAGTAGTACCAGTAACCTCTGCATTGATCTTAAAGCTTGAACCATCAACAGTTGTGCTGACATGACTTTCATCATCTTTGAGCTTTGCTTTATCGTCTGTCAAGAATGATTTCAGATCTTTCAAACCAGACTTCATCTCCTCAGCTTTCTGAATAAGATGAGCAGTTCTCCCACTCTCAATAAGCTTATGAGGGGTCTGCAAAGGTATGTCTAAAAGTAGCCTTTGGCATTCCTCAAACTTTAGCTTAAATTCTTCTGCCAACTCTGATGTCTTGAATTTAGCTGCAAGTTGCTCTAACTTGCCATAGTCATCAGAGAAGTCATTAGCTAGCCACATCCAAGCCTTATCTGACCCAGAAAGGGGCTTCAAGTTCATAGTAGTGGTGATCCAATGGTTGGCACATACTTTGAGGACCTGATCTCTTCTCATGAGTACTCGTAGTTTTCCATTTTGATTGTTCTTAAGGAATTTAATATTGCCAACACCTCGTTCTTTCCACTGACTAGCATCAGGATCAAATCGGAAGAGCTTGACACGCTGGCTATAAAGCACTTCTTCGTCCTCCTCTCCAGTGATAAGGTCCACTTTGTCAGGCATCTGAACTACAGGCTCAAACTGAATGTCATCATTTTCCTCAGTATTGTACATACCCTCCTCATTTTGATCTGAAGAGGTGTCTGCCTTTGACTCGGGCTGAAACGAAGTAAACAGCTGCTCTCCGGCACGGGAGAAGCCTTTGAAGTTGGGATCCTTCTGACCAAACTGAAACTCACCCTGTGAGGATTTTGCCAAGTCTGCAAAACTAAATGTGTTTACCTTCCCAGAAAACAGGGGGTTGTCATCTTCTTCAGGCTTATCGGCTGTTTGTGCAGAGCTGGATACTTCTGTGCTACACTCCTTCTCTTTGTGCTGTTCAGCTATATTTTTCAGGAATGCAGAAGCAGATCCTCCACTTTCTTGACTTTCAGCTGGAGGGGTTGGTTTAGCTGGTTCTTGAGTACCAAACTTAAATCCATGAGCAGGTACTTGCATTGAAAAGGAAAAGCCCACCTGAGGTGAAGGTGCCTGAAACTTAAATGACAATGGAGCGGAGCCGTCTTCAGCTTGGCCAAATGTAAAGGTGCTGCTAGCATTGAAAGTCGTCTTAAACCCTGTGGATGGAGGTTGTGGCATTGACTTTTTACCACCAAAGTTGAAATTAAAGGCAGAAACAGATGGTGCAGCTGCAACTGTACCTTTAGCATCAGGATTTGAGGAAGACTCATTTTTAACTAGGTGTGTACTACAATCCCCAGACCCCAAAGCAGCTGCCATATCGCCCTGTACTTTACAGGGGGCCTGACATGAAACACATTTTGTTACTCCTGCAGCATTTTTAGTTAGGCAGACTTCACAGTGCCATTCCCCTTCCTTCTTGGCAAACACATCACCAAAACTTGACTGGCTGGAAGCAGTACTGCTTATCCCAAACTTAAAAGATGCCGGCAATGGAGCAAATGATCCAAAAGCAGGTGCACCAGAGCTAAAGCTTGTGTTCTTCGGAGTACTGAACCCTGAGGTGGATTCTACAAATCCCTTAGTGGCTGAATCCGGCTGCGGTTTAGCGTTTGGGTTAGGGCTCTGGCAAGAAATACACTGAGCAGTGGTAGGCTTATTTCTTACACAGCATACGTCACAATCCCACTCCCCTTCTTTCTTTGCAAACTGAAGCCCAAACCCTACTTCTTTGCCTCTTGGTTTTGAAACCGAGGTCTTTGAAGAAAGTTCTTTGTCAGTTTGTTGTTCTTGTTTCTCGGGAGACTTTAACACCACCTCTTGGGCCTCCACAAACTTGGCCTTAAAAAGGGCTGCTTCATCTGCGGTTTTAAACCGAATGGCCAGCTGCTCATGCTTGGGCATTTCATCTGCATAATCAATCGCATACCAAACCCAGGATTTATCAGAACCAGCATTAGGCTTCAACACCATATCTGCAGTGATGTAGTGATTGGCGCAAATTTTTAGCACTTGCTCTCTTCTCATTAGCAAGCGTACCTTGCCTGATGTCCTGTGCCTCAGGATCTTAATGCTGCCAATCCCCCTCTCTTTCCATTCTTTTGTTTGAGCTTCAAAGCGGAACAATTTTGCTCTGTTGCAGTACATTTCCTCTTCATCCTCTTCACCCGTTTTAACATCCACCTTATCAGGAAGGGGCACAATGGGCTCGAAGTGAGGGCCATCTTCATCTTCCTCAACACGAGTGCTTTCATTGTCGCTTTCAACATCTTTTTCTTCATGTGCATCCTTGGCTGTCATGCTAGAAACTGACTTTGTTCCATCAAAACTAAATGACTGAGTTTTCTCAGAAGGATGAGACTTATTCTGGTTCTGAAACACGTCCGCAAAGGAAAACTTAGGCACACCACCTTTATTACCAAAGGTGAAGAACCCACCCTGACTCTGTGCCTGGTCTTGAGTTGGAGTCTTTTGCCCTAAAGATCCTTCAGTTCTAGGGGGAAGGTCAGATGTCAAGAGTCCCAACAGGCTTTCACTGTTACTTTTTGCCTGAGTAGATGAGAATGTAAAATCCCCATCGTTGGATTTAAAATTTGAGTTGAACTTGAATGCTGCAGTTGCAGGTGTTGACTGAGCAATTGCCCCTGCTCCAAAGCTAGGAACCTTAGGAGGTTCAACAGGAATTTTCTGACCAAAGCTCATCTTGCCAAAGTCCACAGACTTTGTTTCGCTATTTTTTGGTGGCTGAACAGGAACGGCAGAAGGCTTGGTGAAATAACCGGGCTCAGGTAGTGGGTGATTGGTGGTGGGCTGAGGAACTGCATGGCCATAATACTCCTCACTGTATGGAGAAAGTAGGCTGGTGGCAGGAGACTCAAAGCGCAGAGGAGCTCCATACACTTGGTCCTGGGGATACATGCAAGATTGAGTTGTCTGCAAAGGAGGTGTGTGTGTGGGCTGCTGGTAGGCATACATGTGCTGCTGTGGTGGGAAACGGTTGATACCGTATACTGGAGCCTGAAAGGGATGAGGAGCAGAAACAATCAACACAACGTATTTCACAACAGAGCTATATTTCTGATAATGTCAGTCCAACATGCAGAAGTGTAAAAACATAAAAATAATAATAAAAAAAGGTCGAATTTAAAAACCAACATATTAGCGATGCTTACCTTGGTTGGAGTGACATTGGAAGCTGCTGGTAAAAGATACTGCGAGTTGTAAGCAGGGGATTGGTTATAATATACAGAAGGACCAGTAGTGGCCACTGGGGGAGAAAAAAAAATACCATACAATACTTATATAATTATTTAATGTGACAAAAAGCCATAGGTATTGATTCAATGTTTAGGAATTGGTGGGAAGTATGTGAAAGTAAATTAACCAAGTTCAAAATTTTTCCTAACTGACCTGTAAGAGGTGCACCATGAAAGCTTTGTGCGGGTGGGAATGAGTCTTGAAGTGCTTCTGCACTGTACCCATCACCATATGCCTTGGGGTGAGGAGGGGATGCTCTGGACCCAGAAGAGCTGCGCTTCAAGTCATGGACCTCTTTCTGTATTCACAAGTAGTCAATTCAATATTGTATTCATTTAACAAATGGGCAATATGGGATTAATATTCATAGTATATTAAAAGCAACAGTATGACCTTAAGGGCTTCCACTTGCTGACAGAGCATCTGCAGAAGATTTTTCTGGTCCTCAACCCAGTAAGGTGGCGTCTTGGGAGAGAACTTTTAAACAAAAAATACACACTAAGAATTCCTCCCCACAAACTTTTCAGGCATCAATGTTGGTAAATACAGTCATAGTAAAGAATGTAAGACGTGCTTCAGGAAAACAGAGCCCGCAAAAGGTTTTAGTGGATATTACCATGTGTCTTTTAGAGGGCGATGACATGCTCTTGTTTGGGGATGGGCTGGAGAACTTGATGTGCGAGACAGACATGTTTGGCTCGGTCAGCTGGCTCATCTGACAGGGGCTGGACTGCATTGGCCGAGTTCTGCCAACCCCTTCAATATCAGCCTCAGTCTCCCCCAGCTGCTGATTCACATCATTCAGAAGGTCCATAACCTCCTCCCTTGAAACAGGAAGCTGGAAAGAATGCAAGAGGTCAAAACCATCCCACCAGACGAGAAAACGACTCAATATATTACAATAAATATAATCTACAATAACAAAACTATAGAGATCAAGATGTACATGAAGTACCCCTAGTGCGATTCATGTGTCACAGTTTCACTTCCTTTTTTGCACAACAAGGCATTTATATAGATCTGGAGCGGCTTATTCTACTGTGAAGAGTATGGAGTTCCATACAAATTCCTGCCACTGTTTGGCGAGTGACGCAATTGTGATAATTAACACATTATGGAGAATTATGTTATACAGTTATAACCGTTGGCAAGAAGGGTGTGCACTGTTAATAGGCTTTGAGCAGCTAATACATGACAGCTGTTTCAGCTATGCTATGGTATGGATGTATATGAAAAAATTCTTATTGTACAGGAATTTAAAACAGGTATACTGCCCAGTACTGTGACTAATACCTCCTTTGTGATTTTTTTGTAAAATGTACAGTTCCCTCCCACACATTGCCTCCATGAACCTGGCAAAGCAGAGTGGCCAAAATTCAAAGCATCTAACCTTTTCTGTTTCGGATGCACTGGCACGAGAAATTCTCCTTAATTGTTTCCTGAAGCTCATTAAGAATGCGATGCACCGGTCTTGAGTTTCTTCCAACCCACTGCCTGCTTCTTCAGAAAGCCTCTGAAAGATCTGAAAAGGAACCAGTTCATGAAGGCAAGGCAAGACACAACGGAACAAACAGTCAGCTGAAAAGACCGGTGTCCCACATACCCTGGCGAGATGCCAGCTGGAGAAGACGGTGTCGAGGGTCTCAAGCACAGTGATTGCTTCTTCGGTTTTGCCCTCAATGTCAAGATGCAATGCTGAAGCAATACTGGCTTCATCTTCATAACCTTTAACAGCAGAGATCTAGATCAGAGAAACAGAGTTACGGTTAACTCAAAGTAAACACTGCTAGCCACCCACTTTTGGATAAAACAGAAACAGAAATTGATAGGGTTGGAGGAAATTCACCTGAATGTCTTTACTGTGAAAGTGCGGGAACATGGGGTCGAGCGGCTCAGGAATGCTCCTGCGTCTCTTGATCTTCTCCAGGAGCGGCTGCACGGCCTTCCAGTAGTGAACGCTACGGCCAAAGTATTCTTTCTGGTCGTAATAAGAGTTTAATCCACCTCCCTGCAAAAACATGCGAACAAGCCAAGAGAGAGGGTCAATTGAATACAATTACTTACACAGATATCTAATAAAGTACACAATAGACTACAAAGATGCTACTAAAAACCTCAGCAATAGACATAATAAGCGAAGTTGTATACATTTTCCACGGTGACTCAGGAGAAGCACAATAACAGTGTTTACAAAAATGCTGTTCAACCTCTACACTGAAACTTCTTCTAACATAGCAGTAGCCGGCAGGATGTGACCATGTGACCAGTACCGTTTCACTGAGGTGCTGGGCCCAGTGGATGATCAATGCTGGCTGCAGGCCGTGTTTCTCTCCAGCTCTCAGGGTGCTTAGGTTGTGCTGGACTGTCACCCTCAATTTCGCAGACATCCCTGGCCTGTGGAAATGCAGACACTACAGCTGAGCACTCACTCACCGTGCTCCGTTCAGTTTCATTAGCAGCTAGGAAATTAGCTTGGGGTCACAATACAATCATGGACTTCAGCTCTTATTTACATCTTACCGCATTCTACTTTTTAAGTCTCATTTAAACTTCATCTCTATACTGACATAATAAAAAACAGTTTTTACAATGCTTTGTGTTATGTACAAAGCAATTTAAATTTACAATGTTCAATAGTATTTAAAAAGAGAAAGAATCAGAGCTGTAGAGAATACTCAGCAGTAGTTACCATCTTCCACTTATGTTCTTAGAAAAATGCATCTAAAACTGAATAGCTTGGAATTAACACAAGCGTTTTTCAAAATGCATGAGGGGAAAGAAAAATAAAACCAAAACCCCCCTTTAGCTCTTAACACCCTTAATGCTCACATGCAGGCCTAGTTTGCTTAAGTTTTGTAAACAGATTTGTTGTTCTGGAGAAACATTCTTTGATCGGCCCAGCCTACTTTCCACCTCATAGGAATAACTCACGGGGCCATCTTGTGGATGAGTTTGTACACTGCCTCCCACCAACTCCTCTGCCTGTCTGTGGACAGCAGCTTGATAATTGGCAGTGGCAGACACCTCGGCTCATGTAGCTGGGAAGTGCCTGCAATCTTGGAAACTTCTTGCAGCTGAGCATGGCTGGTAAACACAACTCCGGACAAGAAAACCTGCAGCAGACCAGAAACACTTTAGAAAGAACAAATAAATGAGGAATCATTACGAATCATTTCAGCAACAGCTGAAACGTGAACGGACCATATCATTTTTAAAAAAATGAACCATGCCTTACCTCCAGGTCAAGCAGACATATGGACTCTGGGGCATCCGTGTCTATCTTAGAGGTTTCCAGTGTGAGCCGAGGGAAGAGCTGCATCAGCCAATCCCTGAGGGCCACCCTCTGGTCCATGAAGGTCCACTGCAGACCCAGCCAGGCTAGGTGCTGCAGGTCCCCCGCATGGTACAGAATCGCACCTTTTAGCACAAGAAACAGCAGGGAGCATTATAATTTCCTGCCACCAAACTAAGAAGATCCAAAAGACACTCGCTTCAAATAAAAGAAATATATTTTTTTAAACTGTTCACATACCACTGTCCCACTTCATGAGGTCTGCCATATCAGGCACCTGGGCGCCAAGGATAGTGACATCATCGTTGCCAATGAAGGAGGGGGCAATAGTGGCCCAGGTGCCAAAGAGCATCTCAAACAGGCTTCCCTGCCCACTCCGGTTGCCAAAGGCCTCCACCACATCCTTCACAAAGGTCTCACACTGCCCACTGAGGTTCAGAAGCATGTGACCCGACTGACTCTGGCGGTCACAAGCGAGGTGGTCAAGCAGCTGGTGGAAGGACTGGTCGCCTTTGGAGGGTCTCCACTTCGACCTGGGTACCTGTAAGCAGAACACTGCTCTGATCCATGGACTTCAGACGGCACCGTCGGCAATTCAATCTGCATGCGTGCAAAGCTAAAACTTCACTCGTGCGTGCCAAAGCCTCCATTAGGCAACACTATCTATAAAAGCTTGGCACTCAAAAGCCCAGCTGTTTCTTGGGGCTCACCTGGTAAGCCAGAAGGTAACAGAGGGCTGCCAGGTCGAGCACGGCCCTCCACTGCTGCGCCTTGTCCTGCGCCATCTTCAGCAGGAGCACCCCAGCGTACATGTACAGGTGGCCTCGCAGCTCCCAGAATATCTCGGACAGCTCATCCGTGGCGTTTGCTGCCAGCCTTTTTGCTGACTGCATGGCATGATCAAAGCTGGGGAACGGGCAAAAGCGTGAATTCGGTCTGAAGACCTGACACAGATAGGAGTCCAATCCATTTCTAAACACTAAACAGCACCAATAATACTAAGATAAACTCACTGAACACAAATGCAACTTGTTTTTGTTTTTTTTGCCTCAAAGTCCCAAATTATTCTGACAATGCAATTTCCACATAAAAATACCCCCCCAGACTGCAGTGCCTGACCTCTGCAGGGCCTCCACTCCTTGCTGCACACCCTTTTCCGAGAGCGTGAGCCTCAGTAGGCTGCAATGTGCCAGCAGCAGCTCCCTCTGCAGGTCCCGACTCCACGTGGTGTTGGCCGACACGCTGGGCTGCGCTGTGTACTCCTGCGCGCACACAGCACACGGGCACAGTCAGTGGGGTCGACATCCTCCATCACGCAAAGCGCAAGCCAGGTGGCGGGAACTGAAAGTACCTGAAGTGTCTGCACGACAGCAGAGTACCAATCCAGGCTGTGACGAAGGAGCCCCTTCTTCTCAATATCGAGACAATGTCGGGCCGCCGCCTCCAGCTGTCCGTCTGAGGAATACAGCAGCACCAGTCTGATGTTGACGTGCACGTCATCAGGACGCAGCTGTAGCTCTGACTGCAGGAGGTCAAACAGCTGGTTCCATCCCTGCTGGCCCTGTCTGCTAAGCAGTTTCTCCTGTGGGGATGTGAAGGAGATGCCCTCCGGTGAAGCTCTACATAGCATTAGGTGATTTGGCAAACACCAGTCCATACAGCCGCAAGCAAGCTGACCTTGAGGTTGAAGGCAGCTGGACTTCCAGGCAGGAGCTTTGCAGCCTTGTCTACCCAGAATTTGGCTCGGCTGTCCGGCTCCGACTTGCTACAGAGCAGTTCTGCAACCTTCAGAACTAGGTCTTTCTGAGCCGGGTTCAGGTCTACAGACCTCTGTGTGGCACAGCCAAAAAAAAAGATGAGGACATTTCATTGAATGTCCATGGGAGAAGTTTACCCTTTCACTACAACAATCAACATGGAATGGAAACCTACCTTGTAGCATCCCACAGCTTTGTCAATGTCGCCCTCTCTCTCATATAGTTGGCCAAGAAATTTATGTGCTTTGGGATCTCTTTCCTGCACTGTCAAATAGGCTGACACATGCCTAAAGAGGAACCATCAAAAATAATGAAAGCTCTAGATAATATCATTCACCGTTAAGTACAAAACTCACCCTCAAGTCAAATAAATCAATATAAAGTGAGCTCTCAGGCCGACATAATTTAAAAACAGTTTTAAAATCCCATGTACAAGTCCTGACAACTAAAATGTACCAATACATAAATGCAGGTATTGATCACAACACACCGGGGAGTATACTTATAGATGTGCAAAACACCACCAAAACGGTACCCGAATATCATAAAATATACGTACCTTTTAGCAAGCTCATACTCCTTTGCTTCAAAATACAATTTTGCAAATAAGAATCCTTTGACGGGTTTCTGTGGGGGGGAGGGGAATGAACACAAGAATGTGCGTATTATCTCAGAGGTAAAATAAAATAAACAGATAGCCGAAGCTGTCACTATTAATTATTAAAAGAAACAATCGGCAGAAATAGAGTGATAAACAAAATAAACTCCAAAGGCTATAACATTAACAAATAAAAACCCAGAACCGCAATACCTTTAATTCCAACACGGAAAATAAAGGCAAACACTATTAAAAGGAGCAATTAGTCAATCGCTATACAGGTTACTACGTAATGATCACATGAGGAAACAACAAGGGCCTGTGGGTTTCCATCAGGGCGTCCATCTAAATCAAAAGAGAGAACGTCCGAAGTTGCGTTCCTGCCTTTGTAAAGCCAGTCCGGTAACGTATTGCTTGGCGAAGGCCGGGTTGCGCCACGACGCCCCGGTCGCTGCTCCTACCGGCTATGTCAAACCCACCTCCTTCAGGGACGGCGAGGCGCTCTGAACCGCCGAAATATAGCACTCCACCTCGGCCTTGCTTCGGCGCATGGTCTTCAGGAGACGCGTTTCGGTCTATTCAGCCTTTTTATATAAATAAAATGCCAAAAAAGAAAGACAAAATAATTATAAACTACAGGGCAGCTTCAATATAACAACACTTGTCCGACACACTTAACAGCCTCCATTATCTCCTCACTACGCAAACTCGGACATACGGTTCCAATGCGCAGACTCCCGACACCCAGTCGGTGACGTCACGCCTCGTACACGTCGGCGATTGGCTGAAAAAGATGAGCGCGAGCTTACACAAACGTCGTAGGGTTAGGCTGGTCAACGCGTTAAGTTGTTTTCGTTTATAAGCTATGTTAAAAAGAATGAAAATATCTGACAGACTATATAAAAATCATCACATATCCTAATTGTACTTATTTTAACCTAACCTATAGTTCCATAGACCCTTGTTTACCAAGCTACGATTTGGTTGAAAAAAGTTCATTAATATGATACTATCTGTTGCGTCGTTTTTTTTTTTTACTGTTGATGCAGTTTCTTGGAGCATGTGCCACCCCGGAGAGGTTTAATCAGTTCGGGGTTTCGATTACCCGTTTGGTAAAACCCAACATCCCAGATCGGGAAGGTAGTCCAGAAAGTGAGTTTACCACCTAACCCACTGTCCCGTTAGTTTTATATTGCAAAACAAATTGATGACATAGTGTCATAATCTACATTCGTTTGTATACTACGTAATATCTGGTATTTTCAGTTCATGTACCGATCTTGGATTTAATTGTGTAGTTTTGAAGGTCACTTAACGACTCAGAGAGCAGTTTTCGTAAGAAAAATTCCGTCAAATTTAGTGCGACTCAGTAATCAATCATCAAATTCACCATGGCTATGATGAATACAGAGACATTTAAACTTAAAATATCCAACAGTCAATACATGTAAAGATGCGTGAAAGACTGTCAAGAAGTTAGATGTGTATATAAATGTGCTACATTTCATATTCCATTAGGACTTTCTGTGCCATTGTATGAGGCAATAGGGCATAACCCTAGCTTTTGTGTCTTTTAATATAGCAACCGTATGTGTTTAATATAACCCACGCATAAAATGTCGTATTAGCAATTAATAATACATTGTCTGGGGCTGCTGCAGTGGTTAGCACGGTTGCCCTATGTCATCTTATGGTTGTCTCAAGGTACTGTACCCCCCCAAGTCCAAAAAAATATTAAATGGTCTATGGGTGTGCATGGTGTGCCTCGTGATGGGGAGGTGCCATGAACTCGCATAAAACAAGCCGGTATCAAAAATGCATGGAATACATCTTACTTAAGTATTCTTATTTACAATGAGGGATTAAATATCTCGGTAGCCAGTCAAGATAAAGAATATCCTTCAAAGTGGTGAGGTTAGTAGAAAATTACAATTGTTCACAATTGAATTGACTGGAGAGTCACATTGTCAAAGCCACTGGTAAATGATTGGATAAAGAAGAGTCTTCCACTGTAAGAGGTGTGTGTCTGTCATATAACAGCACCTAAAATGCCCCAAAACATTTATATTTTTAAAAAGAAAATTATATGGAAAACGTACTTGCACATTTGGCTACAATAGTGGGTGTGGGTACTTACCTTTCCACTGCAACACAGTCAGAATTTTTACAAAGGTTCTCTGAAGCCCTCCCTCATCTACCTGATCAGGAAGGAACAGGGGAGCTATTTCTGCTGGTCTGCCTGACTGCTGTCAGTATGTAAATTGAACTTTAAATGATACAATCGTTCTTAAAAACTGGGCCGTCTGGGACCTCTGTGGTCCAATCCCTGAGGTGAGTGATGAAAGCAGGTGTTATAATAGCACAGGAAAGATATCATACCTTTAATGTCCAAAAGGCTGCACCTTAAAATAAAGCACCTGCCAGTACAGGTTAATCTTATGTTCCACAATAGCCAGCTTGTTCCCAATGGCAGGGTTATCTTTTTAGATGAATAATAATACACATATAGAAACCATAATATAAACAAATAATTGTTGATTCCAGGATACAGACACTATCCATCCATCCATTTTTCAGACCGCTTATCCTTTTGGGTCGGTGGGGGTCCAGAGCCTATCCCAGAAGCTATGGGCACGAGGTGGGGAGCAACCCAGGATGGGGGGCCAGCCCATCGCAGTACAGAGACAACAACATAAATATTGTCATGTAGAAACATCTTTTATTTATATAAGAAATGTGACAAGAAACTACAAGAATGTTTTAATTTTGACAAAAAGTAACATTTCAACTATCAGTGGCAGAACCACTGCTGAAAATGAGTCTAGCATCATCTTTCCAACAATCCTCCGAACTTTATAGAACCTCTTAGAAATCCTTATATGGCAAAATTTGCATGTTTCCATTTGCTTGGTTTAAAAAGAGTCAGGGTTTTATCTTATATGTCATAAACAATAATTAACATATTTAATCCATATGAGCCATGCAAATAGTCCACAGTGAAGGCTACATCAAAAACATCAGTCTTTAAGGTGCTTATTTAAGCTAATCTTAAAGTGTAACAGAAATTATTGCTAATATTTACTAGCTGTATCCATCGGCCAGTGACATATTTTGGAAGCTTGGGGCATGCACACAACCAACGAGTCACTGTATCCGGATCAGATAAACGCATATGTTCAAATGAAAAGTACTATAAGATACAATGCACGGAAGAAAACGCCATTGTTATTTGTTCCACAGCAAGGGTGTATCTTAAAAAAATGTGCTCCTTTTGTTAAGGATGATTGGCATTGCGGCACTGTGCTCATCCTCACTGGAGCATGCAGCCGAGCAAGTCGGTGAGGCCTGCTTTGAATGTAGCAGTTTACTTCCGACCCAGTATTTCTGCAAGTTTCTTCAGCCGCTTCTTCAGCTCCAGGGGAAACTTCTCATAGCACTTTTTGCACACTGGCTTCATGTCAAACTCCACAAACTTGCTCCTGGACAGAAATGGTTGCAGTGTGACAACATGCAGAGGGTTTACAGGGCATGCTTTGCACGCTAGTCATGCACCAAATGGACCACCGATGGACTGCAGACATTGCAGTGTTTAAAAAGCCCCCCCCCCCCCCCCCGAGAGTCTCAGAATCAGAGGAATCAGGGGCCATCTCACTTCGTCTTCAACTGTTGAGGTGGCTTGCTAAGTCGACACCCCATTCAAAAAAGCGCTACTCTAGGTAGCCACCCATGTCGCCTAATGGGCTGAGCAGAATTATGAGAGGGAAATAATGAATGAATACATTCATCAATAGAAGTTTACACACCAAGAGGAAAATGGAAAAGAAACGGAAAGCAAGGCAGAGAGAAGGACACTAACCAAAGATTTGACATGAGAAGCTGAGGACAGGGGACAGAATGGTTTAGAGACAGATGCCAGCTTTCTTCTTCTTGTCTTTGGCGTCACGTTCCCGCTTAGCGAGACGGAACTTGAGCTCCTCGGGCAGTCGCTCATAGCAGTGCTTACACACCGGCTTGAGGTCCACCTCCACGAATTTGTCCCTAGCACAGGCATGGGGTGTGGGCAGAGTGGGATGTGTTGGGAGGGGGGGGGGGAGTATGAGAGAAAATGTAAAGGACAGATTTCGAAGTGGATAGAACAGCTAGGAAATAGGCAAAACAGAACAGAACACAGCGGCTACTCAGAACTGACAGATGTGCTTTTAGTGAAAAGACGACAACAAAAATGTTTCCCTCGTCTCTGCTGATTATTACACACAGTCTTGAGCTGCCAGAAGAAGCATCTCCATTCAGTCGACGTCCATGGTTACTGTCAGGGTCAGCACCCGTCTCCCTCTGCCTGTCATGTCTCCTCCCCATTTGGCCTTTCTGCCCGCCTGCCTGTTGCTTCCTTCTATCCTTGTGAGTTTCGCCTGCACCCTGCATCGTCACTTAGCTTACTGGGTCCAGTGTGTGGCTCTGACACTGATTCTCCTAAATTATGGGTTTAAAGCCGACCAGTCACCAACCTCACAAGTTATCTATATATGTCTCTTTTATGTTCTCGTTTCTGTTCTGTTATTTTGTGTCTGAATTCCTGCCCTTGGTTCACCCTCCTTTTGTTCTGTTTTGGCTTTGTCTCATACAGTTTGATTTTGTAATTGATTAGCTTTGCTTTGTCCCAGTGCCACAATATGTCTAAACCTCTTAGTTCTGTGTTCATCTTGGTTTAGTAGTTCCACCTGTTTGTCGTTCCTGTGTCTCCCCTGATTGGTTAATTGAGTATTGAGTTACACCTGTCCCTTGTCTGTCCTGATTCCCTATGCATATTTAAGTGACTGTGTCCACTCTGGTCTCTAGTCATTCATTGTGTATGCAAGTTAATGGGTGTCGTCTCGCTGCTTGTTTTTTTTTTTTGGATCCTGATCCCCTGTTATTTTTCCCATTTAGTTCTGACCCCTTGTGGTCCTGTGTGTGTCCGTTTTAGTTTCTTTAATAAACCCCCATGAGTCTCAGAGCCGCCAGTGGATCATCACCCTTTTTTCTCACCGACCCCATGCTGCGCCGTAACCGATTACCAATAGATAGATCATACAGAAGATAACATGACTCATCACCATGCCACTATACAGCATTTCCGTGCATCTATAATAAGTCATATGGAGACCAATAACATTTCTCTGATGTTACACGAATGTAGTCCATGATGAGGAAGAACACCTCGTAAATTCAAATATAACATTCCTTCACATTCATAAAATGAACACTGGTTCTCATTATAGGCTGGTTTTAATTCCCTTAAACCAATGGGGAACAACAACAACAAAATGTTAAATGTCACAGTATGTGACACAGCTGGAACAAACAACTATACCAAATGTGAGCCAATATGAAGGATGTATAACTTGTCTGTCTCCTAGGTTGTTTTTGGGGTTTTTTAAATTCCATGATGAAGAGATACCAATATCCCCTTAAAGGTAAACTATGTCCCTCATTACTTACTTGAGTGTGAGTTTGGTGTTGCAGGTGGAGCAGGAAAAGCAGTTAATACACCAGGCCTTGTTGAGTGCAGAAACCACTGGGGGACAGAATCACAGCTTTAATCCCATAGACAGACATTGCCATTGTTACAGCGACTGGTCTGGTTAAATACAAATGAAATACAAACATTGAGACCCATGACATTGTATTTAGACATTCATACGTTAAGGATTCTGTAGGATGGGAAATTGCTAGGCATGATGGGAGTCAGGGCCAAGTGACAGTCTTGGTTTGGGATGATTCACGACCCTAGTGCCCTTCGGCCCTTATGTATATAATATGTAAGTCGGACATGAGACAGACCCAAAGAGAAGGAGCAAATTGTAGAACCAAAACACCCAATTAAGGTTCTGTTGTTGGTCATCTCAACTGCTGAAGCAGCATTTTTCTGTTAAAATATTACTGAAAAAAACTGAATACACTGTGTTAGGTGTTTTGTATTACAAACCTATTAAATCCTGCCAAAGACTCGTAGCCTCTCACGTTCAGTATACTGTATAGTGTAAGAATGCATTGTTTAATTGCACAATAGGATTAATTTAGCAAACTCACCGTCTCCCTCAATCACACGATTGCAGTGATAGCAGACATCACCAAAGAGCTGCAAGACATAGGAAAGCGATTGTTTGCTTTATTAGGCTGCTACATGCTATTGGCTCAAAGCTGATCAGAACTGAAAGCAGCTAAATACTATATTACCAATAGAGGGCAGTATAGCACACATCTGAGCATGGATTTGCAACCCTTCTTAAACTAGGGAGCGTGTAATGTGTGATGACAGGGTCTCAGATCGCAGTTTGAAACACTCTGCATTTGAGGGAATGTGGCACCAACAGTGCCAATGCCCATTTCACCAGTACAGGTTGCAAAAATGGGGCACAAGGAGCTAAAAGCTCAGCATAATGTGGTATAGAGCTCTGCTGTAAACGCAGGCCTGGTAGCAAACAGGACACGGTGCCAAAACAGAAAATTAACACATCATAATTTTGTTTCTGTATCAGAGGCTTACAGAATTGCATTATAGTTTCTAAAAATGTTTTTTGCATGCTGATTACAGTGTTGTTCGATAAGATCATTGTGCTCAATAATACTATATTAGTGGTCAAAACTCCGTATAGCAAGTCATTTGCTAAAACTGGTTTTCCTTTGATTATTTAATGAAAAAAATGCCGCCCCCCCCTCACCTGATTGTAGTGTGTCTCACAGTAAGCCAATCCTTTTCTTTCATAGTGACGATGTCCGAGGAATGGTTTCTCGCACTTTGCACAAACAAAATGCTGCAAACACACGGCACCAGTGAGTCAATTCAGTGATTTGTCAGAATTATTGACACAGAGCAGCTGAGACAGGGGGGTTACAGTTGCTATTATAGTTATCAAATATGGCAGTACAGGACATTTAGAAAGGAATACAAAGAGCTGAAAATATTACTGCATTGTTGCTTTTGTTTATTATTATTGTTTATTGTGTTTTTGAACTGCACGGTAAATAAAATACATACTATAAAATACATGAATTTTATACCACAGCTTTGGTAAATGCTGTTTTCTTATTGGCTTGATTATTTTTGTCTAGCCACACAGGTAGTTCCGTCAGCCTAATAACAGTCTTATATTAATGCATCTTAATGTTTTATTAAACATGTTAATATAAATACCGGTGCGACTTTTCACTCATAAATAAGCAGTCATTTGTATCACCATCATTTTCCTTCATGTACAGAATGCAAGTTTTGTAACTTGACGGACCACAGCTAATCATGTGCTTCTGAAAAATTAATCGCAAGTTACTTATTCTATTAATCTTTCTTGTTTGCTAGCTGTGGTATAAGCAGGATAAACCAGAAGGAGATGTGTGGTTATATGAAAATGATCAACTCCAACTTGGCATAATGCGGATGTCATTGATTTTTTTCCCGTATATGCATGCACCTTGTCGAGGTTTATCTCTTACTTATTATTTTCACATCCAAATAATGAAGGAACAACTGGAAAAATATCACATCCATTAAATTCCCAAAACTATGTCTGGACTCTAGTCTTCATAGGCATCCTATCAGTGTCATTGTAGGACTTGGCAGGGATGTGATGCAGCGGCGTACAGACCTCCACGTGCCACTGCTTGCCCATGGCATTGACCACCCGCTCCTCGATGGGCCTGCGGCAGGCTCCACAGATGGGCACCCCCATTTTGTCATGACAGGGCAGACAGTACAGTTCTCCCTTCAGTTCCCGGGCATCGGCAGTCAGCTCCTTACTGCAAAGAGACAAGAAATGACAGTCATAGATGGTTAATCCTCCATTACTCAAATCACGGTCCTCGAGGTCCAAGCACTGCTGGCTTTCACTGCTGCTGAGCCAGGTGTGAAGCCTCTGACCAATCAGAATCAGTCATTATTAAACTAACTACCTGGGAGAATTGAAAACAAGGCCTGGATTTGGAATCGAGATTTGATGAGCCCTGGGATAAGGTATTTTAAAAATGGCTTATAGGACATTACTTAACCAATGAGGGCATTACACATTTTTGACACTAGATGGCAGCATATTTTCTTTTATACTGAATCACTTTCCTGAGCTGTGCTTAGGGTCCAGCAGGTGAACAACTAAAAGACTCACTTATGTATTAGAAAATTTGCAAGTGATCAAGAGACGGTTGTCTAAGTTCTATGCCAGATGTGGACCAGGCGGTTTTCTGTTTGGGCAACTTTTGCACAGTGACTGAGCAGCAGATGTCTTAGGTAAGTGCATAGCTGTTGGGCAAATGAGGAGTGATTTCCTGCCTAAACATCTAGTCTTGACAGATCAGATCATTACGCCCCCAAATAAATGTCAGGATGAGGGCTGGCAAGGAACCCACCCGCAGTTGGTGCAGTTAAAGTGGTCGGGGTGGTACGGGTCGTTCTTGAAGATGAGTGGCTGATCCTCGATGATGGCGTGGCATTTCTGACAGATGTACTTGCCCAGGCCTCGCGCCTTCTCCCGGTTGTGACACGGACGGCACAGGTGCCTGTGGGAATGAATCGCGCCAAGTAAGGGACTGACGTACCATGAGCACAGCCAGTAAGGACAGCCATTAATAATACTGTGCAGTTAGCAGCTTTACAGTCACCTCATTCTCATTGACGAGGATTAGGGGGGAAAGATCCCCGTCGATGTGAACATTCGCAAATGACACTTGGGCCCATCATTAGAAATGCAAAAGTAACGTCACTGACAAGTTTAAAAGTTAATGTGAGAAAAGCAAGATTCCATGGTCAGCAGGGACAGCTAACATGAGAGGGAGGATGGTTGCCAAGGTGATAAGCATACCCAAACTAAGATGTGTAGATCTTACTTTTTTTTTTTTAATCAAAAACAACTTTTGATATTAAAAATATACAACGCACTTAAATAACACTAAAATTAATAGAAGATATGATTTTGCATGATCCAAATCTTATCCAAACAATCTTAATATATTTCTGACTTATGCATCGTCTTTCGGGGAGATCCAAAAATGTTCTAGTTTAATTGATTATCGCCAACTTGCAAATAATTATAACCGCAAATGTCAAATTCGTGAATCTCGAGTAGTGGCCGCATTAAGGCATTGTAAGAGGGCACCTCATAAACACATTACTCAAGGCCACATGCATAAATAAGGACGATTCAGCGCCGACTTGCTTTCTGCTAGCACAAATTCCGTTCGCGTTTTAAGCTATGCTGAGTGAATCTCGGTAAGGATAGAGCATTATGCTAACAGGTGGGCTTACCTGCCGGCGTTCTTAACGAAGCCCACGTCGGCCAGCACTGTCTGGCAGATGTCGCAGCAGAAGCAGTTGGGGTGCCAGCTGTTGTTCATGGCCTTAATGACACGGCCGATGATAAACTCCCCTAGAGGACAAAAAGGGGAATGCATCAAAGGTGAAAGATGATGCAGCAGGACAGACAGGGCAACCCACGCACACAGAGCACTTAAACAACATCAGGGACTCAGATGTGTCCATCTGTGATGCATAAGCATGCGTGTAGCGATAGCTTTTATGAAATGACTGTAAGGTAAAAATTATGTATAAGATACTGATGATGTTTTGGGTTCCCGCTAATAATATAAATACCTAAATATAATGCCCAATAAGTAATTAATGCAATAAATGTTCTTTTTTGTGTGTGAGCATGTGTCCTGTGATGGACGTGGACTTGGGCAAAAGCAAAGTCATGCATAAAACCTCATAACATTAACAGATACTGTGAAGGCACTCAAAAGCACAGGTCAGGGTGGGCCCCACAGCATAATCATTCCTGCACTGACCACACTGGCACTGACCACACTGGTACTGACCACACTGGTGACAGCAGGGCGCGAACAGCATCTGGAAGTCATGCTCACAGTACTTCCTGCCTTCAAACTGCAATCACAGAAACCGTGAGAGACGCCGTTACAATGGAACACACTGCTTTTCAGATACATCACTAAACCTACATATATCATATCGAGCTGTATGTTAAAACGCAATAGAAAAAGGACCACAAGCAGGCTATGATACACTGTGGCATGCAACAATACTTAGGAAACACATTGTTTGTGTCACAAATCAGAAAGTCGGCAAGAAAGTGAATCAAATCATGTTGGTGGAATCTAGACTAAATTTCTACAGTTTATTGAATGAAATTAAATAGTCCAGCGTATTTCTCTGTTTTATCCTTCATCTATATTTCCTAAATCTATCAGGTTGTACTTCTCTTTCCAACATTTGTATTACCTCTAGGGGGCAGCACTGATCTGTATTTGCCTTGGAGGTGCATCCAAGGCTGTACGTCCTGTGACGCACTGTTCCTTAGTAAAAACTCATTTTGATACTGTCTCACAGGCCAAATGTTAACTCCTGGCCAATTCAGGATAACCTCTTCACTCCCACAGACATAAATCAATACAGCAGCTAAATCCTAATCCTACATCTTTAATCCGAAATAAATACATCAACGTATCTTAGTAGCCATGAGTAAATGCAAGTAGTGCATCAGATGGTGAACTATGTACACCAAGTTCTTTATCTCCAAAATTAACCTTCAGCGTTCTGTTCACGTGACTCGTGTTTGAACAAAAACAAAGTTAATGCTGCATTTAATGTGCCTTTAATAAAACATACTCAAGCTGAACTCTGTACAGTAATCATTCTTGAGTTTTACAAAATTCTGAATCACTGAAAAGTTTTGAAAATGTTTGCCAAGACGCTTTTTAATGAGACCAAAGTGTTTCAAAATGAAACTAACGATTAACGTGACAGAACGCCAGTCATAATTTGGATACGAAGTACCATGCAAGCAAATCGAGCAAAAATTCCCCAGGGAACAAAATGTGCGCTGCAGAATCTGAGCTCAGGATGGAGAGAGGCGTACCTCATAGAAAAGGCCGTCGGGAAACTGCTGGAAGCACTGTGCACACACGAAGCACTGCTGGTGGTACAGCTGCCCGTTGCTGTTGACGATCTTCTCTGCCGGGGCGAAGCCGTATTTGCAGCGCTCGCAGATGGCATTTGCCAGGGCGTTTGCCATGTTGCTGCAAACCAGAGAAAGAAGACGCCACCTTCACCCTTACCGCTTAATTTCTTAGCGCTATGAAAAGAATTTCCCAAAAGAACACGTGTTTTAACAGGTTCACATTTTCTGGAACTGCACCATGATTATGCAATGCGTGCGCAATACTTATAGCAAAGGTGGCGTAAGCACAGTATTCCATGTAGGAATTTTACATAATTTAAAGGTTTATTGTAAAAGATATATATAGGCCTACAGCTTGCAAAATTAGCTCTTCAATAAAATTAGTTGTATTTGTTGTGTCTAGTTTTATAGCTTTTTGGTCTGAAGTGAATCTACCACTTTACTACTATTTGTGGTGAGTAAACTGGTAAACTGAACAGGAGAATTAACCGCATAGATTATTGTATACTTTCTTTTAAAAACTGATTGGACAGAAGGCGATACGCAGATATAGATACTATGATAATCAAAAAAATTAACCATCTGCTGAACATGTAAATTCCACCTTCATCAATTTAAAAATCATAACTAGCATAACAGCCTTTCGCATCCCACAGTGAAAAATACAAAAAACGTATCTGTAACAATGACTGATAGATACATGTGCCAAACCAATAAACAGGACATACTACTGTGTAAATATGCACAAACACGCATTTACTAATAATTCTAAACTCATTCTGCTGGCTTCAAGAAAGTAAAGGAGAGTGAGACGGGATGTTCTACTGCTTCGTTTCAAAGGTCAAAATTCCTGGGGTGTCTCTTGGATAACACATACACAGAGAGACCATTTACGGCCCTACCAAGCAGCGAAGCTGTGCTTTGAAAACCGCAGCAACAGGGACATGGAAGCTGAAAGGATACTCAGTTTTGGGAAATGGGCCGTGTTACATGACTACAATCTAGTTACAACACAAATGTTATACAGTAGGGACCTGCCATATTGTGTCATAGAACGTGTTTACCGGACGTGTTTCCAGTAATATTTGGGAGTTCAGTCTAGCAGAGCCGACAGTCTTGGTCTTATCAACTGCTGTGTCTCCAGTGTTGGTGCAATTTACAGGGAAACCAAAATATTCACAAATCACTGATTTAAATGACATGGAAGAGAATCGTCTGAGCTCTCTGGCTCTAACCATAACCAACTCACAGCCACAATTAGCACATTTTCCATGTTGATCGCCTACTTTAATTAGAGAATTTTGGTTTTGTCCATGATAAGGAATTATTCCTTAATTTCACTGTGTATTCCAAATCCATCAACATATGAAGAATACATTACCAATATAGCTATATGTACTTTAAACATAGACCTGAACTGTTCTTCTGCAAAAACTATTGAGATACATACCAAATTGAGATAAATATCAAATTAGCAAACATATATTGATATAATATCAATCTGAGAGGTCTCAGCAACAGTGGCTAAACACTGAAAATCAACTCAGCAATTCAAGGAGCATGAAACATCACAACAGTTTTGCAAGATGCGGAAGTCAATCCTCCAAGACCACAAGAGCCCTGACAGCATGCAGTGAAAATGAAGAAACCATGACATGTCAAAAGATTATGGAACGAAAAACCTCTAATGTAAGCATATAGTTCATCTTAAACTGTTGAGGACTTGCTTCTGTGAATCCACAGCTCAGCTTTGCTGATTATGACTATAAAAGGATTTGGCCCCACAGTCTGTTCTGGAGAGTGGATGAAATGATCACACACTGCATGGTTTTTCCACTGCAGCCAGCAAGCATCTCCCTGTGTCTCATTCCAGAGGAATTTCAGCCATCACAGAACAGTAGGTGCTCCGTTATATTCAACTCTGAGCTGGAGAATCAATATACATCAGCTGTCTTTAGGGAGGGGTCTACTTGAAGCCTCTGGTATATTTAGAAATATCTGAAAACTAAATTCTTTCTAGGTGAGGAAGTGTCTTGGGAGATAATGAGCATTAGTATATTTGTGTGTTAAGTAACAGAAGTGACTTGTGCCCAAGCAGGGTTTCATTTCACTGCGAGTTGTCCTCACTGCGGCTCAGTCTATTCCTCCCTGCTGGTCGCCTTTCCCTGTTCAGTGCAAGGACACTCCTTTCCTGGAACTCCATCCTACACAGTTTTCCAATAATAAGCTTCATTATCACCCATCTTTTACCACATTAATTCTATTATTTTCTTATATTCCTTTGCCAACCATCTTTGTTACTTCACTTTCCTGGGCCACAATGACATTTATACACCTTGCAAAGGCCACTGTATATAAATTATAAATTAATACATCGTGAAATTTAACATCAGTCGAGTTTAGAGATCCACATATTACCTTATCAACCAGGATCTTTTAATATATTTTATATCTTTTAAATTATTTCATCAGTTATCTGGTCACTTTAAACACTTCATTAAAGTGAGAAATCTCAATAAAAAGCCAGTCAGGCAGCCTGATCACTGGTACATCAGCAGGACCCTCTTGCAGCGCTACTATTACCCTCGTTCTAATATATCAAGAATCTCAGTACCATCCCCCAGCTCTCAGTTATCTGGAAATTACTGTTTCAAGCACTTTTGTTATCAGACCCAGAATGAGATATATTCCAGTTGCGATCACTCATGGTCTTTGTTTGGCGAAGACCCCTGAGATATCATGAGCCCCAACTTCTGTCCCGCGTGTGGCAGGCATGGCGGGCATGGCGGGCACTTACAAGCGCGCATAGAAGTCGCAGAACTCCTTGTAGACTTTGATGTCACTGCGCCTCCTCTGCAAGTTGGAGACAGGAACTTCATCCTGCCCCCCATTCACTTGGTTTTCCCTGGTCTCCTCCGCCTGGTGCTCCCCGTTCTGGGGGATTCCTTGGGAAATCATTGCTGATAGTCCACTGGCCTACGCTGGGACTGAGGCGTCTAATTACACGCCGGAGCAGAGGAACCGGGAGGTGGGCTGAGAGGACCCTGCTGATCCGGGGGCAGAGCACTCTGTGTCCCGTTACATCAGACTGCCTGTCGCAGTAAGGAATGGGCCGGGTGACTCCTTCAAAATAAGAGTCTGCAGCAGAGCTGAGAGCTCAAGGTTATCGGTGTCCTACTCTGCTGCATATGGGGGGCAGGGGGGGTGGCATTACAAGGAGACCTTCCTTTTAAAAAACAACATAGTAAACTGAAATGCATGAATGAAAGACTCGCAGAGAGGGTCTCAAAGCCTATGCAGTTTCGATGTTTTAATTCTTCCTGGTGTTGTCATACTGCCTTGAATTGAGGAACGTCCAGAAATGCATTACGCAAAGAATCCTGTGAAGACATGCCTGTCCAGATTTGGGGGAGTCCAAAACAACTTAAATGTTCAGCTTCATTAATGTCAGTCAGAAGATGTGCATGGCTGTGAATATCACCCTACTGCTCATTTTCAGGTAGATCACAGACAGTAATGAACGGTCCAATCCAGTGCTGCATCGTCGGCAGTTTCTTTGCCAAGATTATTAGCCAGTTAGCAACAATGTACAAGATTTCAGCTGTCATGACATTCACATTTTAAGCAAAAAAAAGGAAAATATCTTTATGCCTCTACTCAAATGTTTTTCCTGTCTGATAATGCTCCAATTGGAAATGATGTTGCATCAATTCATATTTATAATTTTCCTTTTTTTTTTTGACTTTCCCTTTTCTTGTACAATAGATGGAGCGGCAATACGCTACAGGCCATGGGTATCAATCTCCACTGCGGCTGCGGTTAGTGCAGGTCCTAGCATAGGACTTTTAAACAGGAGAGACATTCATGCACTGGTACAGCCTTCTGCATGCTCTCATCTTCCCACAAATAGACAGCCTGTGGTGTTACATCTCCAAACTAGGCACTTGGCTTTGGGAGCTGCCTCATGGCTGTGTGTGTGTGTGTGTCTGTGTGTGTGTGTGTGTGTGTCTGTGTCTGTGTGTCTGTGTCTGTGTGTATGTGTTTGTGGCTGTGTTTATAGGGTAGGGGCCAGTTTCTCCCTGCCCTACATTCCCATACAAGACAGTCATGATGAGCAGCTCTAGCAGACTAAGTACGCCTCCTTCATCCCTAATCTAGGTCTGGATCACATACCACATTTACAGAACCACAGACAAATTCCAGAGAGCTTCCAAGCTGGTAAGAATTCAAGGACTAGGGTTTTACAGGATTAAAGAAAATTATATCAGTGGATTCCTGTGTGGCTAACTTGACGATTCTATATATATATATATATATATATATCACTCAGATATTTAAACTGCATTTGCGTGTTTTTAAGACAAACAGGATTTACGAAGGTGATGGGGAGGTGAGCAGCTCAGTGTATTAAAAGGCACAGGTCCAGAAGGTCACAGGTTCAAGTCCCATGGCCTACAGAGAGAGATATCATTGTTGGCCCTCAACCCCAACTACTCCAGGCACGCAGGCTGATCCTGCTCAGGCTTTCCTCACTGGTACAATTTGGACAAAAAATACATCTTCTAAATAATGAAATATAAACATGTAAATGTAAATGAGCAGCCATACGGGCAAAGTCAGCAGCTGCAGTCACACACAGTGTGGTCTAAGGCTAAAGGAGGAGCTCCAGTAGGGCTTTGGTGGTCTGCATCATCGTCACCAGAGGGAAGCTCATTCCCGGCTGCATATCTCACATTCCACAGCAACAGGTGGGGCCACACAGAGGCTGCTTCTGTAAGTCCCCGTCCCCGTCCCCCCCAGGCCTGCCCGGGTGAAAGGCACTGCTGAGAGGCCTTCGGGGGCAGCCCCATGCGCTTTCTTTAGCACCAGGAGCTGCAAACTCACCTATTAATCATGTCCTGCTTAACATCTATACTTATCTACTAAGCTTGACGGATTTATCCAGCTTCATTTCCACAGTTTGGACTATTTGACTAGATGAAGCAAAACCTCGACAGCAGATAGATCCTTGGTTTAAACATTGCATATCAGCAATAATGCTCTACAAAGCAAATAGCTATTCTTTGTAAATGGGATCTCAAAAGTGTGCACAGAAGTCATTGCTGCATCAATTTACTATATTATATAATCACAACAAATTATACCCTAATATTTATTGTCCCCATCTGAGTTAACGTGCTGTGGTGATTAATGAGTTGCTGCCGGGGCTTGTAAATAGCCTGGCTGTAGGCAGCAGCAGGCGCTCTGGGGTATCAGCTAACACGTCTGCAAGCAACACAGCTGACACTGATCCAAGATGCGCACAGGACTGCCTGGTGCCTCTCAGGTACCTATAATTAATCAATGGGATTGTAATGACCGGAAGGGGGGGTGGGGTACCAAGGGGATTAGTCATCCTAAATATGGCTGCGGTACAGAGGCCATGTCGGACACACTATACCTTTAGGAACTGGGGCTGGTGTCAATGGGGGGGGCTTCCTCCTGCGCATCATGTGACCATGGCCAGAGCAGTTCCCCCAGGAAACAGGGAAATAAACACCAACTCCAGTGAGAGGTTCAATAACTGCGTTTGCATTACAGTTTCGCATAAATTGTAAGTCAGCAAGGTGACAGATATAGACATATAGTGTGAAATTAAGTGCAGACAAGGACACAGTATGCACTTGATTTATCCAAAAAGAAATATTATGCGTTCAACTCCCAGAAATGTTCCTATTATTTTGCTTAGCCAGAAGGCCTGAAGGAAAACAGACATGTATAGAGTGAATTTAAAAGAATCGTTAAATTAAATACAAACATTCAAATCACAAATCTCTGATGCGGTGCTCCGCTGAAATAAAGTACGCCCTACACGGGAAAAAAACAGCAGGGCGATCAGCTTAATTACCTGCAAACTCAGCTGCACGAATCTCCCCGGCATGTATTTTATTGGCGTCATACTGGATTAAAGTTTACGTGAAAAAATCCAAGATGCCGTAGAATCCCATTTCACTTCACAGGGGTCAGTTCTAGTGAGTACATCAGACTCACCTCTTGGCCCATTGTCATGTTTGGCAATAATAAACCGAGGACCAGGTAATAAAGACAGTCTGAGCGACATGAAAGGGACGCTGAAGGCACCTCATTGTTCCACCTCATACGTAAACAACAAATGAATGCATGCTCCACTGCATACCAGAGGGAGAAGGCAAAGGCCACGCTTACTGGGTAATCACATGCTCGCGATAACTGCCCTAATACTCCCAAAGTCTCCTGTTACACAGGTACAAAGATCACAGTTGGCCAGGCACTGAAACCCTGGTCTGAGCTGTTGTTTGCTTTCCCAGGCACTGTTAGATTGACACTGAGTGCCTCTGAGTTACCTATTCCTCGACGGACCTTTCAGCGCGGCGTCATCGCAGGCAAACGATTCAGCGCCCCTTAAAGGGGAGTGCTCTAAGAGGAAGCACGTGGACTGTCTTATACACAGACGTTAAAGGCTTCCCCATAAGATGACCAGAACTGCATCACTGTTTGCAGTGTCTGAATGCAACCTGAGTGTGGATAAGACCAATTAATGGAATAACCAAAAAAAACAGATGGGGAAATTTTATTTTAAAATGCTAGCTTTCCAAAATAATCAGCTTCTCTTAACCTAATAAAGAGATCCATTTAGAAACTGGAAGAGGAATAAAGTTAAATGAATATCTCATCATTAGATATAGGAGGTGTAAATATTGGTCTTGCCGATTTTCATGTTGGGCCATTTTTTAGGACAAATGTTCACTGATGTTTTAGGATGAGGAGGGACCACAGGGAAAACCAAAAACTTAGAAATCGGCAAAAGGTACACATGAAGTCCTATCTTTAATATGCAACCACATATTATATCTTAATTTGCAAATTAAAAGATATTAAGAAGCGTTCCTTCCCTTGTAATGTTTGGATTCAGATGTATATACATAATTCTTATCTTAATAATAAGGAATGTAATATCTTATATTTACCATTTGGATTTACAAAAGGAGCTGAACTGTTATACTTCATGGATATTTCCTGTTAAAATAGTTTTTACTACATCTTTTGAGACATTATAGTTTTTAATGCAATGAAATTGAGGTTACAGGATGTAGACTGCCTTGGAACCGTGCAACTGAGAGCTTGTTTCTCTAAAGGCAAGTCCTTTGGTGGCTCTGCCTGCATGCTTTGGATTATTAGCCATCTAATCCACAGAGCATCAATCACTGAGGCATGAGATCAGACACAGTTTCCTGGCAGCCCTTCAGCACCTCATTCAGAGACTGACGGGGGCTTCTTCACATCACCTCACTTCGAATGGTCTCTGAGGGATATTGTTGTGAGATACTCAGGCTTATGTTTTTGTCTCAAAACGTGAGACAGTGAAAAACCTACCAACCTGTAAATGCTATCAAACTGGTCCATCCAAAACAGGTTCCTGCCAAGTGAACCACATACAGTTCACCGGTAGCACATAAGTTGGTTAACAGAAGCCTCCTATGCTCACCTGAACGGGTCCTGAGCAAGGTGGGCCCCATAGCTGTCCGGGCGCTCCAGCCGTCGCCGGTACAGGTCCGAATTGGAGAGCTCCTTCAGCTTGAGGAAATTCATCTTTCCCCAGCCAGCAGCGATGAAAAAGTAATTCCTTGAACACAAGCCCGGGACCGAATGGACCCCAGCGGCCTCCCCAGCCGGACAGGAACGCGCACCTGAGCTCCCCAAGATGATCTTCTGTGCGTGGCGGAGGGCCGATGGCTGCAAGCGCCTTCAGACGCACCTTCAGCTCACACGCCCAGTGCAGTGGTTTAAGGCCACGGGCACTGTCTGTAGCACTTCCCTTCTCAGCTCCTTGGCCCCTCCCCTTTACTCCCAGCACTGGCCACTCCCAGAGGTGTGCAGGTACAAAGTGGGGGGGGCGGGGGAAGGGTGAGGGGGTTGTGATAAACTCCTATGCGGCTGTTCCTCTAGATTATTCCTCACATCGGTTTCAGAAACTCACCTGGAAACTCACCGACTCCATCACTAGCCGATCAAGAATAAAAGAAAAAGGGAAAATTTCCACTGTGATCAATTCAACTTTGCTCTTTGCAGATAACAGGTGATAAATATGGCACACCGTTCACAATACGTCATGAAACTTCACTGCAACACTTAGACGTCACTTTCCTATTACATCATTACAACCAGTCATTTCAGTTTATTGTGCTGGTCAATAGCACCATTTCAAATCAAAAAGCCAGACACAGTGCCCCTGCCTGCCATTTCACTGACATTTATCTCACGTTTCTTCCCAGCTTTATTTGCTTTTAGATGCCATGTATATCAATACTCTTCTGCAAATTTACACTGGACCATTCTCAGATTGCAGAGAACCATCTTCAGGACCCAGTGACAGATTATTAATATACAGGAATCCCAATATTAAAAGGAAGAATTTCTCATCCACCCTAAAGGTATGTGGAGTTCCTGCAGAAATACTGCCATCTAGCACCTGCCTCACACCTTCACGGCACATTTTTTTCAAACCTACAGTCAAGCACATAGAAGCGCTTTCATCACGCATTTACTTTTAAAAAATCCTAAACCAAATGAAGCCCCATTCATTTGGTCATATGCACCCCCACTTTCACTTTGAGGAATGAGAGCATTTCAATGAAAACAGCAGTTTATTCCAGGAGGAAAAAATAACCTGACCAATAATCCTGTGTATCTGGTGTCTGTAACATTAGCCAAGGAAAAAAAAATAGATACACATTACCATATATAATAATAAAAAAAAACTGGTACAGATGTCGGAATCCATTTTTTGGCCTTTATGACATTGATCGATTCATCAAACACAAGAACAATGGCAGGTTGGAGTTTGGCTCTGCAGAGGAGGCCGGGCGTCTCCCTCCACATCTGCCCACTTCCTGCCTGTACCGATGCCTTAGGAAGGGGTGGGGGATTCCCACCCAAAGCCTGAAGCACATGTGAGAAAATCACCAGCAAACCACAAACCAGGCCCAGGCCTCATGAATACGAATGAAACAGGTCCTTCAAACACCAGAAGGACAACAGCCTGCCATTACCGAGGGGGGGTGGGGGGGGTGGGGGTTCTGTGGCCCCCTGTGGTGTGTTCGGGGACATGTTAATTACAAGCCAAACCTGCCTGCTTCCTATCAGCCTCATTCATCCACATCAATGCCTGAAAGCAAAACTGATGCCGAACTTTTAACAACTAGCAAAGCATATCCAGCAGGAGACGGTCACCAACAATTAGTCAATAACAGAGAGAGACAGAAGCGAGAGGCATTCATAAGCGTTTGTGTTTGTCTGTATCGATGGACATGAATGTGATTGAACCTACTAGTGTACTCTAAACTGCATTGTTGTTGAGATTTTACAAAAAGTCATAATTAAGAAGGATAGTCCTCTCTGTCAGGCGTAATTATTCGAAAGACAGTCCTGAAATGGGACAGTACAGGGACTACATCAAGATAAGACAAGCGGAAGTGTTGACAGAAAAATTCCACTTTTAATTAATGATATTAATAAGGCCCATCTGTCTAGTTCATTCTAAAATGTCCATTATGAATCAATTTAAACAGCCCGCTTCTGTGCGAGATGGGTATGTATAATATGAAAGTAAATAACACTTCTGATTTGACGTGTATATTACCGCTATTTGAATTTGTGCCGATGCTGTCTGTATATATTAGGTGTACTTCAGGCATAAGTGAAGGTATGCACGCCCCGGTGAGCTCCGCGTCTCGGACTCTCACCTCGATTTGCCCAGACACGCCACATTCCTGCGCAACGGCAGCCCCACGGCGTCAGGGGCTGCATGTCTCCCTGCTTGGCCCTCACCTCATCGGACTCAGCTATCCCACTGCCAGTGATTCAGCTTATCCTCCAAAAGATATATAGATTTAGTATGTATATATCTTTTTAGTATTTATTGTCCCAGTACCTGCCTGTTTAATAATATTATGTATTTGAATATCAGAGCTGATAAAATAATTAAATAAACATTATTCACATTTTTTGTATTGAACAGATGACAAAATTAGACATACTGAAGGACATGATCTATATATCGATAAAGGCTTACCTCAGCGCTTAGCCTCAGGGAGCACAGGGTATAAGGGGGGGACTAAATGCATGCCAGGCAACGCTAATGCTCACATCAGAGCGACGGCAGCAACCTAAATACGAGGAACCTCTCGTATTTTTACAATTCGCTTAGACTTTTACTACTATATGTAAAAGCGACTTAGCGAGGTTTTTATGCCAATTACAGCATAATATCACATTAATGAATATGAACTCGATGGTTGCATTTGCAAAAAGCTTAATGTTTCGATAAAAAACCAAAAACAATGTTTTACTTACATCAACCATTTCACAAGACAAATAGAACAGAACGCGGCAATAAGAGAACGAAGGAAAAAGTGGGGTATTCGCCACCTCCTGGAGACGAAGGGAAGTGTAACTGGGGAAATTGTCTGTAGAACGCGGAGATCAGAGTACAGGTCATTCAGAAAACTTTAGTTTCCGTGGTTTTTTGCGTTTAATACCAATGATCAATAATATCTAAATTGCATAAATGTTTCCAATTTCCAATATTTCTATCATTTTAATATGACAAAAAAAAAGCATAGTATATCGACCAATTAAAGTGACGGCAAGCTTTAATTTTTGAAAAAGGACAACATACCAAAAAATAAAGTTTGCCTTCAGTTATAGCTCACTGTAATTGGTCAATAAACTTAGAACATACCAGAGAAATTACTATGAATTACACATTCAACTAGGATTACATTTATTTTGCTTATTTTATGTGATCCATACAAGTGTGCATCTTTCAGAGTGGAGATGTGAACAAGATGCAACCAGAGCAGCCTGGCTCTACAAGTCAGAATTACTCATAAACTATGAAACCAGAAAGGCAGTAGTCCTGCAAATAGACTTGCAGGAAAGTATTGTGGATCAACAGAGATCATTTATCTCCCTCTACAAAGCTCCAAAGGTAGAGTGGGCAGGCCCTGTCATCAGCAAACTGGAATGTATTGTCTCTGTACTGGGAAAACAATAGAGACAGTGATTGTTTTTCTAACCTGAAAACATAATATTTTTATTTCTTTAGGGGATGTTGCTGTTGGAGACAGACAATTTCTCTCTAGGTTTTCATTTGAAATTTTTATGTATTTTATAGTTAGACTGGGAACATGTATAGTGGAGTATGTAACAGAGTATTACATCTAGTGTTGTTTTCGAAATTTCAACGAAATTTTTGACGAAATATCTTCATCAACGAACGTTTTTGAGGTGACGGAGACGAGACGCAACGTAAACGCTGGTTATGTGACGATAACTATAATTATGTATTATGTAATATTGTTGACGAATAAAAACGAGATTAAATTTGATTTACAAAACAAAAACTATACTAAAATGTCTCTTAAGTTTCGTTGACGAAAACGAGACGTTATTTCCTCCCGTTTAATCGCATTATTATTATTATGCAGTATTTCTGTTTCCTGTGTCTCCCATTCGGGAAGAAGCCTCTGGCTGCAGCCAAGCCGGCCTACCCTACATCACCCCACGAGCCCTTCAATGATGGCGTTCATTAGTCCTTCGTTTACGCAAATCACGCTGATATTCTGAAGAAGCATTTCATTGGTATTTGGTTTACGCTTTAACCCAGCAGTTTATTTTAAAGTAAACTTTTTTTTCTTTTTAGTAAGTGAAAAGAGAACGCTCTAAAAATAATAAAAACTACAGTATAATAAACACATAAACCAGTAACATAGCTGTTTATTATCAATTACAGTATTATTACGAATGATATATATATATATATAGGCCTATATAAAATCGTATAGGAGCACCCTCATGTATGCGGTCTTAAACGTCGCTATGAGGTGCATGACGGTGCTTCATTTATAGTCACAGCAGCCACATGGTGGGCACATCAGGACTGTATTTAAATGTTTTAGGACTATTTACCCTAGTTTATGTCGCTATAGGATGTCCATAATATAATTTCAATCCGATTTCAATCTAATGCTTGTCTGTGTTGATTGGTTAATATATTGATTGGTGTATTAATATAGCCGGAGATTAATAAAACCCATTGCAATCAAGTATACAGTACCTTATAAAAGTATTCAGTTATCACCAATTACACAGGATAGTTAAACGTTTTCCAAATGAGCATTTAATTGGATTTCCAAAGGCACTGTAAGTTATTTCTGTGCCAACATTAAAATTAATAAACTTATAATTTAATGTTGATATAGATTACAGATTATTCATAAATGATACAGAGGACAAAAAATGTATATATTTTATATGATTTATTCAAATTAGATTTCAGTCTATTCAATGAGTCACCCATTTCAAGTTTCATGAATCTAAGGGCAATTCTTAAGGGCATTTGAAGCAGAAATTGAGCACTCATAGTAATAAAATAATGACATTAATTACACCATGATAATTATCAATATCGTTTGATATGATCATGATAAAATTATTTTGCTATATTGCACAGCCCTAATGGATGCTACCACAGTGGCGTTGCTAACTAGCTAATAACTAGTAACCCATAGGAAGCATGCAGAACAGTCGTTTGAGCAGACAGTAATATCTGATGATGCACAAAGTCTTTA
>JAABNY020000034.1:4718840-4734641 GCA_015164015.2 Brevimyrus niger
TTGCTTCCGGGTTAGGCTCCGGACCCCCCGCGACCCAGTAGGATAAGCGGTTTGGAAAATGGATGGATGGATGGATGAAGCGAGCCATAGTGTCTGAGGCAACCACCGAGTCCTAGTGCATGAAGCTAACATTGAGTCCCCCTCACCTACAGAGGGAGCCATATTATCTGAGGCTAATGCAGAGTCCCCCTCACCTTTTGAAGCAGGTGAAGCCACACTGCTGTCTTCTGCTGGCAGGATGGCCTGGGACTCCACCAGGGTAGGCACTTGCTGTACAACTGGGTTCTGGGCCACAGGGGGCTGGAGGGGCGCAGTAGCAGCAGGTGTACCAGCAGCAGTAGCTGCCACAGCCCTGTCTGATGTGCCCGTCTGCTGGGCATGCATCTGGCCAAAACAACCCAGAGTCACACGGTTCAGCCTGACGCACCTGTTCTCATGATTAGAACACCTTGCATGTTAACCTGAATGATTATGACAAGGACACTTGTAAGGAGGGGGGACAGATCTCCACCTGTCTGACTATGGAGATCCGCTTGATGAGCTCCTCGACTGACACGCTGCCGGCGATCACCTCCAGGGGGATCCCGTTCTCTCCGATGAAGAAGCTGGAGGGGATACACACTACGGGATCTTTGAAAGTCGGGTTAAGGAACGTGTGAAGGGCTGTTACTTAGGGGTGGTCATCAGGGTGCTGACATGGCCACAGAGGACTGGGCATTACATTCACATGCCAAGCTAACAAAAAGGATACATATCTGAGAAAACTGTACACATGTCTCACTGCAAGAAAAAAAAGAAGAAAAATCAAAACAAGGCTAAATAGGTACTGGTTCCATTTTACATTTTTAATCAGACAGACACGCATAGGTAATATCATCATATCCGTTCGCAAAGTGAGACATGACAGCTCGATGGTAACAGTCGCATACCTCTTGGCATCTACTTTAATCGCGACGAAAGAGCTTCTGGTAGCCTCGGCCACACTGTCGTCCTCCCAGCTGGCGGTCATCTGTGAGGACTGCTCATCTTCCCCTGAAACACAGTATCGGGGAGCGGCTGTCAGTCAGCGGGGCGGGAGCTCACAGAAAAGCCGAACACTTTAACGTCCAGGCGCTAAGTCCGGGGGCTGTCACGGGGAGGGGACCGGGCGCTTCAATTTGGGCGATACACCGAATTGTCTATTAATATAACACTACTGCGAAGCGAAGGCGGTCAGCTCGTTTTAAATTTAGCCATACGGGATGCTTCCACCGACTTTACACTTTGTTTCAACTTCAATATGGCGCATAAAAGGCAATCGTGATAGGACTAACTCGCCAGCGCCGGGGTAAACCGGCTTGACCAGCGACTAACTAGAGGTAATGACAGTGCTGGTTTCAGGCAGCCAGGCCTCCTCCACCGCTGACCGGGCCGCCCTACGCCACCAGAGCCGTGCCACAGCAAGCTACCTGTGATAACAACGAGGAAGACGGCGTTCTGCTGTTTGGCGGAGACGATGGCCGCAGGGATAGAGCCCTCAAACCAGCGCATTTTCACCACGGCCGCTGCAAGTCCCCCAGACTACGATCGCAACGGTGTCGGCCAGCTGACTAGAACCTTCAGCGCCACGGCCGGACGTTACGATGGGTGACGGAGCGCTGAGCTCCATGGGAATGGTAGTCCATGTTAATGGTAACTCATGGGAATTGTAGTCCGTAAGTTTGCAGCACTTCAATGAATTTAATCAGATAAAGTTGTTGGCGTTTGCCAGATAGAATCTGATTTTAAGGAAATATTTTCTCTATAAAATATCATAGTAAAAATTTATGTAGTAGATCTTATATGGAAATACATAAAGCTCAACTGAATAGAAGATGAAATGAATATATGAAATATGTGTCAATGTCCTGGGTTCGAGCCAGAGTTCCACGTGTGTGGAGTTTGCATGTCATCCCCGTGTCATTGTGGGGTTTCCTCAGGGTACTCTGGTTTCCCCCCACAGTTCAAAAACATGCGGAGGCTGATTGAAGTTACCAAATTGCCCGTAGATGTGTGTGAATGTGCCTTGCGATGGGTTGGCGCCCCAATCTGGGTCGTTACCTGCCCTGCGTCCATAGCCTCTAGGATGGACTCCCCAGGACAGGATAAGTGGTTTCGGAAAATAGATGGATGGATGGATGGATGGATGTGTCACTGTGGGTCTTTTTTAAACTCAATAGATTTAGTCATATTTATAATCTATATAGAATTTCTTATGTGCATTTTATGCAACATACCTTTTTTCTTGTTTTGTACAACCATGTATCTAATTTTTGAGTGGCCCTACGGCAAGGCTTTAGGCCTATGTGGGAGCCGCCGCTAGCACAAAAAATGATGATCATTTCACATCCCTTGTACCCCAGGTAATTTGAATACCTATTACTAAAACTAGGGCCGCCCTTGTATGGATCATTATCAGAACAGGGTTGCAAGTAAGGCTGCATAGGGCACAAGGCAGGAGTATAATACACCCTATCGGTAACTTAGAAGTAAAAGTTAGCCTAATGTCTATGTCTATGTACTATTGGAGGGACTTTTATATGTTACTGGACAGCATACTATCTTTGAAGTCATTACTAGTGGCTCACTTAGTTTTCGATCCATCCAAAGAGTTTTCAACAGTTGATCCTGGTCCAGGTTTCGGGTTGGTTAGCTTTTACGCAGTAATATATTCAGTGAAAATCGAAATTACATTTTTTTATTCACAAATAATATGAATTTGGAAGAGAAACGCCACTTTCATACGGAATGAGTTAACTGCGTTAACAAGTATGTGTCTTCAAACGCTTTATTCACAAAATAAATCGTCATATATGCCATATTCCGATACGTTTAAAAAAAACAAGTGCAAGCAGTGAGAGGATGTGGCCAGCAGAGGGTGGCAGCACATTCGGTAGGAAAACCTCGAGATTTAGAACTGGCTTTTCAGAGTGCATGCAGGGCCAGCATGCAGTGTAGTTTTAACTGCAGCCTCTCTGTTTAAAAAGAATCGTTTAAAGAGTCATAAGAGAGTAATGAGAAAAACAAGACAATGCGGAGGGAATGTATTTTGGAAGCCATAGAAGCCATGAGCAAACACGTATGTGGAAGATAATGCAGCAATCAGACCAATATATCAGATAGTGTTGAGGACCAGGATACAGGTCTGCTCCCCAGAGGAGTTAAGAGAGGTCCATTAATGACCCTGACTAGAAATATTGTTTGTGCTGAGAGCAGCAGAAGCTAATGGTGAATTATTGTATTGTTCACTAAAATACACTCCCAAGACTGCTTGAATAACAAAACTACCCCCATGGGTCACCTCAGTACTGTACAGTGTAATTATAGTACACCCACTAAGGACCTGGACACTTTCATGCCAGCTTTTTTGGGGTTATATGCTTCCTTTTCTGAAGCAAAAGACAAAAATAACTGCCTAGTGCCTATTATGCATAGTGACTTTTTAAAAGTGGGTAATACTAAACTCATGAACTATGTTAATATTGAGAAAAGCATAGAATCATGAAACATGGGACGTGATGTTAAACTGCCTGTTGTGCCAATGGATGGTACACATAAGGTTTCCCTTGATGTTGAGAGGAATGGGAACTGTATCTCAGACATGGGGAAGATGTACATTTCGGGACACATCATCAGTAGTGCCTTTGAACCACAGAGGTGGAAATTTCAGGTCCAGAAAGTACAAATCCAGACCAGGATTTTGTTTCAACCAACTAGTGGAGTACTCTGTAACTGTGACTCTTTATGCTCAATTGGTTGGTTGAAACTAAATCACAGTCTGGCTTTGTACTTTCTGGACCTGAAATTTCCACCTCTGCTTTGAGCCATAGGGTGTTTCGGCCTTTCAACACTAGACACCCTCATCAAAGGTGACCGGCTACAGGGTGATCAGGCCTAAGCTTGTGTCCCCTGTCCAATCATGAATATTGTAGGGGTTCAAAAGTAGGGGTGGGCAACATGACAAAAATATCATATCACAATTTCTTCCAGACAGGATCACGATCTGCAGTCCTGTCACGATTCTTTTTCATATTGGTTTTTAAGACCATTTTGCAAGTTACTGAACAGAACAACCAAACTAACTCCCCAATAAAAAAAAAGAATAGCCCTTTAAGGTAACGTGCTGTGTCGGTTTTGGAAAATCGGCACAAGGATCTTATTGCTGATGCTAAATTCTTTTTAAAGACTCCTCCATGTTGTTCCTGCCACTTTGTTTCCATATGCGGGAATGTGTTCCATGTTGTACATCGTATGTTGGGACAAGGACATGAAAGGAAGAGTGGAAGAAATCCAAGGCACTACCTACTGTTAGCTGTTACCAGTTTATTGGTGCATCAAATCAGATTTGGCTGATAAAACTTTAGATGCATGTGTGAGCAATGCAACTGCAAGTGATACAATGTACTGTGATGCTCTGGGGTCCCCATGACCCTGAACTGCCCCTATAGATGGGCGTGATTTCTCCATCTGCCGTAAGACTTTATGTAGACTATATGACCAAAAGTATTGGGACACATACAAGAACTTTTATAACATCCCATTGTAAATCCATGGGCATCAATATGGAGTCGGTTCCCATTTTGCAGTTATAACAGCTGGCTCACAATTTCTGTTCTAGTTCACCCCTAACTTGTTAAATGAGATGGAGGTCAGGGTTCTATGTGGGCCAGTGAAGTTCTTCCTCCCCAAACTTACCATGTCTTTATGGACCTTGCTTTGTGCACTGGGGCACAGTCATGCTGGAACAGAAAAGGGCCTTCCCCAAACTGTCCCCACAATATTACAAGCATAGAATTGCACAAAATGTCTTGGTATGCTGAAGCATTAAGATTTCCCTTCACTGGAACTCAGGGGCCTAGCCCAACCCCATACCCCATATCCCTCCTCCACCAAACTTTACAGTAGGCACAATGCAGTCAGGCAGGTAACGTTCTCCTGGCAAACGCCAAGTGCCAGAGTGATCCACCAGACTGCCAGACGGAGAAGTGTGATTTGTCACTCCACAGAACACATTTCCACCACTACAGAGTCCAGTGACAGCATGCTCTGTCCGACACTCGGCTTTGCTCTTGGTGATGTGAGGTTTGCATGCGGCTGCTCGGCCATGGAAACCCATTCCATTAGCTCCCAGTGCGCAGTTTTTGTTCTGGGGTTAATGCCAGAGGAGGTTTGGAACTCTGCAGTTATGGAGTCAACAGAGCACTGGTGACTTTTACACACTATGCACCTCCGCACTCGGTGACCCCGCTCTATTACTTTACATTGTCTGCCACTGAATGGCTGAGTTTCTGTTGCCCCTAAACGCTTCCATTTTGCAATGATACCACTTACATTTGACCATGGAATATCTAGCAGGGAGGAAATTTCCCAAACTGACTTATTGCAAAAGTGGCAGCACCACACTTGAATTCACTGAGCTCTTCAGAATGACCCATTCTTTCATAAATGTTTGTAAACCTGACTGTATAACAGCTGAATTCAATGATTAAGAGGTGTTTTCCAATACCTTTGTCTATATAGTGCATGTGCATGATTAATGCTTCGTCAAATGCCAATCACATTTGTTTGCAGACATTTAAAGATGGCCTCCGTGACATGTCACAAAGATAAGTCTTCCTCAGTCCAGAATGACAGGCAACAGGGGCCTGTATAGCCCTCCCATGGTCCATGCCACACAGAGACTGCCAGGTGCTTCCAAACCGTGTCCATGCCAGCAGTCCAGACGGTTGGCAGGACTCCTGCTGGTCAATCTCCCAGAGAGCCACGGGACATTAAACCGGTCAGCTGGCTAACAAGAGCAGCAGCCGGACAGCACTCAAAACTGACCCAAAGAGGAGGCAGGCTGGTAGCAGTTGTGACATATGTGGAGTCGCCAGGCGCCGTTTCAACAACAGAAGTTAAATTCACCAGAAGGGGGCAGTACTGCGACCCTCTGTCTTCAGAGGATTATTGATCAGTGCTTCCTCTGTACCTCACATGAAAGGAGGCGCTCAGGCGCCTACACGATCCTGTTTATGACCGAACGCCCCTATTACAGGAAGAAACGGCAGCATCAACCAAACACAATTATCGGTAATTATCACAAGTAATCATTTTGTGAATTCAAGGCTACCTTTTTGCTTAAAATTCCCTTAGGATTCCCCTATAGATCATGCAAAAATATTATTTTTTTGTTGTAGGAACTAACACTTGGAAATGCCAGCAGTACAGTTTGTTGTCGGGTTTTTTTTTTGCCTACCTGCCTCACTGCTCAATCCAGGGGATGGTTTTGCCATTGCTAGCTGAGTTGACACTCATCTCGTATAATGAATCAGTTTTAGACATGTTTTGAAAGTATTTAGAGATTTGCCCTGTGATTGAAGGTGGAAACCATAATTGCTGTGTCTGTGAATGTGAGCACCAATATTCTATATGTTTTATTGGATGGCAGTACTTTGGGTGGTGAAAGGGGTTTGCAAATATTTAGTTTCAATTAGCACAAGTTTTTGGCATAATAATGGTTCATAATACACAGCAACAGTCTGTAAGATGACGGACTTTAAATTTTCAAAGTACCGCCGCACAAGTACGTCTTTTTACCAACAAAATCTCCTTTCTAAAAAAATTATGTAGCTCCTGAGCTCTTGTTGTCTTTGCCAACACTTCGTTTCTTCTAAAACTTTTTCCCGGAACCAGAATCTTTTTCCAGAACCAGGGACTTGTCATGTTCACACCGCAGGAACTCGGCCTGATTGTAGTTTCTTGGAGGCAGTTCTGGTACCCTGTTTTAGCCCTTACTTCAGACATGGACTGTGTCCAAATTCAAATGTAGCCTAGAAATTAGTTATTCGTTTGCTGAGATCCCAAGATTCATTGTGTCACCCTCCGAAGGAAGAGGTCCATGCAGCCTCTTTAGGCTGTGTCCTTCGAAGGTTCACGGAATGAATCTTGGGATCTTGGCAAAGAAATAATGCATTTCTAAGCTGCATTTGAAGGAGCCTTTGAAAAGGGATGGCCCTGCGCTGCTGTGACGCATTTGGTCATCGAATGCAGCTTTAGAAGGATGCAGACTCGGTACTTTTCTTTCAAACACAAACTACTGGGGAGGTACTTTCACTCATAGCTTGCTGATTGGTTGACCACAAGCACTGGTGCTAACATGGCTGAAGTTATGCAGAAAAAACAATTTTAGCGGAGCAAAAATTGAGCAAATGGAACCATATTTGTACCCAAATTACATTTAATGCAATAATTAATACATTTTTCACTTAGGTCTCCATATTTCTACATTGGAAAATTTGATTGCTAACTAATACACTTTTGTCTAATATTGCCAGCGCAGGCAGTGAAATTTGCCAGCGTTTATAAGCAGGATAATGTCACATTGTTTTTCATCCTATGGAAAATGAAGGATCCATCTTCTGGCCACATTTAATAAGAATCGCGAATATGTAGGCCATATAAGTTAAATAAAAGGCTGTGTTCCGTTTTGTAGCATCTGGGGTGAACTCCTCTAGGCTGGTGGTAAAGCGATCAACTTGGTATTGCAAGCAATCTTTGCTTCCATTTGGGAGCCAGGCATCATCCTAAGTGACTATTAAACGGGACTTGTCCCTATCTGCAAAGGGAAGGGCGATCACCTGAATTGCAACAACTACTGGAGGATAACCCTGCTTTCAGTGCCAGGTAAGGTCCTTGCTAGCGACATACTCAACAGGATCTGTGATTACTCGCTAACCTACCAGTGACCTCAGCAGTCTAGCATTGACCGCATCCTGGAGGATTCTCAGGGAGCACAAATGCAAACATCGGCAGAGTTTCTTTGCAGCCTTTGTCAATTTTTCTAAAGCATTCAACTCAGTTGAGCGAACAGCCCTGTGGGACATGCTGAGACTTCATGGGATCTCCCTGAAGTTGTTGGATGTCATGGCCGGCCTGTACGCCATACTGCGAGCACTGTACAGCATGGATGCAGAACCTCTGCATTCTTCCCAGTTGACTCTAAGTTTCGTCCGGGGCGTGTTCTTGCACCTACTCTGTTCAGTGCTTGAATTCACTGGGTGCTGGGCAAAGTCTTGGGGTCCGGCAGCTGTAGGGCATCTGTCGGTGAAGAAAGATTCACTGATCTTGACTTTGACAACCGATGCTGTGATCTTTGCAGAGTCAATAGAGGCTCTGACCGGGGCTCTCGAGAGACTGAGTGATGAATCTGCGTGTCTGGGCTTGCGAGTGTCTTGGATAGAAACCAAGATTCAGCTCTTTAATGACCCCTTGGGCACCGTGTGCCTGTCTGCAGGGTGAATGTCAACCACGTTGGGTGGTTCACTAACCTTGGCAGTGTCTCTGGGGATTCTGCCTATGAAGTCGGTAGATGGATTAGGAGAACATGGGGGTAAGGTCATTGGGAAGAGTTATGTGATGTTCCCAATATCTTTGTACAGGGATCGAAGGCCTAAGTCTTTAGAGTGCTGCTGCTCCCTGTTTTGCTGTCTGGCTGCAAGATATGGATGCTATCCAGTGACTTGAGATGAAGACCGGACTCCGTCGGTACTGTGTCTCTTTCGAGAGTCCTTGGGTGCTGCTGGTTTGACTTTGTGTCAAATGAGTGGTTGTGTCCTGAATGAGGCACATTACCTGCATTTCGAGGGAACGTCAGTTGTGGCACTACAGCCATGTGGCGCGTTTCCCTGAACGGCTGGACCAGGCCAAGGGGGAGCCCAGGTACCATCTGGCTGCTGCAGGCATGGAATGGAAAACGTGTCGCCAAACTGGGATCCCAAGCTGCTTTGTCTTGTGGTGAGCGTGGCAACACGCTGCCCCAGTACATGCTCCCCAGACTGACCTGTTCCATTTTGATTGTGATCTCTCCCCCCAATACATAATAGATAACTATCAAAACGACTAATCCTCACTTGTGTTGGTATGGCAGTGTAGTTTCGAATGAAATTGTGTGTGAAGTTTAACCGACAGGGTTTTTGTGTCTGCTATGCTTATTTGATGTCAAGTCCCAGTTCCTGTTGTGTGGTGTGAAAGTGACACATAAAAAGTGGCCTGGAGCTACAAAAGTTCCAGTCAAGACTGGGACCAGGTTCTGGAACCTCTGTGTGAACGTCCCTCCTGAGAGTGGGCTTGGGTGTTTCCCAATACCGATACCGATACCGATCTTGCTTCCTTGCCTGCTGTACTTGGGGCACAATGAATCATGGGATTGGTCACATTTGGCGAGGATGAAACCGAAGTATTCTTGATATTGGGGGCAGGGCAAGAAAGACAACTGGGGATTTTTACAGTCATCCGTACTTCTGTTCTTGAGTATTGGAACTGGTCTTCAGCAATGGAAGATGATGTAAAACAGGTACATGGGAACACAAGTACAGTCAAGTACACATATTGAGAAGCACTTTAACTCTTGCAACACTCACAGGTACTACCAATACAGTAGCATTTGATGTCAGTTCTTAAAAGACCACCATATAATTAGTTGGAATTGCGTTTGTTTCTTTGATGTGATAGGCTGATACGCACTAACAAGTTCTTTATCAGTATGTAGTATCACCAGGGATAGACATCATTGGTACGCAATATGCATTCACCTATAAAAACGATACGTGCAACAATCGATTGTGGTAACAGTGTAAATGCGTACTTATTTTATGTGCATTTGCATTGCTGTAGTGTCAAGTCACAATAAAATACTTTGCATTTTAACATGTATACCGCAAATTTAGTTGTTAGCATATAAATATTAAAATGCATTATATTTTGTTTCCATATCAGCGGAAATGCACATAAAATAAGTATCCACATTTACATTATTATCGCAATCGATTGTTGCACGTATCGTTTTGAAAGGTGAATGCGTATTGTGTGTTATGTCCATGGCTGGGTATCACGTTCCTTATAAGCGGTTTGTCAAAGTTTATCATTTTTGTATTACTGAAATTTTATATGACGATAAGTATACAGTAGTTCTCCCTTATCCCCAGCAGATGCCTAAAACTGCTGATAGTATCAAATGTTATATGTACTATGGTTTTTTCCTATACATACATATGATAAAGTGTAATATGTAAAATAAGCACAATAGGAGATAGCTGCTCAGAACAGCGTGATAAAACTATTTCTGGACATTTCCATTTAATATTTTATACAGTATCCCTCCCCCCCCAACCGCCACCATGGTTGATTGCAGGTAACTGAAACCAAGGGTGGAAGGAGAGGACTGTACAGGGTTGACAAACTTTGGGTGTCAAGACAAGACAGATCGACAAGTCTGCACACACATTTACATATATATAAAAGTTTTATTACCTTGTAAATAGTCTGTAGGTTTTGCAAACTACCCAATGCTTTTAATGTAGCTAATTTTAGGTTTATGTTTGAATAACATAGATTTGTCGTAATATTTCTTGTGAGCATGAGATTCAGAAAGTGCGAGTGTCCCGCCAGATACGTAAGGCAACCCTGACTATATATAGTTTACATCACCCACTCCGCCGTGAAACCTATTCTGTTCTTCCAATTATTCAGACAGAGGGGAAAGATGCTTATATATGGGCATCCAAGGTTTCACTTTGTGTAAACTAGTACATTTATTTGTCCATATTAGAACTGTAGAACATAATACAAGTAAGCATACATGGGGTAATTAACTGCACTGATATGAAGCCCCCCCCTCTTGGAATTTGACAAGGGACACAGTTTGGTGTAAACATTTATTGGTTTGAAACAAATAAAAATGACTTGCACCAGTAAACCATTGTACAGCCTTTCAGGATCCACTTGCTGAAGGAAACAAAGAAACAGGTCTTAGCAGTGGACCTTCGTACGAATATAACAGCAGGATGTTTCAGTGTAAAACTGGCCTTGTTTCAGAAAGCAGGGGCCTTTTGACGATGGCAGGTCACAGACCCTGAAAGGTGTTCTAGGCTATATGGGTCTTCTATTCTCTTTGAGGTTTTAAATTAAGTTAAAAAAAGGAATATTAAACCAGAGGCTCTCCCTCTCATTTGTGTCCATTACAGGAGTGACATTCACTGTGAAAAGAACAGACTTAATTGTTTAGCTAATTTATAAATTATGTACAAGGGGTGGGGCTTTTCATTTTACAAGTTACCAGAGGGCCTGGTAGAGTTCTGGTAGAAGGCACACAAAGGATCCTGGTCCATAGGTCAGGATGAACTCCACAGCAGACCAGCCGCAGCAGGAAAGTATTCACACAGTCAATATATATATTTTTTTTGTTTTCTTTTTCTTTTTTTTTGGGGGGGGGGGTGTCAAAGTAAAGGACATTGATGGATGTGGAAAAAAAAACAGTTCTGTATAGCCAGGTTCTGACATAATTCTTCAAATATAAATCTAAAGCTACAAAAGAAACAGTACATGCTGCCAATTGATATGTTCCAGTCAATTTAGAAAAAAAACGAGTGGCTATTATTTTGGACTCTCATTCACTGAAAATTTCAAGTTACCTTGCTTCCAAATTGCTAGAACATTATGAACACAACACATTCTCAACAGCTGTTGAACTCAAGGGGGCAATGCAGTCATAAACAGGAAGTGGGGAGTGCCTGCAACAGGAAGTGCTTGTGGCGATGATGGTGGATGGGGCCCCTCACAGGGAGCTATCCCTCTGCAAGGAGTGAGCCTCAGTCTGAATGATGCCAAGGAGCCACTGGGTCTATCTGGAGGAAAAAAGGGTGAGGACGCGGTACGCCGGTGGGGGGCCTTTGCGCGATCCACCGTCACAAGCCCTGTCCTGTTGTTTTGTAAGCAGCCTGATGGTGGCGCCCACCACTCACAGGCTGCTGAGTAGTGCCTCTGCCTCTTTGCGACTCACCACCTCCAGGATGCGCCCGTTCACTGCAGAGAGAGGAGACACACGCTGTGCAAACAGAAGAGGCCCCAACCAGGCACATTTCCGAGCTCATTCAGATTCATTCACCTCTTCCTCAAATACCTGTTATTTAGCTGCTGCCTGTGCATCTACGCAGTTAGCAAATTACCCTGGAAAGCCAGGTGACGTCCTGTTTTACCCAGAGCTAACAAGCAAACCGACCCAGGTGTGACCCTCTTCCCTGATTGACAGACTAATGAGCCAGGCAGTGGGGAGACCCTGGATCGGGTCCTTTTCTTAGATGGTGGAAGGATCAGCACATTCTGTGTGCGGGTGTGAAAGCGGCAGTCTGCTGCATTCTCTAAAAATAAGCATGCGCACACACACACACAACACACAACACACACACTAAGGTAGATCCTAAGTGATGTTACCCAGCATGCAGTTCTGTGGCAGGGTGCCCTCTTTCTGCAGTTGTTTGACCTACATGACCACACACGGTGCAGAGTTGGACTCAGCACTCTGACTGAGAGGGGGGGGGGGGGTCTAATTCTACATGCCCAGTGCTGGTATTTCAATGAGCAGCCTGAGCCGGGACCTCCTGGGTATCAGTGTGATGGCAGCCTCCCCCCCATTACCTGCTTCACCTACACTGAGATCTGTAGACACTGCCCTCCTCGGGGGCTTCTTCCCCCTGCTGCCCTGCCGCACTCCCGTGGGACCCTGCTGGGGGCAAAAAACTCTTGTGAGATGTCAATCTCCTCCTCATGCTCTTCCATTCCTCCCCCTTTCTCTCTCTCTCTCTCTCTCTCTCTCACTGTCCTTTGCCCGGCAGCCATCCACCAGGGACACAGAGACCCCAGGAACAGGCTCCTTACACACCGCGGAGCTCAGTGCAGCTCTGGCTGCCGGGACCAGGCGAAGCCAGTCTGCTTGCTGCACGCAATCCCACCAGCATTCACCTGAGGGCGCCGATCCCACATCGGAATTCAGGCCTTAAAGCCTCAGCCTTCCACAGCCTCCATACATACATGATTCTGTAAAATATCCATTTACACTGGAGACTCACCTGGTGGTTTAGAACCACATGGGGGCCAGCCAGTAAAGGGGGGCACACGGGGGCATTATAGTGGAGAGGTTGGCCCAGCAGGGGATACCTCACATCACCTGAGGGGGTGGCAAACATGGACCCATCGAAACGTGTTTTCTCTGGCAAAACGGATTACAGACTTGGATTTAAGAAGTATGTCCAGGACATACAACACCTGACAGGTTGACCTTTAACAAAATACACAATACACCACTCAGTCTTTAAATATCTCCCTTTATTTTCCAACTGAATCTCACTTAAAGGGAAAGAGTAAGATCTTTATTATCTCCAGATTAAAGCTGATTTTGTTCTCCCAGTCAACCGGGAATAGTAATAATGATTGGTACATGACCCAGGAGGATGCTCACCCTGTCCCGGCATAAAGCCTTGGGTAAACTGGGGCATGATGGGTATGGGGACCAGGCCGGGACGGACACTCTTGATGCTGCTGATATGGGCGGGGCCAGGTGACTGGATGGGAGAGGAGGCGGGGCTGCCCAGCGGGGGACTGCTCTGAAGACAGAGGAAGGTACTGAGCATTTATTCAACACTCTCTCACTTTCCCCTTAAAAATACTTTCAGTCCACTTCACTGGAAATGAGAGTTTCTGCTGTTTGACCCCCCTCCGCCCACTCGGTGGCGCTGTTACCTGCAAAGTGTCCACAGCTGTGAACTCTGTGAGTTTGGGGCCCCTCTGGTAGTCCAAGCTGTGGTGCTTGTTGCATTTCCAGTTAGGGGGCGGGTGAGGCTGAGGCTGGTGACTTGGGGGCAGGGCTAGGTGCAGCATGACCACACTGGCTGCGTGTGGGGCGGAGCCACCTGGCGAGATGGGAAACGGCACCGAGCTCCGTTAACGAGCTTAACGCTGACGAGGCAAAAACAGCAGGAAGCCTTTGATTTACGCAGCGCTCAGCCTACAAACACCGGGTATTAAACCACAGCGGCATGGTGCTGCATCACTGGGGCCCTCAGGGACAGTTGCATCCACCTTTCTGTGTTTACGAGTTGCGGCCGTTTAATGCCGCGTATCGTTTACCTGCAGCTTTTTTAAAATGCAGTGTGTTTGCAGTAATTAATTCCCCATTTGCACAGAGTGGCGCTGGTGACTCGTGCATTATTCATGCGGCTCGGATGCCGAGCAGACACTACAAGGACAGGGCAGGCATGAACGCCTGATCAGATGAATACTGTAATCTGCAATGTATCTAATTAAACCCGTTGGTCAAATTAAAGCGTAAAAAGCAACCCCAGACTGGGCAGGGCATTCCCAGATTGGGCAGGGCGTCCCCATGCAATGCCCCACCTGTGATGGGGTGCGGCTGGTATCTACGCGTTGAGCACACAGACTCTCAGAGCAGAATGTCGGATTTCTCACAATGGCCTCTGAGTCCATATCTGAGGATGGATGGACTTTCTGTCCCTTTTTCCCCCAAGTATTTAAAGCTATGCGAGCTGTTAATCGTGTCATTATCACAAAATGAAGAAATTCTCAATGTGAAGTCCCTGATGTGGATTCTTTTAATATCAGCGGGCCACTGAAGGGAACAAGGGATTCGCTTTTAATCAGCATCCCCATTTTATTAATGAAACTGTAAATTAAATCTTCAATCTCGGTGCGCCGGGTAACGTGAACACGGAACATTTCTGACTGACTGCATGCATCCTTCGCTGCCCCTGAAAAGCAGCCGCAGGGAGCTCAAGCACCAGATGTATGAGTGAATAAGGATGCGCAGGAGACTTGGCGTGCAGTCTGACTCGCACACCTGCATGCTGAGTTAATGAGGCTTGTACCTGCGCACTGCTGCTGCTCAGGATGCGGCTGCTGCCCGCCACAGGCTGGGGGGGTCCGCGGGAACGTCGCCGGCTCCATCTGCTGGGGGGGCGGGAAGCCCAGCGAGGAGCTGCGGGGACACGGCGGATGGGGCCGGTCATGCCAGAGCCTGGCCAGGGAGGAAACTGACGGGAGGCTGCCTGCATGCCCTCATAGATCTTTTACTGATCGCATTTCCTGCAGGATACCCTCCATTGATTAATACCTTACCATGGTCATAAGATGAAAGGCAGCGTGTAAGCAGGGGCCGTGACTGCCGTGCATGTCACTTCCTGAGCGGCCGCGTACGCAAATACTCATTTGGACAAAAAAAAAAAAACGAACATGTCGGCAATGAACCACGGCATGACGAGGGGTGTCAAACCGACGCACCTCATGGTGCTCTGCTGGGCGGCCGGCAGCACGTTGTAGTACACTTGCACGCTGGGCGAGGGCACAATCCCCTGGCCTGACTGCCCGGGAAAGACCACTGTCTGCTGGGGCACAGGCACCTGTGGGGGCAGAACAGGCCAGTTAGCCCCCCCCCCTCACAGCTTATCGACATGGTATGGTCCAGAGGTCACGAGAGTCAGATCCTCCTTAGAGGGCGGTGACATTACAGGCGTGTGAGGACGCCGTGTATTAAACTCTGTGCAGACAGTTTTAGGTCAGACGTACCTGATAGGACGGCGCAGTCGGATAGTGGAGTAGCATGCCGTGCATCTGGCTTCCCATATTGCTGGGCTGGCAGCCGACGAGGTTCTGGCCCGGGGGAGGCTGCATCCCCACCACACTCTGGTAGCCATGGGGCTGGTTTGGCATCACAGTCTGACAGCCTGGAAGGGCGCGGGGGGAGACGTGAGCCAACAGACGACCGGGAGCACAGAGCGGGTCGTAAAAGAAAAGACAGAGGGAGAGAACCATCCGCAGAGGATATCTGAAACGCAAGCATACCCCCTGCATCCACGGCAACCGGACCGCGGGGGGGGGGGGGGGGGGGGCGGGGGATGTGTAAAGGAAAGGGGGGGAGGGGGGGGGGGGGGGGTGGGTGGGAAAAGGGACAGGGGG
>JAABNY020000034.1:4755689-4766541 GCA_015164015.2 Brevimyrus niger
CTCTTAATTGTTCAGCTTTCATTGGTTTAAGCAGAGCATTCCACACCAGGCTGGGCCACAGCTGGCTGGCACTACGGCACAGTCAAAAGCAGACCAGATATCACAGTCCATGGGGAGGTAGGGAAATGGGAAATCACTGCAGCCTTAAGATGGGAAGCACAGGGGAAAACATCTCAGTATTCATTTAAGTGAATGAGAGCAAAGGACAGAATGATTAGCGTGCCACCTTAGCAGACTACAGAGAAAGCACCCAGCGGAAAAAATGAAAGCATTTTGTACATAGAAGTGCAAAACAACCTCTTCTCTTGGTAACATTTACAGTAAATGGTCCTTAGGCTATTCTTGTTTGGGGCAAGCCAAACTGGTTATTTCTGTTATGCAATTTGAATGCCCAAAGCTATTTTATTCAACTTGTATAAGGCTTTGGTGTTCATCAATAAAATGGGATTTTGTACCAGAAACAAGTAAGAGTACTTCATTTATGTAATTAAGATTTGGTTCCTAACTGAACCAAGGCTCAGCTGCAATTGTGCTGCGAGGATTTGAATCTGCGAGTTTCTGAAAAGTTGCTTTTTTAAATATGTGTATGTTACATGAAGTCAGAGACTTTGAAAAGATGGCGCAGGAGGAAAGCAACCATGCAAAACGAGTGGCCCTTTCACACTGCGAGTCAAGACAAGAGTCCACAAGGACCAAAACAGAGGCTGCTAGTGCCGCAGGACAGAAGCCAGGGTGAAACGGCAGACTCGCTGATGGACACCGCGAAGGGCCGATCTTTCAACTAACATTCAAGTACGTCCAGAGGGTCAGGAAGGTTGCGAGGCACAAAGCAAGAAGAGAAACAAAGAAAATAAAGTTCTTCATGCAGAATTTTTGACATTTTGTTTTGAAAATGAAACTCAGCAATATAGTTTAATAACCATATTCTACGTGATGTCACTGATATCTACAAGTTTTAGTCCAGAATGATTCATAATCTCCCAGCATTCTGACATTATTCAGCATTTTATTAGTGTTGCAGTGTCTACCAAATAGATACAGTGCTAGCAACATATTTACAACTCCCAGTAAATGTTATCTTAAATAACGTAATACAAATACAAAACGTTATTTCTCCACAGACCATTTAAATCTGTTAAATAGGATGCCATATGCATAAACTGTGCCCAATTTGAAATCACACATGCAAGTTCAAGCCTAGTCATACGACTTTTGCTAACTAGCACATTTTTTCTCTCTAAATCATCTGTATTAAAAAAACACCTAGCAACATACATATTTAGTCTTATGATCTGACCGAGTACCAGCATTGTAAAAGCAACACTTTGCACCACCAACAAAACTATTATACTATTAAAGCTGGGATACTTTTTATTAATGAAAGACTGTATATCTTGTGATTTTAGAATAACTGAAGGTAACACACAGATGGACCATTTATGGTTATTTGTTGAATATTTCGAACAACTGAAATAAAAGCACAAGTTGTTTGAAATGAAAACCTCTCATAAAAATGTCACTTTTTAATTATAATGTAAAAAGCAAGTTCTCTAGAAAGGTAGAAAATAAATAAGTTGAATTTCTTGCAAATAAACCATTTATAGTGATCACGTCTGTTTTTTTCCTTTATGTGTCAGGCAGATTACCATGTAATTGACATTTGCATATTTATTACATGAATATAAGGTAATAAAATGGGCAGCATTGCTGTTTACTAAATATTACTGTACAGTACAGCTGTTTCAAACACTTTTCAAATTACAGTGCTGCACAAATTAAATTACTGAACTGTGTATGATTCAAAAATGCTATAATACAGTACAGCACTGTACAGTACATAAAACATGGCTTATTTTAGTTTTGCTGCTGCATCTTGGTGGCTCATTTTTGGCAGTTTACCATAAGCCTTGATGTGTCTATACCCGTAACTTAGCAAAAATGACTTTCATTTTCCCATCACGTTTTCCATGCATGCAGCATTAACCTCAGGTAGATATCCAGAAGCAAACGGGTCACTGAAGAGCAAAGTATGCAAATATTGCAGAAAAGAATTACCGTTACTTTAATGTTGTCATGTATTAAAAAACCCAAAAATAACACTGTAAGTGGACTATGTGATTAAGTAAATTATTTAAACAGCATTTGTACAGGTATGATTCTGCCCCAAGCTTTTTGATCCATACAAGTGGTTGATCACTATAACCGTGATCACTATAAGCGTTTTCCACTGTATTTTAAATATTGCTAGTGCTGAAACCGATTGGTGATATTACCTTTGGTAGCTGAAACTGTTTTTCTGTTTTTTTGTGTGTTTAAATTCTACCTCTTTTTGTTTGGTGTCGTCTTCACTAAAGCCACACTGTGTCCAAAGGACAGACACGGCATTTTCTATTGGTACAAGCTACTCGAGTTGCTCAGTCAGCTTGGTTTTTGAGTACTCCTCATTGTCGCTGGTTGTCACCAGTCCCGTGACAACTCATGCGGTAGTATATTTTTAGGTGGGCAGTAAATGAACACACACTGGGGAAGTATTAAGAGTTTTTAAGTATTAACAATTAAAAAAAGTAACACATGGGCAAGATTACATCGAGGTACGTAGAGGTTCTGAAAGTTGGTTTTGATTCATTTTCAGTAATTGCCCAGCCCTACTTCTAAGTCAATTTTAGAAAGTATGAGCAACCAGGAGTATTTCCATCCATCTGTAACTGCTTATCCTATTCTCCTTACCAGTGGACTGTAGGTATGAAAACTCCACACACCTGGAGCCATGGCGGAAACTTGAACCCTGGTACCAGATATAAAAGACAACAGTACAACAGTGCTGACCACTACACTACCTTGTCGCCCTCAACAAGGTTCATTTATTGGCTTCATTTCCACACTTTGAAGGCTGGTGGTTCATGTCAGTCTGGCTAAGAGACTTTTCTGCCAGCATCTTTCACTGTACACTGTGTGAGACTTAAAGCAGGGCTGTCTTACCACTTAGGCAAAAAGAAGCTGACAAAATAATCCACATGAGTGCCAGATACATGTTCTCTGCCTCACAAATTTCATAACCAGTGACTGTAGTCAACGAGTTTTGCTGTTACTAGGTTCAATTTTACATGTGTTAAGAAGAACTCATTGAAATTCAAATGCCACAGTTACAGGGGAGGAGACAGGTTTATCGGGCGGACGATAGGACAAACTGCAATACAGGACAAACAGCAGTGCAATATAAGACAAGGCAATGCAATATAAGAACAATTGGACAACAAATAAGCAATAAATAGCTAATGCAATTGGGATAATCCGCTTGGCACAGCTGTCTGCCTGTTAACTTGGCAGCAAGACGTGGAAACACGCGAATGCTGAACCTCCTGGACAGGGCGCAGCCGCACCGGGATATCCAGGTATTTGTCGTATTGTACCCAACCCGCCCGGTTATTCGTTGGTTTGTACACGACAACACGGCCAAGCAGCTTTTCAACCGCGGGCCCGGAGACAGACAGCAGTACCTCCTGTATTTCAGACTGTTTCTGCCCACTGGACACGGACGGCTACGTGCGCGAAGTACCACAAGTTGCGCCAGGCAAAAAAAAAAGAACAATATATAACAATATAAACAAACCAGCAATAAACCAATAAGCTGTGGCGCGTTTTCCCGAAGAACAGACAATGCCCGAGGATACTACGGCAGGCCCTGACATGTTACAGCATTAAGACCACTGTGAAACAACAAACTCCGGGCAGCCGCGCTGCTAACCGGGTAGCCGCCCGACCGCGAGGTAAACCTGTGATAAACTTGAGGTAAAGTCCCGCAGGTAGCCACGTACAGTATGTCAGTTAGCTCCCGGCTAGCTAGCTAGCTGTAATTAATGTTAGGCCTTGGTCAGCTCCGCTATTGCATTGGTCCTGCTTGGATTACAGTAGTGTGCGATAATCATAATCTGTCAATCTTTTTACACGTTCTTATGAATAAAAGCAATAAAAGGTAAATGTCTCCTTACCGGATGCGTAAGGATGTCAGTATTCTGTAAACTGAAATATAAATAAGAGGAATATTGCTGTATTCAACCTATATTAATTACATCAACAGCCTGGCGAGGGGAAGCAATGAATCCGGTACGGACAGACGAAGCGGGGAGAAAGGCAGCGGCACACATTATGACTGACAGCTCCGTCGCCCAATTACAGTGACTGCTTTGCAATCATGGGCCATTCCCAGCGCGCATTGGACTTAACTGACACGCGCTTACAAGGAGTGGGCGTGGTTAGAGCGTTTTAAAGATTTTAATTACGAATGGTCCTCATATAGAACTTTCGTTTTAAATGTGTATTGCAAAGGTCTTTAATAAAAGCAACCATATTGTAATAAGATACAATTATCGTATAAAACGTGTATTTAACGGATCCTATTCAACTTAATGATTCGCTTTTTAAACTAGCCGTTCATAATTACATTACGGAGATCCATATTCCATACATAGAATTACGGCATGGTATTCAATATCAGTATATCAGTTGTTCCAGTCAAGGCTACCCTTAGGCTCGCCCGATGCATTTCTGGATGAATGAGCAAGAAATTATACGTAATAATCTCCAATTTAACTACCGTGACATGCCAATAACAAAATTACTGGCATTAATAGACAACAATGTTACCCACTATATTTTTTGACGTTTGCGGGCTACATTAAACGCACTTGATACAGTGGTACAATAAATGTAATGCTTATTTGATTAATTTATCATACAGCACTTCAATTTGGATTTGTAGGTTGTGTGCCTTTTTTCTCCAGATTATTAGACGATTTGAGTGAAACCAGGATTGAGCGAACGCGACTGACACCCACGGACACGCGAGGTGAAACGCCCGCGGTCCACGCTACGTCAGACCGCCGGTAGTCGCTGGTGACTGACGCAGAAACGCAAGCTGAGCAGCGTCAGAGCGCTGCACGAGCGGAGCGCGGGAAACAGCGGGGGTGACCGAGCCGTCTTCTGGCTGGTGGCCGGTGCTGGTGGATATTCCGCTCCTCGGCTTCTGTTCTTTAATCCTCCTCGTTGCCGAGGTGTCTAGAACACGGTAAACCAGGTCCGCTATTGTGTGTTTCAGTCACTGATGTTTGCACATGTACAGTGAAAACTGCAGTGACTGAAGGTGTCTTTAGTTCACTTGCTAGCTGTTTGTTTTCATGTTTATAATTTATACTTTAACCACGAGTCGCTTTTTGTAGCAGGTAAATAATGACACGAGGCAACCGCCTATATAGACCAAACCTTATATTTCTATTTCTTAAGAAAGAATCATGTTTAATAAATTATTTACTCAAATTGCAGTGCATCGGTCAGACTCAAACGTGACTGAAGTAGATTTATTCAAGGTTACCAACTTTATTCAGCAGGCTGGTGTAATAATTTCTATTCGATACGAGTTTGCACACTCATTTACATATATGTAACATTTACCTTGTAAATAGTCCGTAGGGGTTGCAAACTACCCCAATGATTTTAATGTAGTTTTAGGTTTGTAGTGCAATATTATAGATTTGCCATAAAATTTCTTGCACGAGCGTGAAAGTGAGTGTCACGCCGGATGAGTGAGAGTTGGCATCCGTGTACATTTAGTCCAACCCCATATTCATTACCTGTGTGACTACCGTCATTCCTACGTTAATGCTACGGGGCTGGTTAAAGCAATTCAGTTTGCGGTAACATTACGTTCATTTACTTTACTTCGGACTTTAACTGTGGGCCTTTTCCTTCAGTTAAGCCATAATATCGTTTTCGCGAGTTGGCCGTGAAAAATTAAACGAGAATATTTTTGGAGAAAAAATATTATATTTGGAGAAGAAAGATCGCAGAAACTCGTAGTGCTCCCAGTGCGTACAGTTGTAACTTTGTACATACAGGGACACGATTTAATTGCTTTGTATATTATATAAAAGGTATACATAGGAAATGACAGCGTAATTTGACTTGTGAAGTTTACAGTACAGTACTGTTTGTTTAGAAAGTGATAGTAAACTAGAGTTATAATTCCGGCTAGCAGACTTGTGGGTTGAGGTTAAGGGGTGGCCAGGTATTTGCAAATTTTTGCTTTTGTGGGGATCTTCCACCCCTAACCCTTATGAAAGTGTAGGGGTTACTTTATACTGTAGGAACCCAGATTGGTTTCACACTGTCAAAGGTCTGTGGAGTCTGGGTCAGCCTTACAGTGAGATGTGGCCTAGCCACCTCATTAACATCCCAGCACAGTTGGGGTCCGGTAATCGAACAGTTAAATGTGAACACAGGTTATGATATACCTTCCTGCCTAGCATAACACTTAATGTAAGTCAATGTGAATAACTTCCATTGTGAATAAATTGGCTGAAAAAGCCACATGTGGGTCTTTCTTGCCCGAGGCCCTGGTACTGGCGGATGCGAGAATGTGTGGCAGCTTCCAGCCCGTTCAGAGGAAATTGGTGGTGATCCTGTGCTGGGAGAGCGGTTTGTCAGCTTGGCGCTGACGTTATAAAGTGTCAGTAATAGATGGGGGGGCATGACGGGGTGCTGCCAAGTGGGGGTAGGGGGGAGTACCCCCACTAGGCTGTGCTGCTGGGTCCTGAATTGACCTGGGTGGAGAGGGGCTTTGTCAGGTGCCTCATTTCTCCTTCACCTCTGAGAGTCTTCCCCCCGTCTCCACAGGAGAGTCCGCTCCTTGCTAACGAAAGCCGCAGGATGAGCTCCGGCCAGGCAGTGGGCCCCCTGAACAGCGGCCGAGGAAATGAGCCCGATGACCAGCTGTTAAAGCTGCCAGAAAAGCTGCATCAGCGACTGATGCCGTTCCAGAGGGAAGGTGTCAGATTTGCGCTCTCAAGAGACGGGAGGTATGTGGTCATTACTCTGCCTGCGAGTGCAGCGCTTGGACAGTTTGGGGACGGCAGTCTGAGGACGTTTCACGTCGTTAGCTTGCCCGCCATCTTTAAAGGCGTGCTCCTATTGTCCCCCGTATGTCAGAGCACCCCTTAAGTTGGCAGGCTTTCAAGGACACCCCTCCCTAACTCAGGCCTGGGTCCGACTGATCTACGGTGATCCTTTGTGCTTGAATTGCATGTGTGTGTGTGTGTGTGTGTGTGTGTGTGTGCGCGCGCCACACTCTTATTTTCAGTTTGGTGATGAAAGTGTGGGTCAGTACTCTCAGTATAATGGGATGCTGCTGTTGCAGAAGGAAAATGCAAAATGCTGCTCTTTATTTAGGTGGTGTGGGGTAGCATTCGCCTCCACCACCACCCAGCAGATTGATGACCCACAGAGGTATTGTCTGGGCCACGGCATCAGGGGAGCCGCGCAGCCTCTTGGGTACACACGGCAACACTTTTGAGTGGCTTGGCCCTGATGCACACTCCCAAGAGCGAGGGCACGAGCAATTGGACGCCTTGTGTTTTTGCATAAGCACTGTGTGAGATGCTGGAAACCCTCACAAGGGGCTTTAGTCCGAGTGTCTACGGAGCTGACTTTGGCTCTGTCCAAATGGAAGCGTGAGGCAGCTTCCCTTCTCCGTAAGTGTAAGAGAACCGCACAATAAGATTGTTAATATTTTTTTAATCATAAGGGAACTGATCAAAAATGGGTACAAAGAGCAAAATCGTAATTGCCTTCACTGTTCAGGTTATGGAGTTGGAATTATGAATCCCACCCATGATCTCTTAATTGTTGGTTAGCCTTTGGTACGTTATGTAATGGCATTTGTATGGTAATTCCTACAATGCTTTTGAACATAAATTAATTACATCCTGCGGTCTCTCTCCTAGGGTGCCCCCCGCCACGTGCCCTGTATGGGACATTCGCTCACTTTCGGGAGACAGACTATGGCTTCCCGGTCTCCATTTGGAAAAATACGGCATCAGAAAGTGAAGTCTACAGTTTAAATAATTTCCTTAAGTGTGTTTCAGCAGATGCCTCACTTGCGGAAAAACCCAGTTTGAGTGAATTTCGCAGTGTCTGTCTGTCTCCGAGTGACCTTTGCGAGTGTCCCTGCCGCGCTGGCAGACAGACGGGCACGCCGTAGTAAGCAGACTCCTTCCCTGCCACCTGTTTATTAGGGGTCCCTCCTGGGAAGCTACCTGCTGTCTCTCGCAGGCTGATTTGGCAAAGTTCTAGGTTTTCCTTGACTCGCATTTAGCTGTCAGTTCTCAGTGGTTATATGAGTAAGCAGAGAGCTCCTTTTCTTATATAGCGATCACACAGTGGGCTGCATTCCCCGCCTCCTCCTGCAGTGCATCTCACCACACCGCTCTCACCGCACCCGTTCCCCTGCTCCGACTCCCTGTTTAGGAGCGGTTTGTTTTCCGGATGCCGCACCAGCCGTAGAATCACCGCGCTAATGACCGTACTGTGAGTTTGCCTTGAAACGCAGAGGTGGACGTCACTGCGCCACTCCCCGTCCTGAACTCGGCAGGCCCCGTGCGTCACCGCCGCACGGAGCGCCCAGGCTCTCATCCCTCGCAGGGTGGGGGTGGGGGGGGGTTCTCGCAGGGATCCGCCAGTCAGGTGGCTGCCTCATTGCTGAGTGGGAGTGAAGCAGCTGTGCTTTCTGACTCAAACCCGGCAGGCTCGGGCCTGGAGAACATCGGGCCGCCCACATCCACGACCTGCCGCCACCCTGTCCCCACGCTGGCCCGGAGGAGGTGGGCTTTAAGCGATGATGCTGTGATGAAGTAAGACAAGAGACTCCCTAGTGCCTCATTATGCCGTGAATAGGGCCTCCTTCCTGCCAGCAGACGGGACGTGGCCAGTTCACTGGACATGGACCTGACCGCCGAGCCCGTGAGATCCAGACACCACTGCCCACCAATAAGGCTAAGAACTCAGATTCTCAGCTTGCGATAAACACCAGTACTCTGGGTGTGTCTGGGTCTGTGAAGTTGGCCTGTGGATTCGGGCAATTTCCCCGAGAGCTCTGGGTCAAGTTGTGAGTGTGATTGGTGGTGACATGCTTAAAGGGCTCACAGGGTCTCGCCAAAATGGGCACGGGAACTGCAGCCTACGGCAGTGCGCCTTTTGTCCTCCGTCTCAGATGTTCAGCTCCCGACGGCAGGAGCTGCTTCCTCCCCGTCCCGCTGGTTCCCAGGCATCTTCCTCTGATGGAGGCCATTTGATAGCCAAGTGTTGGCCATGGCCCTGACTGAGGCTCAGCCCAGGGAGCAGTAATAACTGGTACCTGCCGTGCGGTGCTGAATATGAAGCGACTCTGTGGGGTGGGGGGCACACGGGGTGCCACCGGATGTTCCTACCGGCAGTGTGACTGCACACTCACCCAGACAATCTGATCTGAAGAACAGCCACTCCAAATCGCTGAGCGGCGAGCCGAGGAAACAGCGCAGGAATGCCAATTAGTGCACAATTCTTCGGCCTAATGATACGGTAAGCCTTTCATGTCCATTTATTGACATCTTTTAGAATGTTTTATTGGACTTTAATCATGGCTGCTGGTAAGTTTGGCTTTGACTTTAGGTATCATTTTTGGGTCCTGGTTTTTGAGTTGTACTGTGGGTGATCCAGGTATACAGTGGGTAATATAGTCAGTCAGCAAGAAGCATAGTCATTAAGCAAATTCGTTCTACGCTGGAGTGTGTCTAACGGACACGGTGACAGGAGGGAGAACACGTGCTGCGATGGCGTTTCTGATCCTCTGTAGATGTGGTTATGTCGGATCCTGACAAAGAAAAAAAGACAAACTTTTGTGTCAGGTTTTCATGGTGACTGCAGCAGCCTGTTTACAGTGGGCTCTGCTTTTGCTCGAAACCCGCTGTAGATGCAGCTCAGCCCTGCCTTTCCCGCGCGTTCCCGGAGTTCCTCTGCATATTAAACGGCCGCCGGTCGCCGAAGTGGCTGGGCTCACGCCTACGATGTGAGCTGAGTGAAGTGCAGGGGCAATATAAGACAGGCAGAAATGAGTTTCTCCCCCCCCCCCCTCCCCACCCAGCCTTCATTGCCCTTGTGATTATCCCTTTCATTGGTTGGGGAATCGTCTTGCACGCTTCGATGCTGCGGTATTGCCAGATGGGTCCCTTGCCCCTGCCTCTACCCTGTTGGCCCTCTGGGTTTCAGAGGTGACATTTCAAAGTTCTGTGATCTCGGCGTCCGCCTGAGTTACAGGGGAAGCGGCAGGAATACATCTAATAAAGTAACAATCATCGTTGATAATGAATCCACAAATGCGGATGATTTATGGGCGAGGATGTGGCGAACGTCTGAGTGCGGCTCGGCCATCGCGTCCGTGCTGCCAGGGGCCAAAGATCTCCCCTGCAATTAAAAAAAAGCGAGCTGAAAACAAAACAAGAGAGACCAAGCGGTGGTGAGACATTCATCTCAGCCTTCAAGCGGGGCACTGCGATGTGAGGGAGGACGACTCTATGCCGAGTCTTGGATGTTGCGGCCACTCTGGGAGCATGTCGGGGGCTGAGAATAAACCTCCATCTCTGTACGACTGAAATTAAACAGGCAGAGGTTGTAACCCAGGCAAAGGCAGCTAATAAAACTGTCAGCTTTGATTGGACCATCCCAGCGAGATATATTATTGCAAAGAAGAGGGTGGGAGAAAATCGCAGAATAATAAAGAAGTTCATCCGCTGCGGTTGTTTACAAAAGGGATTTTGTGAATTACTAAGGCTGCTAGCAATATGAAGTTGAAATACTTTACCTGTCACAGTAGTATGTCAGCCTCTCTAGGATTTGTTGGGGGGGGGGGGGGGTCCTTTCCCTTTCGCTGTATGAAGCCAACACACGTTGACGGAGGCATTATGGGCACACCTTACGCTGGAGTATTATGGGCACGCCTTACGCTGGAGTATTATGGGCACGCCTTACGCTGGAGTATTATGGGCAC
>JAABNY020000034.1:4795314-4806466 GCA_015164015.2 Brevimyrus niger
CCCCTGATATTAGTGCCTGCACTGACCGCCGTCAGCGTCCCCTGATATTAGTGCCTGCACTGACCGCCGTCAGCGTCCCCTGATATTAGTGCCTGCACTGACCGCCGTCAGCGTCACATTAGCGCATTAGCGTCCGCTCTGTGATGCTTACATCAGTCTACTTCCTGGGCCGCTTGTGCCACGTGACAGCGGGCATCCTCAGGGGTACCAGTCATCCCCATCTATTCTTTGCACATTTGCCGTTTGCTCAAGTCAAGGGGGAGAAAGTGCTGGAAGTTACTATGGAGACGGGAGCCGAGTGATAAGCAGCACTTTGGAATATGCAGCACTTTCACAGCTCGCATTCCGTTTATAGAAGACTAGTTAGCAGCCCGCCGCTGAACTGTGAATGGATCTCATCTCACTCACTGAATTTCCTTTGAAAATGGAACAGGAGATAGAGAAATGAAACTGAAAATAAACAGGCACCCCTGATTCATGAAGCGCAGGGTGAGACACAAGGCGTTTACTTTTAGTTCCAAAGATTCAAGGCTTAACCTGAGCAGGTTAATCGTAACCAGCTGCACGTGGTGATGTCAGCACGGGTGGGGCTGGCAGACACTTGGTGGAGTATCTTAGATGCATCATCTTCAACATCGGTGCTGTCACTGCTCTGCCCCCAGATCAGCTGGCGCCGTGATCATGCATAACCAGCCTGTTTAAAACTTAAGGTTAAGGTCTGTTAAGGTTAGTGATGCTCTGTCACGGCATCATTGACACCCAAGCCTGCAACCGTGCAGTGTATTTGATACAGGTAATGCTTTAAAATTTGACCACATAAATGGTTTTATAATGGTCTTTCTGTGCCAGCTCCTCTGTATCCTATTTAATCTCTGAGGAATGCTTCACAAAATTACAGCGAGGTCACTGGGGAGAGCTCCGACTGATACGATCGGCCGTCACGATCGCTCATGGTGGAGTCGAGCTAGAGGTGTGTTCAGCCGCTAGACTCGTTACGGCGATCGGCTGGATTCTGAAGGACGGACCCAGTCCGACGGAGCTGCCAGTCTCCCCGATCCCAGCAGGGAGTTTTACTGAGCAGAAATGAGTCCACAAACAGATATTTTAAACATGCAATTCAGCACAGCTTTTTAAATCTCAATCTTTATACTGCCTTCCTTACAGATTACTTTGCCATCTGTGAAAGTTTAAGGTGATAGGAGAACTTTTTCTGATTACAGATCATTAGCAAAACACATTTCCTTAAAAATCCCCCCTCACTCCCTCACCCCTCACGCTCGCTGTGTACCCTTAAATCTCCTTCCTCTCTGCATGTCTGCGAGTGCATCTGGAAGCACAAATTAGCCAGGCTTCTGGCAGGGCTCAGCTGCTGATCAAACCTGTCATATCTGCTGTGCTGGTTACGCTGCTTTGAGAAGACTCTTATTTTTTGTGTCAGTTGTTTCCAGATGAGCATCACCGGTGGCTCTGAATGACAGAGTAAACGAGGACTGGGATCCTCAGCTGCCACAAAGGGCCCCCCCACCAACCCCCACCCGGGCCCCATATCAGCGCCAGAGGTTTTTTCATTTAACCCCCGACAACACCTTCTGCTTGTTTTAACTCTCACCCATGTGTCAGTATCAGGAGATGTTTGCGGAGAGGGGATCATTTGTCATTTAAAACTTTATTAGTCTTTTCAACAGTAACCCACCAGGAGCTGCCCAACATCTCAGACCATCAGCACGACCAGCTGGTGTCCAAACTTTGGCTGCATCATTAATATACTCCAGCTCCCCTGTTCGCTCTTCACCCAGATCTGAAAATTCAGCGTTTACTTGTGCAGGTAGCTAACAGTTAATAATTTTACATCTTTAACAGTGAACCCGTGACATTTCCTCACAAAAAAAAACCCCCAAAACATTTAATCCTACATCTTTATAATATGTATTCTGTATAATTGCACTTTTGCCCAAGTATTCTTGGGTAAGATCTCATCACTGTCAGGGTTAACATGCATGCGCTGACACGCTACAGGAACAGCACAGATGACGTGGACACACCTAAGATCGGCCAGTAATTTGATGCAATATTCAGGAATGGCACTTCTGCTACTGTGCTTTCTTTTCCTTAGCTTTTTAACTTTTTCAGTTATATGTGAGGCGACAGGAGAACTGGCTGTACAGCTACATCACCTGCAGCACAGTGATGCAGCCTTAGGCCAAGGTGGACAGTTCCTGCAGCTGAATGTAAGAATATGGTCTATAGTAACAACAAATGATTCCCTCCTTTATGTCAGTTACTTCCATTAAAAGCTAGGTTCTCTATGGATTGCTCACGATGACCAGTTGTCTTGAAATGTCTGTGGCTGAATACTGAAGCTATACTGGGTTCTTTTTAGAAGGTCCTTGTAGCCCACCTGGCAATCCTGAACAGTGATTCAGCCAGTGTTGTCCCTTACTGTCATGTTGGGAGGTCTCAAGAATCCCACCAGTTGCCTAGCTACCATGTGCTATCAGTGAAGCATAAGCCAATCAAAACCTTCCCCTGTTCTCTATTTAATGCTCGATTGGCCCATGTTCGTGAAAGTACACATCAGCTATGGCCTGCATGCCGCCATGTGTGATGGCCCTCAGAAGAAAGATGTGTCTGAGGAGAAAGCTCCAGCCAGGCGGAAGTCCTCCCTCATCAGCACGCAGAACATGCGCTGGGGCAGCTCTTTGGAGTAGGGTGCGGGGCGCGGCACGCATGTCCGAAGCAGGATTTCCTTTCCTGCCGGTGGCGGAAAATCGGGTACGCTGCTCCCCCCGGATCTGCCGTCCTCAGGCCGGCCCACCTTCCCAAGGTCGTCATCCATGGGAGCCGAGAGAGCCGTCTGCAGCACAGAAGTCAACCCGGTGTAGTCAGTCATAACGCAGTCCCTTCAAATCCTGCATGGCCAACAGCACTGTGCACAGGGTGAAAAATCTTGGGTGAAAGGTGATAAACTGGTGTAAAAACAACCGAAATATCGCACAGTGGCTTCGACGTGAAAGTGTCAACTGGAACCTGGCTGTAAATTAACTGGATCTATTTTTAATAAATTATGGATTAGCAAGTTTGTCACAAATTAGTAAGTCTTTGCACAACAACAGATTCCTTCATTGGGAATGCTGGAAAAGGAGTGGAAATTCACATGTTTTAGGGGGATTTACAGGATTGCATGTCATTTGAAGAGACATTTTGTGCAGAAAGACTGCAAGATGTGCATCCAATTAAAACTAAAACCCGTAATGCTTTGAAAGGTCCCTGAACAAAGCAACTATGAACTCCTTAAAGGAGCTAGAAAATTACAAAAGATCATATACCAACCTCAGTCTCCACCAATGAACTCTTATTTGTGAGGGCATGATGAATGGAAGCATGCAAACACAACAGAGATGGGTCAGCACCCAGAGGGACGACGAGCACGAAACAGAGGGTTCAAAGCATGGCAGCTCATCTCATTGCAGTACAGCTAGCTCACATCCCGAGAGGAGAGAGCCCTAAGTCCCTGAGGTGCCTGCTGTGGGGGGGCAGCTCTCAGGGTTACCTCATCAGTAGAGTCAGCCAGCTTGAGAGGGGTGGTATTTGGCAGCAGTGTTTGGACAGAGACAATCAAAAGACACGTCAGCAGCCACCGGGACACTTCAATGGACGGTTTCAGTCAGGCAGCAGAGAGATATAGGCATGCACACTCTTACACCAAAAGCTCAGCGAACACAAGGGGGCGCACCACCAACATGGCGACTACAGGTTACCGAGTCCGAATGCTTAAATAGGTTAATGTTGCTGCTGCTTCAGAAAGTATCTGCTTTGAGTTGCTGATTTGCATATACTGCGGATAATTATAGGCATTCTATTCAGGCCACGACAACAGGCAGGCTGTCCTTTAATACTGAAAAACAGCCTGGAGGTACATTCCAGTGACACGGGGGGACTGGGGACGGCGGAGCGCCCCAGGGCAACGTGACCGGCGACCGACACTCAGGCGATGTCACGGCACTACGGGGCCAATCCCTGCACCCAGTAAAGCATTTGGGACCGGCCTGCGGGACCGGCCCGTGCAGCTTAGCCTTACCTTCTGGGCATTGATGAACAGCTGGTGGATGATGGTGCCCGCGGGGCCCCGCCCAGCACCCGCCACTGACACCTCGGGCTCCTCCAGCAGCGCACTGGCAAACCTGTGGGGGGGGGGGCATCAGGCGTGATGCACCCTCTGCAGGCGACGTAACCAGGCAGATAACCTGCCTTCTCTCTCAGGACGCTCTTCAGCGCATCCCACAGGTAGGACCTGCCCCGATGCCTCAATCACAGACAGCTTCCGGAATTACATCATCTAAATGCTTGGCTTTTCAAGTGCAAATTGATTTTTATGTGTTTTTAGCATTAATCATTAAATATTAAATATACGTTAAATAGAAAAGTTTTGTGATCGGCAGGTGGTTAAGTGGTATGGCACAAAGGATCACTGCTGTGAGGAACTGCAACTGCTCTCCTCGAAGCAAAGCCATTTACTCATGTATCCCAAGTGCACCATGGGGCCCCCTACCTCTTCAGTTCCTCCATGTCACCTCCATTTTCTCCTGCGTCGATTCCAAACTTGGCCTTCAGGGAGCGGGCGCGGGCAATCACCGTCTCCACCTCCACCACTTGGTTTATGATATCCTGGCAGGGTGACAGACGTGCAGGGCACCCTTTCAGAGCTCTGCTGCCTCCACCCCCCCCCCCCAAGGACCATACCCGTCATCTTACCTCAATCTTCTTGTAGTCGGGGGATGGGTGACGCAGCAGTTTGCTGGCGTTGACCAGGAGCTGCTGGGTGGCCTTGCGCACGGATGGGATGACCTCAGCTGCTTCTGTGGGAGGGATCCCGGGGAGAGGCGTGTCACATTGCAGCCAATGACATGCCGGGCAGGCTGGGGGCGGAGCTTAGCTCAGCCAGGCGGAGGTAAAGAGGTCAGAGTCTTAGGAGACTTATTAAATTAACAAACAGGAGGCACCCTTTTGCACGTGGCCTCGGTCAGACCCAGCACTCACCCTCCTCTTTGAGCTTCAGGATGGCAGCGTGGAGCACGCAGGGCAGAAGGTGCCGACTCAGGTCGGCTGGGTTCTGCATTGCCAGGTAATGCAGCACCTGCATGGAGGCCAGGAGACATGCTGGCTGAAGTCACACTCCAGCCATGAACACCTTCTCACCACCGCTGGCTGTGCTAGCGGGCCTGGAGCCGACTATTAAAACCCCTGAGCGGCCAAACCGGATGCGGAGGATCGGCCTTTCAGGGCGGACGGCCGCGGCGGCCAGAAGGGCTTCTGGCAGAGGTACGCTCATCTAATACGGTCACAGCGCGCAAACACCGCAGACCATCATCCCGGAGATGATCAGGAGCGCTGGAAGATCGCAGGATGTGAAAAAATGAAATAAAAAATTCTGCAGAATGATTCATAATGGATGTGGCACCTGTTTGCCCTGCATGTGGTTGGGCGGCGAGATGAAGGACTCGGCGAGCGGCGACCTTCACGGCGCACGAGGGCCGCTTCGGAGGATGCAGAGCTGTACCGGGACCCACCGCGCACTCCTCACACTCTGACCTACTTTCACGCCTACTCGCGATTGGCCGGATGCAGGAGCGCGCTCGCCAGCCCGCGGCACTGCGCCAGTGCGGGGCTCTCCTCCGGCACCTGGCAGATGTGACATTGAGCGGGGTCTGCAGTGCGAGGGGGCGCTGCCGGGCACGGGGGCCCAGGCGTCATCTTCCCTGCTTCCCAGTGGCCTAAAGTCCCCATACAAGCAAATTAACTTTATTTAGCTAATTAATCACAAAAAAATGCCCAACGCCATAGCACTGCTTGGCAGATTCTCAGTTCAAACACACACCCAAGAAGTGCCGGTCCAGCCCGCTTGGCACAAGCTGCTTCGCGTCAGACAGACAGGTGTGAGCGAGTCGCCGCACTTCCTCCCCCCCCTCAGCCAATGAGAACCCAGATCCCGGGGTCCCACCTTCTCCGCCTCCTTGGTGTCGTCGAACAGTCGCCGCTGCCGCCGCACCGGGATGGGCTTGGCCGTCTCCCAGGCCTCCACCCACATGTTCCCCGGGATCTTCATGCGGGGGCTCAAGTCTCCACGGACCACAGCTTCTCCGCGCTCGTCCAGCACCTCCTCCTCCACGTAGTCTCGCGGCGAGTACCAGCGCACAAAGTCCTCCAGGATGCAGCCGGGGTTGGCTGCCTGGGGGGGGATGCATGAACGCTGTGTCAGGGCCCCTCCCCTCCAAGCATGGGGGGAGGGGGGGAATAAAAGTATGCTGGAAAGGGCCAGAACGGGGCATGTCAGACAGGCAGCTGATAATGAAGCCACTTGAGCTTCCTGCAGGTCTCAGTTACTCCTAAAGCGTGACCTTCAGCCGGCCGCCACAATTACAGCTGCACCTTCAGAGTCGATAATTAGCGTGGCGAAGGCGGGCAGATAACGATCTCGGGGAACAGGAGTGCCGGGCCCTGGAACCCCCCCCCCACCGAAAGCGGAATGCGGTGAGGCTTCAGGCCCGTGCTGCAGGATGGAGACACCGTCACGCTTTGCCAGAGACTGAGACGCAGACATCCAGGGGCTGGGGGGCAGGGGCAGAGGGGCCCCCGTACGGTTAATCACTGCTGGGGCCTTGGCACACCATCAGGCCCTCATAATTACAGGCGGAGCTACCTCACTAAGCACCACTACAGACGGCACGTCAGCTAAATTTAGAGAGTGCCCGCAGGCCTGGGGGAGTGTTTACCGCGCAGCTGTGTACGCATGCAGGAATGCTCCGCCCCCACCCTAACGCTAACGGCACTGATGCCTTCAGAGGAGCGCGGGGCACCAACAGCCACAGGATGAGGGGTCTGTGTTGGGTCATCCCAGCCAGCGAATAACAGCTGTGCCCCATGTCTGATAGACGGCCCCACACTATTATATTATAGACTGGCAAGCGAGTGATTTAGGTTGTTGGGTTAAGCAAAGAGGTGATACAGAGTGTACGTGCATAAAAGGTAGTAAGCTCACTGAATATCCCTCGTTCACGGTCTTCGTTAAGCCCCCAAAGCCAGCAGTCTTTATATTTAACTGCCACTGGAAGGTTCTGGAAGGGCAAAGCACTCACACCGAGCCACAGGACAGCAGCCTCACCTTGAAAGACTCCATGTCGGACAGCAGGCAGGCACTCTGCATGCGCGCGCGCAGATGGGCGCCCTCTGCTGACGTGCCCAACTTAGCCAGGACCTCCGACTGCTCCTCCAGCAGGTCCTCCGTCATGGGCGCTGGTTCCTAGGGGTGGGGTAGGGTGGTAGTGGGAATCAGGGGGAGCTGGTGTTACTGTGTGTGTGTGTGTGTGTGTGTGTGTGTGTGTGTGTGTGTGTGTGTGTGTGTGTGTGTGTGTGTCAGCACGCCCTTGCCCGGTCGGTGCTCCCAAGCACTCCTCCTGTAATGAAGGGTGTTTTCGGGATCTTGAAGGGTGACCGAGGCTGACAGACCATAAAGGTTCATTACCAGGGACCCCAAAGGCCCCAGAACCCCCATAATCCCTCAGCCATCTGCAGGGCGTTGGAGCCAGCGGCCTGGGTGCTCCCTCTAATGAGAGGCAGACTGGGTGAGCGCAGGGCGGCGTGGCACAGCAGAGGCTGGCCTGCGGAGCCGTCCGGCAGCAGGCCGCAGGGTAATCGCCGGGCCCATTCTGACACAGACCAGCGCCGGAGCGAGACGCCCTTAAAGACGGGATCACGGCCTCATCCTGCTCACACGGCACACCAGGGTGCTTCAGAGACACTTGGGGATCTGGAGGACCAGACCGAGGCTGGGGGGGGTGGGAGGTGGGGGGAGTGCAGCTTTCTCACACCCCCCCATCTCGCATTTTCCCTTTGGACCCCAACTGTGGTTGGGGGGGGGGGAATCTAGCCACTGGGAGCCAGGGTAAGCAGACACACCTGCGTGATGGGGATATAGAGCGGCTCCGGCAACCGCAGCAGGGTCATCTCGCCGTGGGGGTGCAGCCGCCCCTCCGGCTTCGTGCCGCTCCCCCTCTCCCCATCAGGCCCCGCCTCCTTCAGCTCCTCCGTGTCGCTCAGGCACTCGAAGAACTCATCCTCGCTGTCGCTCCAGGAGTCCCAGGACTTGCCTTGCGAGAGCCCCGCCCCTGCCGCCGCCCCCTCAGCACCCTGCTGGCCCTCGTCACACTTGGACGTCTTCCTCTCCCTGGCTGCGTCTGTACTGCTGGCCTTTCTTCCATCATCCCTTGCCCTCTTTCTCTCGATGCAGCAGTTCAGCATCTGGGGACCCGACACTGACCTCAGCACCATGGGGGCGTGTGGATCGCCACCCCCCGCCCCCAATCAGCATCTTGTTATGCATAATCCCACAGCACTCAAGGTCATTCAAGCTCTCAGGATTACTTTGGGAAACATTAAATAGCAACACAGCTATAAATGCCGTACATTTAGGCCTGTGTCCCGGTTGGCCCCGCCCACACAGACACTGGCCCCAGGGCCTGAGGTGTCCTCACCTGGAGTTTCTGGTGCAAGAGGCAGCAGCGGAGGTCTGGGACGCCACTCACCAACCTGCAAGAGGAGGAGGGGCACGTCCGGTGTGAGCAGGAGAGGGCGGAGTGCAGGCCCGCTTCCTTAATCACACCTTACAGAGATGGGGGGGGGCTTGGGTTTTCTCACACTGAAGACCCCGCCCCCCCGCCTGCCCCACCATGCCACCACCCACCCGTGCACCATGTGGCTGTTCTCCCAGCGGTAGCGCATCTCCAGCACAAACTCCTGCCAGAGGTGGGCCATTCCGCGCACACCACCATGGTAGAAGTTCACCATGCAGAGGCAGAGGGCTAGCCGGTACGTCAGGCTGTCTGCGGGGGCCGACTTCAGCTGGCTGAACAGGTTCTGCAAAGGGGGGGGGGGACAGGGACAAAACACAAGTTGGGCGTCGCTCGATCGGGCCTGCGGGCACTTCGAGCCCGACAAGCCAACCCGACCAGCACACTGCCAGCCAGCAGCGGGGAGCCCACAACGTGTCGTCGCTGTTTTTAGCATTGCTGATATGATGAAGCTGAACTAAAGCTGGAGTCCCTGGGCCCAGCCCACCATGCCCCCGGCCCACCATGGCCCCAGCCCACCATGCCCCCGGCCCACCATGCCCCCAGCCCACCATGGCCCCGGCCCACCATGCCCCCGGCCCATTATGCCCCCGGCCCACCATGCCCCCGGCCCACCATGGCCCCGGCCCACCATGCCCCCAGCCAAGCCCAGTCACCGCAGGTGCCAACGTACATAGTCCTCCGAGTCCTTGTCCACTCCACCGTTAGGAGTCAGCGGTGCGACGCGGCCAGCCCCCCCCTCCGCAGCATCGGGAAAGAGGTACTGCAGATACACACACACACACATACACACCATCCTCAGCCATCAGGATCATTTCAAATATCAGGACCCCCCCCCCCAGCACATACAGACACGCCCCAACCTCTCACCTGCAGCACAGAGTTCAGTACGTCGTTACTGAGCGGCGATTCCTCGGGCCTCCGGTGTCGGCGAATGCGCTTGCGGGCGCTGTGCACCATGTTAGACACGGAGAGCTTGGGGATGGGCACGGCACTGGGCTCTGTCAGCTTGGACAGCGCCTGGCTGATGTCAGCATTTTCTGCAGGGTGTCCACAAGACAGGACGCTCAGGTAGTGACGCAAGGGGATGGTGCTCACACCATAAAGTGGCTCCCTGTGGCTATCAACATTACCTGTGACCCCCCTCAGCCATCAGAGTTCCAACCACCTATCAACACTCTGGGCCTCTATTCATGCAATCATCTCTATTCATGCCAATGACCTGCCATGTATAATTATTTCCTCTTCCTGTAGGTAAATGCACACCACGTCACACCCTTTCCCACTTCCTGTAGGTAAATACACACCACGTCACCCTTTCCCACTTCCTGTAGGTAAATACACACCACGTCACACCCTTTCCCACTTCCTGTAGGTAAATACACACGACGTCACACCCTTTCCCACTTCCTGTAGGTAAATACACACCACGTCACACCCTTTCCCACTTCCTGTAGGTAAATATACACCACGTCATACCCTTGCCCTCTTCTTCCACAGCGTTCCTCCCCAGGATCTCCTCGGAGGACTCCTTCCGACAGCACACCCTGAAAAACTCCGTCAGGAAGTCGCCTGTGAAGGACCAGTGTCTGTCAGCACACCCAAGCCAGCAGAGAGGTGATGCCATGTGTGTCTCATACCATCCCATAAACTGAAACACCCAGCTGGAGGGCTGAAGCTAAGAGCAAGACCCAGAGCCCTGACCTGCACCTGAACTCCTACGTCACTCATTTTGGAGCCAGATGAACTGTATGCATTATAAATACTTACCCAGAAGGCACTGGGGGTTGTCTGCCTTTCTAACCCGTACCGACCAATGAGGAGCCTGAAGAGGATCCAAGTCTCTGGGGATACAAACATAGCATGTGACTGTAGGGATGGATGGGAAAGACGACGTTATTCTTGATGTTAGTACACCAGGAAGCACGATTTATAAAATTCAAAGCAGATGGTTTCTTTATTGCTAGCTGAAAATTTTATTTAAATGCAAAAAGATCCTTGATGGCAGTGGCTTGGTGATCGGTATTTAAACATTAACATGCGCAAAAACATTCTGAGCAAATTAATTCCAGTTTGAACTGAAGTAAGATACCAAGGCACGTGGTCTCCTGCAAGCCATCTGTTGGTGGCTGTACATAGCAGGAACTGCCGGAGCCAGTGTTGATGGCCTGGATTATACGCTGATTTTCAAGGGTGGTGGATATTCATGGCTGGAATCTGCATGTAGGGGGGGGGCGCTAACGCTCATACTCACGAATAGACATCATTGTCCACGACGATGCCCTCCGTCAGGTGGGGCCAAGTGGTGGCGAGGTGTAGCTCACTAACAATGAAGGGGGAGACCATGTTCTTAGCACAGGGCAGAGACACCCAGGAAAGACCAAGCCTGCATAGGCACGGCTACCCACAGTCCTACACAGGCACGGCTACCCACAGTCCTACACAGGCACGGCTACCCACAGTCCTACACAGGCACGGCTACCCACAGTCCTACACAGGCACGGCTACCCACAGTCCTACACAGGCAC
>JAABNY020000034.1:4835000-4846237 GCA_015164015.2 Brevimyrus niger
CACACAATGGGGAGAGAGATTACTAAATTAAGGGCTCTAAAAGTGCTTCGAACAGTAGCAACTAAAAGTCAGATCTGATGCTACACTGGTCACATAAATCATGATTCTTGAGCAATTTTCCCTTTTATTCTAAATGATGCACTGTACAGTTGAGAAGGCAGGTTTAGCCAGTCTCTTCAACAACTGGGGGTTACTGGCTTAGCTCAAGGCCCTGATGGTAAAATCACGATGCTGACCGTAAGATCCAAATCAGTGACCTTCTGATCACAGGCACGCCACCCACAAAGTCACACACCACCTCCATTTCCCCAAAATGGAAGGCACATATATTTAATACTCAAACATTCATCCATCACCCTGCTGTTTACCCTGAAGAGCAAAGTGAAATACCCTAAGAAGACTGTAGATCATAGGCAGAGGTGAAATTTCGGGTCCAGATTGTACAAATCCAGACCAAGATTTTGTGTCAACCAACCAGTTGAGTATCCTGCGACCGTGACTCTTTATACTCAACTGGTTGGTTGACATAAAATCTTGGTCTGGATTGGTACTCTCTGGACCCGAAATCTTCACCTCTGATCATAGGTCTGCCATGCAAACTCCACACACGCACAGGGTAAGACTTCACCCTGGCAGGATGAAGACCCAGGGCCGGCAGGAAAAGACTAAGCGGGTGGGAAGGTAAATACACATTAGCTAGCATTCTGCAGACCGTAGGGGGAAACTGGCTCCACTGTGCGATCCAGGAATTTGCAATGTCATGGATCCAACTCAGGCTTGTTGGGTTAGACTGGGTCTCTGTTCTCAGGGTACCTTCCTGTGCTGCCCACTCAGTTGCTGCAGGAGCGCTTTGGGTTGGTTTAATCCAAGGAGCCATAAGGGAGTATTGGGGGTGTGTGGGGAGTATGATCTGTGAAAGTCGCTCTCCCAGTCCAACTAAATGAATCTTAAACTGAAATTTGATTACGATCAAATCTTTCCCAAAAGACAAATGAATATTTTGACCTCATTTTTAAAAAGAATGGGCAATCATCAGTGTACATCTATTCAAATAAAGATAAAGAATTTACCCAAGAATCCTGATTTTATATCAAACGTTTTATACAAGCAATGTGTTCCGAGGGAGAACTGCTTACTTTGCAGTGATGATGTAGTTGCACAAATCCATCATATCCGTACCTCTGTGGAATAAAAAGAGTGAAACAAATGAATGCTGTCTATACTAAATAAATTACATTTTAGCATCTTTACAGCCCACGATTCAGAATACCATTACAAAATGTCTTTTTTCACGACAAAGACGTTTAACATAATCGTTTTTAAGGACACCTAGAGGTTTTGAGAATTATTAAAATTAATTTGGTTATTTCATTTCCAGGCCCATTCGCAGAAAACTCCTGCACTGGCCTACTAATCTCACTGCCGACAAAACATCCAAATTCATAAATACAACCATACATTTCTGACTCGTTTTGACCCTAAGCTTACAAAACACTTTCCAATTAGCAAATGCGTTGATTATTCTTTAATAAAATAGTGCTGTCCATTACAAATGAGAAGTCATATCTTCCTCTTCGGGTAGCAAGCCAATGTGAAATATTACCTTTGGACAAATAGGAGCAAACTCCGTCCTGCTCAAGCTTATTATCAACTACTCTGTTAATATTTAACCACACATAATACCCAATATGCATATCACTTTAATCCTTCTCTGTAATCTAAACGAAAACTAATATACGAACGGTTCTTGCGTTAAAAGTGTAGAAGTGAGGAAACAAGACTGATCAAAACTGTCGATTTAATGTTAAAATTTCTTGCTGCACAGTAGCGCTACATAATCTCAGAATATGTTCCTACATTAAACCCATGATAGAAATGTTTAATGAGCGGAATAAATTATAAGGATGAAGAATAGTGAGTACCATATTAAGCATGTACCTGGCTGGCTACACGAAACTGACTCTCCATAAATGTGCAACTGTATACGGCGTGAAATAGGAAAAACACGTGCAGTAACTTGAGTGAATATAAAAATGGCTATTTGAAGAGATACCCCTGCTAGTTATAAAATTGAAAGCTAGATTGTTGCGTTTATATGAACTTTATTTGTATTGTTCCATAATATTTTCTCTCCTAAGTGTTCCACCTGCTCGTCTACGATTTTGCCATGTTTTGCATGCATGCTGTTGATGCAGTTTAGATGTAATATCCATTCGTTTTGTCAAGTTTCGTTTGTGTTATCAGTGATTAAACTTCTATGATGAAGCGGTAATGCTGCATTTTATAAACGTACAGGAAAACAACTTTTTCCGGTATAGCGATTATAGCTCAGTATCGCAATCGCTTTTAAACTGTACTGTTTTATTACAGTGCCTACCTCTTTAAGATCGGGCCATTCCTTCGGTAAAATGTGATTGTGGATATCAATCTTCATCCTGAGTGCTTAATAGTTTCGGTATGACAATGCTATGTGTAGACGAAAACCGCAGGTCGTCCTGTTGAGATTGCTTGGACTTCGATTTTCTCCTCCCCTGGTACGCCCTCTAGAACAACCCAATAACAGCTTACCAAACACAATTAACGATTCACTGCACTTCCAAAGTTTGACATTTTTAATATATGTTATTTAATAATGGATGTAACCTGCCAGCATCTACAGTGAGCAAATACAGATCTAATAAATATACGATATATACAGAAACAGTGAAGATGTATAGAGCCTGCAAAAATGAAATCCATTTTCTATTAAATTTATGTGCAGAGTTCCTGGAGCCCATGCCAGGAAGCACAGGGCCTGGACCAGGGCATGCCCTGGATGGGATGCCAGTCCCCCACTGGGCATACACTCGCAGGGGGGTTACTACCCTCACAAACAGTCACTACACTGAATATTAAATAAACTTGTTCCTCATTTAGGGGGTGCTGAAGCAGCATGTGCTGCTAACAAACTAACTATCTACGATCTTCTCACTCTACTAACAAACCACTTATTTCATTTTTTAACATGGGGTGAGCAGGTGGGGGTTAGAAGACTTTTTCAGTGGGTCCCAGAAAGAACAACATTGCCCCTGTACACAGGGACCGACTTTCACACACAATTCAGACGGGATTCTTATTGGAATATGGGAGGATAGTCATGCAGACAAGCTTCACATTCACAGATTCAGAAAGAGGAGTGGGAATCAAACCCACAGCCCACAGGATGTGAGGCCGTAGTGTGACACCGGGTTACCATGAGCCATAAGTGTGACACCGGACTACCATCAGCCATAAGTGTGACACCGGGCTACCTTCAGCCATAAGTGTGACACTGGGTTACCATCATCTATACATGTGACACCAGGCTACCATCAGCCATAAGTGTGACACCGGGCTACCATCAGCCATAAGTGTGACACCGGGCTACCATCAGCCATAAGTGTCCCTTCCAGTGTTCCATGACATGTTCAGAGCTTCCTGGGTCACAGTGACCCAGCACTGGATGAGAGGTTACGAAAAGCACGTGGGTGCCACGGCTGCCGAGCCCATGCAGCTCATGAAATAACACACACTGTATCAAATCAGAGCAATCCCTGCTTCAGTTGCCACAGCTTATGAATGAATAGCTTCTCTTATGCGGAAGAAGAAAGCAGAGAGCAATCAGAGATGGATGTTGCAGTGTGGGCAAGGCAGACCTTCTGAGGGGGCTTCATTAGCCCCTTTCAGGTTATGCTTGGCTGATGCTCTCAGTCTTAACATGGCCATGTCCCTTCACTCACAGCCCGGACCCAACACTGACTTCATGTCCTCAGACTGCTAAGATGGGACATGGTATTTTCCAGCCCCTGTGTCCCCATAGGCCTGAGTACACAGTATCCACAGGAGAATCAGCACCTGATTGGCTGACAGTCTCTGTGGGTCAGGGCCAGATGGCATCAATGCTTTGCACAGGGAAAAGGGCACTTCTGAATCATTTGTTTTTTGTTGAATGTTTCATTTGCATCCATTCACAATATTTTATATGTTCTTTCCAAGTATATATGAAAAAGCTTATCATCATCATCATCATCATCATCATCATCATCATCATCATCATCATCATCATCATCATAATCCAGACAGGACAAAAGAACATTAAAAGTTAAAAATTCAACAATAACAAAATGAATTGGTACTCCATCTAAACAAGCCATGCCATATGCATGGTCAACACATATGAAAATGAAATAAAGTAATAATAATAATAAATGAAAATAATAACTAATAAAATCCCAGTATTTAGTTGCTTCGCAACCAGTGAATACAGTGATGTGATGTTTTGAGGACTCTGCAACATACAATGGAAAAGTAAAGTAACTTATGCCAGAGTTAACAGTACCTGTTTATACCACCTTTCGTAACAATGTAACCAAACGTTTCCCATAGTTATTGCTCAATCTCGCACTGTGTACAGTAGTTCCCCCGTATCCGCGTGTGATGCGTTCCAAACATATCCGCGGATGACTGATAACAGCCCGTATATAACATGATTTTAGGGTACATACATATGGTAACGTTTAATTGAAAAATTACGCACAGTAAGATATCACCAATATTAAACAGTAATAATAGAGTACATTGCACATTGTTATACAATACTGTACCGTACTCTAATGAAAGCGATTCTGACATTTTTTCTAATTCTTACGAGACGATGTAGTAATGAAAAAGTACCATGTATCAGGTGATCGATGACAGCACAATGAAATGTATGCTTTTTATACACACCGAAGGACGAAGAAACAATGAAAAATATGGAGTACTGTTACACATTTTACAGTGGAAAAATATTGTATCATGTTGGCCCTACTTGTACATAACGTAATGACAAAATGTTTGAAAATATCTTAGCTTTTAGCCGGTACTGTAGTGCACGATCCGGCAGCAGCAGGGGGCACTATTGAGCTATATAGTTGTGATATGGTCAATATCAATTGATTCATGTTCAAAGTAGCAAGAACAATATAAAATGCTTCGAATGATGCCCCGAAAGCTCCAAGTGGAGGTTTAAATATAATTCTGTATACATATATGTTTCTTTAACTTAAAAGTACAGAATGTCAATGAATGGTTAGTCAGCTTCGTTGTTCGCAGATTGTTTCAGCATCAACACGAAAATTTTCATTTTTTTAAATTAGCAATAAAGGCACCCAGTTTTAATATATATCCTTTGAATAATTCCTATCATTTGATCACTAAATGTGTACTATAGAAACGCTTTCATTAGCTCTCATATGTTCATCCCACTTGGTAGTCACTGTGAAACCAGAAGTTACCAACAAACAGCATTATGATAGTATTATTTGTTTATTTATAAGAATTCAGTTTTCAGCATGTTCAGACATATAGATGGAATTTATCTCCGGTTGTCCTGGTTCTCACACGTAGCTACAGGAGACTAGATACACACACGGTTAAGGCAAGATTAAGTTACTGTATGTACCTACTGTGGGCTTTTTGTTTAATTACACAGGGAAAAGTGTTTAAGGGGTGATATGAAAAGCCTTCCCATGCCAGGAGACGCTCAGGTATCCGTGCAGCGCCGTGCTACTCTGTCGGGGCTTAAAGCGCGTAGCTGAGTGCCGAAGCCCGGCAAAGACTGCGCGCAGTCCGGCACCTCCCAGAAGCGGGACTCCCCTTAACGAACCCTCGTGTGTAAATAGCGCCTGCCTGCTGCAGTCTCTGCTCTCCAGTTAGCGGCTCGGTGTGGGAGGGCGGGTCCGCCGTTTGATGCAGTGAGGGGCCGTGCCCAGAGCGGGTCTACTCGCCCACTCCACTCTATCCGCAAGCTGGCCGGCTGCACTTCTCGCTCCCGTGTGAAATAATTTGAGATCTTTATCTGAGAGTGAAACTAAACAGCAATGACTGACTCTTTACCTCCAGAGAATTGTCCCGTGACGGACCCCTCCGTCGTGGACCCGGTTTTGAACGGACAGTGTGCGTCTCCGGGGCATAACCCAACCACAACCACGAGCCAGGGCGACCCTGTCATTAGTAACCAGGACCAGGAGATGAAGATAACTGACAGCATTGAAGACCAAGGTAAATATCAACGTTTTACACTCAAATAACTCTTTCCTAATGACGGCATGTTATACTAGGGTGGAAATAGGAGGCATGTGAAAGCTGTTGCCAAATTCTACTAATATGCTTATTAGCAGCGCATGCTACATAATATAAGTTTATGAGTATAGAGCAACTGTGTACCATTGTATATAACAGCTGCTTGTTGTGATTGCAAGACTTCGATCCATGTGCTTCGTGTACAGAATATACACTAAACATTTTGAAACTTTGAGTTTTTAAGTTTTTTTGGCAATTACGTATATTTAGAGCAAATTTTATCAGTCAATAAAAACCGCATATTGTTTTCATTTGTGACGTAATATATGTTTTACTTGTGCTTAATTAGAAAATAATTCGATAGTTTATTTTTTGAAAAATATTTAGTGATAGAAGCATCTTTTTTTGTGCATAAACAAACCATGTTTATTGTCCTTTTTAATTGCATAATACCTCGAGTTTTAACGATGTGAAGTTCTATGTTAAATAATTACAAAGTTTAAAGGAATATTTTAATACCTTCCCAAAGTCATGTTTTGGATATGTTGTTCAAGTATTTTGTGAGAAACCTATATACTGGTACATATATATACCGTATATATTCCGAACGTATTAGTAGTCTTACAAGCAGGTAAGGGCACAAAAACATTTAGAAGTCCTTGGTGCCAGAGTCCCGTATAAAAGTCAGTGTTCTTACAACACCCTGAAAAATGAATCTGCTTTTCCTCAAAGTGTCTAAAGCCGGTGTCAGTTGCGGAGGTGGTTTTAAAGCTACCTCCGTTTTTGTCAGTTCTTGCCAGCTATGAAGACTCAGCTGAAGATCTAAAGTCAAACTTTTGAAAGAATCAAAGAGCCCACAAAACACTGATTAAATAATTTCAAACACAAGGGCACCGAACTTCCATGGAATTTCCACATAACAGAACACAAGTATGAGAAGCTGTGACACAGCTAAAAACATCAGGCTCTCTGATAACTAGGTTCTTTGTATAACTGAGGCATCTTTGGTTATGAAAATACATTTCAGTGAATTTATGTCATCCTCAGATCTTGAAAGATTGCGTGGCGCTGCAGCAAATTTCCGCATTTCCCATCTGCCTGTCAGTTCGGTGTGTGTCTCCCGTGACGTGAACGGTCAAATGCGCTGATGGAAACCTTGGCGACGTTCAAGGGATGTTTAGATGATCCCACTGAGAATGATGATTTGCTCCATCTTGTCTCGCCTCGTTTTGGTGAATGTGCGGATTCGGAGCGGGGAGGATTAGTGCACCTGGACACATTTAATTTTAGGGAAAGGACCACACTCCTTTCAGGGTGTCTGGTCGAGTAACAGAGACCCAGGGGCAGCATCTCAGTAATATAAGTGTAGGTCTCCAGAAGGCTGGCTAGCAGTGTCAGTCATGGTTGATACATAATTCATGTGTATCTTTAATTGGCTGCTTGAGCATGAGAGCACAGCTCACAGTAGAAACTGGAATGTTGCCCCAAATACTTGAGTTTCAGAGCCGTGCTCAAGTGTTATCAGTCCATTGGTGGTATGGGAGCCCTGCAGTGTTGGTAGTAACTTAGAGATGGATGATCTCCAGCAAGATACAACCCAGTATGGGTCTCATTTTCCACTCACATCTCTGAGTTTTCCAAATGACACGATCAGATATGAGCGCAAGCCAGTTCGTCCTTCTCAGAATCCGTACAAGAGGATGTGTCTGCCTGACATTTATAACGTAAGTGACGTGAAGGCGGTTCTCCGGTTCAATGGTTGCAGCCTTTTGTGTCGGTGCAGCCCCCTACCATTCAGGACATCACCCACTGTGCATGTTTGACACCCCCACAAAAAACACAAACAACATTGACCTGTTTCAAGAGCATCTTTGGCAATATAGACATTTGTATGATCCAGCCTGTTCGACTTGACAACAACTCAAAAATTGAAATCCAAAGTAAAATTTGAAATCCGCAAAATTAAGTTATAAAGTGGAGCAGGAGCTCATTTGATGTCGTTATGAGAGTATTTGTTCTTTTGTAATTGGTGGTTCACATTGTTTACTAGTTTATAATATACTTTGCAATTGTGATTACTGTTTAGTATATTTTTGTTTAAAACATCCATAATTAAAAATTCTGATACCTAGTTACCTGCTGTGCAAAGACTTTAAAAATGTTTCACACATAGAAATGACACATTCCAGTTTATTCCAAACACAAAAATATTAACAGATTGTATAATAGTCTAATTTTAATACTGTTTTACCAAAAAATGTAACCATCCAGAAGTCCTCTTTGGATTGCTGTTTCTTGCCATGATACTTTTCCTTGACTTGCCTGGAAAAAGTCATTCAATTGTGTCTTGCATTCAATGCAACGTGTGTGACTCAACCTGATTGCAGCCTCTGGTGGATTTCCCTAGTCTGTAAGGTACTGTTGTATCCTGTTGTGAAATTCCTGATGTTAAATAAATAGTGTAAAATGACAGGCAGCTTTTCTGAAAGCTGAAGAATATTATACTTTCCTCCTTCCATCCCTTCTGCTCATGCTTGGGTTTGTCCAAGTCTGAAAAGTTACCCTGGCGGATGCGTAAACACAGTCTGCATGCAAAGGCGTATGTTCAGGCCTTCATGTATGTGTGACACGGTTTGTACTCACTTGCCATCCTCTCACCACCCCCTGCAGGCCTGCTGGAGAGCAGCACACGCCTGAAGCCCCACGAGGCCCAGAGCTACCGGAAGAAGGCGCTGTGGGTGTCCTGGTTCTCCATCGCGGTGACGCTCATCCTGGCTGTAGCGTCGTTCAGTGAGTATCAGGCATGGAGCCGGGAGATAGACGTCAGGTCAAACATGAAGGTCAGAACAACACTTAAGCCCCTGATAAATGCAAGGCCATTAGCTGCCTGTCAGATGACTTATAAATGACAGTTTACAGATATCTAGACTATGTTCCTGACAGGAGTAAACTGAAAGAGGTCGTGTCAGGTTGAGTAGACCCATGTGGGCCCTCTGCTTGATTTTTGGTTGGACGGTTCAGGTTTCATTCGTCATGGGGTAAATAATAGGGGGGGGGGGATAATCAAAACCAACCAATACAGCCCCCTGGACCTCTTTAAATGGGTGGAGACCTCAACCGAACACTATGTCTTTGTCACTCATTATCGAGGATCTCAAGGACCCATTTTGAAGGGCCTTCCCCTGCAGAATAGAACCTGAGCAGGAAAAGGGGTCTTTAAAAAAGGTGCCTGAGGATGTTGCTCTGGGGTACAGCAGCTGCTCTCTGCGAGGGGGCTTTTATTAGTGTGGTTGTGAGGTCAGGTATATAGAGCACTTTCCACTGCAGCAGATAAACAGAAATATCTGGGCCTGAACATACAGCATGTTACAGGGGCAATGAAGCTGAAGATATCAGTGAATCACCATGGAGATAAAGGTGGTGTGCGGCCTCATTATAAAGTGGGATATCTCTCGGTCCTCTAGAGTGTCATGATGGGGGTACCTAAAGCAGAAAGTCTGTCATTTATGATTCACATTCAAATTTGCTGATTCAGGAGACAACAACTACTGCTCTTGTACTTACTGAAGCAAAGTGATGTGAAGATATCAGAGATCAGAATATATTTCAGAGGAAATCAAACATGTACAGGCCCTGCTCACTTAACAGCTTACCTCTTTAATGACTGCCTGGGCATATGACCAGCTCTCGAACCAGTTGGTATTGTTTGCTGTATGAGAACTTTGATCATAGAAGCATTAATCAATTATGCAAATTAAAACAAAGTTATGAAGTTAGTTTCCTTTAGACCTTTTCTTATTCAGAAAAAAATGAAAGTGATTGTGTCTGGATTATGCACACCTAAGTAATGCATAATAGAGCTGATTTTCTTTATTCTGCTTATTACAATATATAGTATTCTACTGTATAAACATTTATAAATACACTAAAATGGTATACTAAAGGTGACATTGAAACAATATCCGAAGATGGTTGACAGTACCAGCACATTATGCTTGAAATATCAGTACGGAGCGGCTTCTTGCTTCACCACCAATTCACTTAATGACCTTGTCATGGGAACAGAACTTGCCTGTTAAGTTAGTAGTGTCTGTAAGACATGAGTTATTCATGATTTATGTGGTAAAGTTTATCTATAAGCATCCATCCATCTTCCAATTGCTTTCCCATTACAGGGTTGCAATGGGGCCTGGAGCCTGTTCCAGATAGTGTAGGGCACAATAAGGGGGGGGGGGGGCAAATTGGACAGCATGCCAGTGAAAAGTCACACACCATGGGAATTTCAAGAGGCCAGTAAGGGAAAGTCTCTGGATTTGTGGGAAGTGACCAGTACACCCAAAGGACACCTGCAGGGAGGGTGGGATTCAAACCTCTGGAGCGCGGGAATGCGGGGCCAAACATCGCCATGGCTACAGTTTTGCCAGTTTGTCTATTGTTATGTTAATTACTCTGTATTCACTATTAAACCCATATTTCAGTGGAAAATGTGCTTCTGTCAGCATAGTGTACCAAACGAGCTCTCAGTGGCTAACTGGGTTATTTCTATACATTACACTGATCCTGGATCATGTCTTAATAATTCAAATTCTCACAACCTATGTGTATGCAGCAGTTTTAACACTTTTTATCTCATTCTAATTCCAACAGCTTCCAGTGGGTAGCGTCTGTTTGAGTATGTTAAAAGACAGCCCACTGGCAACAGCTGTGTTTATAGGTGCCGTTCACTCCTCGGCACTTACTGAGTCATTGAATCAGGTATCTTCAGGAAAATCACATCAGTGGATTTATTTCTGTTTTGATGTGTCTGGACAGCGCTAGTGGAACATGTGATGTGAAAGAGTGTTTGGAAGCAGCCACAAAAGGGACTCCTTACTAGCAGGGCTGAAGGTGTGGCTGAGCTGCTTGCATCGCCGCCATCTGATTGGCTGAAATGCGCGGAGTGTTCTGCGTATGGATTGCCTGAAGGAACAAGGGTATATTCTATATATTATTCATTATCAGTTTTATCGCACATCACCGTGCATTCCCGAAAACTTGAACTTGAAATTTGAACTTGAAACCTAAAAGTAAAAGTACTATAGAATAGCCGAACGGAATGGACTTGCAATGTAAATTTACATAAGGGAATGCTAATTCCACTAGTGTTTGATACTTGC
>JAABNY020000034.1:4846337-4860348 GCA_015164015.2 Brevimyrus niger
AGAATAGCCGAACGGAATGGACTTGCAATGTAAATTTACATAAGGGAATGCTAATTCCACTAGTGTTTGATACTTGCAAATTAGCACACAGCAAAAAATAAAACAAAATAATATGAATAATAATAAAATCACATAATAAATAACCATCTCTTCTGTTTTATCTCAGTCGCTCTCCAAACTTGGCAATGCCTTTTTTGAGTTGGCCTTTCTGCTGTAGAAAACTGAAGCAAGTTGGAACCCTGCTGTAACCCCGCTGTACCTAGTCTCTCTTCTCAGTACGGCTTGGGTACGGCTCTTGTATGTCAGTGGAAAACCGTCAATATAGAGAGACTTCAATGCAGAGCAAACATGTGTTACCTACACCTTAGGGCAGTTTTCTTTCTTGCTACAGTCACTTTAGCATTCAGACTGCAATATAGATGACAGGGAGAGCTCGTTGATAGGACCCTGGCAAGGACACAATGCAAAAATCATTATACAAGTAGCAGCATAGGGTAATTCCTTACACCAGTCTTTCCCAAACCTGTCCTCGGGGACTCACAGATCCATGTTTCACATGTGGACTGTCTGACAGGGAGCTGGGAAGGTGCAAAAATCTGGACCGGCTGTGGGTCCACGAGATCGGGATTGGGAAACACGGCCTTAAAGTCTCAAACACGAATCTGAACAGTGATACAGTGTTGCAGGGGTTTAGTGAGATTTTGGCTTTGACATGGCCGTTTGTGATTATTGTTGCGTGGGAGCTTTGGAAAGCCTAAATGGCATATGATGTGGGCACATCCCCAAACCGTCTGCATGGCAAAGGTCAGGGAGAATATGCTGACCAGCTGAATAAGAAAATATTTATGCTGTTTTTTTGGTCCCAGTATGGGTTTGGACATGGGATTTCTGTAGTGAGGCTGGTACAGCAGTGGGTTTGTCTTGGCGACTTTCGTAAGTGACATGTTCCATACTCCCTTAAAACTGTTTTTTAATCATATGTGAACCTTTTTTTCCTAGTTCCAAAAAACATGAAAACATGGTCTTTAAATGGACAACATAACTCTGAAATCTGAATGATTTGTGGTTATTAAAAATTCCAGTGCTTGAAATATGCTGTTTTGGTGCTGCAAACAAACCATGCAGGGAAAATGAGCCCTTTGCTCATTGCTGGGGGGTGGGGGGGGGTTAATGGCCATCTGAGGCAGCCGAGGCAAGCACACGCAGCCACTCTGCAGCCTACAGTTTGCCTTAATTACCACTGCAATGCCTCCCGGCCCCCAGCATCCAGCGTGAACATTTCAACTTGTGCATAAATAAAACAGACGGAGTTTGGAAAATGCGGCGACATCCTGAGAGGGTGAATGTCACTGGTAAAAGAATACATCTGTCTGCCAGCTTTCACATCATGTCCTGCTTGGTTTTATTTCACTGCAGATTATGTTATAGTTATGGGCAAGTCAGTATGATGAGGACATTTATCTGAAATCATTATGATTATTTATCTGACTGCAAATCTTGGTATGACAAATCAGGTCAGCCTTGGTATCTTGGCATTACATCCTCAAGGTAAACTGTCAGCATTATAGATAATTGATAAGATACATGTTTATAAACAGTCAGCTGGGTCTAAGCAAGGACAGCTGGTTGGCAGGTGATTGACAGTTATTGACCTGGAACCATAGCAGGAGACCCTGGAGACCCTGGCAGCAGGTCCAGGAAGGTAGCAGCACCAGGCATGTTGGCAGGGCGCCCAACAGTGTCAGGAAGATGCATGTTAGGTAATTGGCATCAACCCGCCTGCTTCTAAGCTGGGCCCGGGCAGCATATGAGGGGCCTGTGAGGTGCCTTGGGGCTTCTGAGGGCCTCCCCAGCATGGTGCAATGTGCCCCAGGGGGAGTGCAATGCAGTAAGGATGCTGCAGCTGTTAGCACCTGCAGACAGCGCTTAGGACATTGAGCCATGCGGAGAAAACCGTCTGCCAAATAATTAAAGGGGAAGGTCACTTAAAGGTGAAGCAAGCAATTTAGGCAAACAAGTGCAGTACCAGTCAAAGCTTTTTGCACACACTGAGATTTTCCATGTTTGCATGTTACTCACTTAACATTTACTAAAAATACGCTCAATGGACCTTGTTCACCAACCATTCTTGCGAACAAATTTGTTCTTGAACCCCACGTACACACTTTGTAACGAAGATTCTGACCTATTTATAATCCGCATGATGACCGTTAAAACCATGAAAATTATTTTTACACTTTAAAATTATTTTTTACATTTTACTTTGATAAATTATTAAAATACTACAATTTTATGAACTGTAGAATGAACAAAACTGCTAAAACCAATTATTTTGAACAAACTATCATTATTCAAATGTGCGTACGAATGGTCTTAAGTGTGTGTAGATTGTGTTATTAGCTAAGAACAAATTCAGATAAGAAAAAATTGGTGAATGTCAGAATCTTTGTAAAAAGTGTGTATGTGGGGTTTAAGAACAAATTTGTTCGTAAGAACGGTTGATGTATGAGACCCAATATTCTTTGCTATATTTTTACAGTATGTTCACTATTTGAGTACCTTTATTAGCAAGAAAATATTGTATGTTTGATTCATCAAAGTAACCTCCTCTTGCTGTTATAACAGCAGAGAAAATTCAAGACATTATTTCTACAAGTGACATTCAATACTGCTGTTTCACGAGATGTCATCACAGAGCCAGTTAGGATGTTATAGGATGTTAGACATGCACTGTTACTGTAAATTCTCTTTCCATATTATAGGAAACTTGTGTTATTTGACTTATTTTTCCATTTATAGTTGTTCACTCAATTGTCCAGTGCTTAATAAGAATAAATAGTTTATGAAATAAATGGAAAAGTGGGAAAGACCTCAGTGTATAAGCGCATTTGCTTTCATTTCAACAATATATGCGAGCACTACTCAGAAATACGTGATTGAAAAAGAGATTAGGAATGCTGCATGTATGACCATGAATGGCGATGTTCTTGCTGACTGTGGATTGCACAGACATAAAGGAATCAGAGTGAGGATGACTGATTTGAGCCAATTACTGCTGCCGGCGTGACTCCCTGCCAGTGAGAGGAGGTGGAGGGGTGGCTGCAAGGCCTGAGCGCTGCCCTCTGATCAAAGGCTCCAGGCCTGGCCCGGTGCTCGCTTTCTTAGAGCCCCACGCCGCTGCACAGACAGCTGTGCTCCCTGAGCTGCTGAATTATTCACGTATATTCAGCACGGATGGGTGATGTGGCTGCTGTTGCCGAGGACGCCGCCGCCGTCGAATGCGCTCCTCTGAATTTTTGCCTTCAGTTTCTACCCCCAGACATACCCCCATATCCACCCTCCAGGGTGCAGGGGTTTGCGCACACACACACACACACACACACACACACACACACACACACACACACACACACACACACACACACACACACACACTGTTTTCGAAACTGCATACTATACTACTATAGTATACACTGATTTGGACCAAAAAGTAGTATGTATTATGTAGTATGCAAAAAATATTAACTCAAGATGAGCTAAATGTCACTGTGATTTTGATTAATTTATCTGGATCTGATTATGACTTAATGCATAGCCTACTTATGGTTTGCTATTTTTCAATTAAAATATTAAATTCTTTTACAGTACGTGTATGTATGCATAGTTTGCCCTGTAATTTAATTCATTCATGTAAATGACTACACATTTCAATGTACCTGACCTTTCAAAACACATGAGGCTTAATAGATGTGATGGGTAATAGGGTAAGTAGACTGTTTAGTTATTTTTTTTAGTTATTTTTTTTTTTTTTTAAACTTTTTTTGCAGTCATTTTCCATGGCACACCTGATGAGATATTGCAGCACGTCAGTTAAAAAAAACCCTGTTTTAAACGTTGCCCTGTCCGTAGGGATTGGTTGCTATGGTTTTTAAAGGCTTCCTGGGCAGGTCATGGAAAAACACAGCATGCTACTGTACATGACTCTCACAAAACAGTTGGCATTCTAGGTAATACACTGACTAGCAGTACACAGTATACAGTATATACTGGGTACAGTATGCAGTACACTGTATGCAATATACGGTTTTGACAAACAGCCATAGACACACACACAGATACACATAGAAACATACAGACCACAGTTTTGGATTTATCCATCCATCCATCCATCCATCCATCCATCCATCCATCCATCCATCCATCCATCCATACATACATGCATACATATATATATATAAATACATACTTCCTTATTACCATATCAGGGATTTATGTACAATTTTCAAAGATGATCTACTAATTTCTGGTGCTAGAAGCTCCTTTCGAGCTGCTCGTCTTCAGCTTGACCTTTGAGCAGTGAGGAGTTTGAGTAGCTTTGTGCCTTTGCCCCCCCCCCCCATGACACCACACTGTTGCTGTTGTCATCCTGAGTGACGTCAATGGCATTAAAGGGTTTGGATGGAGATGGACGTGGGGTGCTTGAGCTTCTCGGGCGTCCTGCTCTGATTCATCCCCTGTGTTGATGGAGACCCCCCCCCCCCCGCAGGACACTTCTTGCTGGGGTCCTTCCGCACCAGCTGTTGCTTTCGCAAGTGCTCTTCATCAGCTCTTCCCGTCCCCTCCATCCCGCTGCCATCCAGCACCTCCCCCTGGAGACGGCAGATAGGCTCACAGCCCCACTGCCCACCTCGCTCCGAGGAGCTCCTCAGTCGGTGATTGATGGATGTCCCTGCGAAGCCGACACACAAAAAAGGCAACAGAATGCAAACTTCAAAAATAAACACCAAAGGCAAATATGCTCTGTTTTGCTTTAAAGAACAATTTTAAGCCACTACATCAGAACGTCTGCAAAAAGTAGTGGATTCTAGAAGCAGACCCACAGAGAGCTCACAGCTTGCGGTACTGTCCAAATCCAAGCATTTTCTTTAACCACATACCCTGTACTGGGTCTCTGAGAATCTGGAGCCAATCCCAGATACACACCAGCAGGGTTTGCTTGGATGATGTCGTGCTGCTGGAGCCTGTGGAGCTACCCTGTGACTCGCAGGCTCAGGGCTGATAGTCTGGTCAGGCCTCTGGACCAAGCGTTTGCTCATGCTTAGCTGGCCTGACAGCACCTTGTCCAGCCACTGTCAGCCCACAGAGCTGAACCAGAGGCCGGCCATAATAAGAAAGGGGCCATTTGCACAAGCTGGCTGCGGGTTGGATTCTTCTTGGCCGGCTTGGTACGTTTGACTGACTTGGTTTCCTCCAGAAGGGATATCTTGCTCATTCCACAGTTTTAGGAGCAGCTGATTACTGTCCTCCATTCTCCGTCAGGTTAGGCTCCCATGACGAAGACCCAGAACTTTCTCCCCACATGTCTCTCAGCACGCGCTGCGTTTCTCTGAATGGTTTCATTTCCCTTCATTGCTGGAAAAACATGCTCTCCCCAGAGTTCTTAAATATCCTGATGATTTTTAATGCTGTAAACAATGAACAGGGCAGTCATGCTACACACAGCTCTGACTCTGACTCTGCACATTCGGACATAATGGTCCGGTCACTCTGTGCCTCTCGCTTGTTTATTTAACTCGACTCTGTGATAATGAGCCCAAACAGCTTGTGGCTTAAACAGCAGTTGGAGAATTTGAAGCCCAGGTCAAAATGAACAATTCACAGGTCCATATTGACATAGATGTCACCTTCTACAGCACTCACTCCCCTTGATTATTATATTACTTTCAGAATTGAAATCCTGGTGTCCAGTAGACACAAGCCTGGGAAGAACCTACACTGAGGCTTATGTAAGCAGTCTGGTCTTAGTGAGAATTATTTCAGGTTACTGGAACTGTAATAAGGCAGAGTTAAGCTTAGCCAGTGCCTCCTCCCTGAATCCTTCACGTGAATATTACGTAACATTATATAATATTTGAAGGAGGGAGTCTCAGCTGTCTGTAGATACATCTTCTGTGGTCCCTCATCAGTGTGAAATATGATGCTTGTTTATACCAGGATTAATGGCCACATGGGGACCTTCATAAACTGTGTAGGGGAGCCGCAGTTAATCTTCATAATCAGCCCCTGCTGGTGTATTCTGGCAGGTATTAGTGGGGATGGTCTTATGTTATAGTCTAGTGGTGGAAATCTGCTGCTGATGTGGTCTCCAAACCCTGAGAAAAGTGAAATTCAAAATAAGATTTCTTCTTTGTCCAGACTATTTCTCCTAGACATTACTAAGCCCAGTTTAACATCAATATGAGATTTTGACCATTTTCTCATACTTCTTGATTTCAGTTCCTGAGACATAGCCTTTCTCTCGTCTCAAGCTGACCCCAATTTGTTGATCTTGAAATGCTTTTTTCTCTCACTACACTGATATTTATATGCCTGAAATAATCAGCTCTTGAGGTAACAGTAAGATCCAAAAGATTGTCATATGAATGAGCCTGCACAGTACCACAGATTTGTCTCAGTGGTCAAGTTAAGGGTCCCTAAGAAAGCTTTGAGCATAGGACTGCTGCTTTCTGTTTTTGTTATTCTCAGACTGGACAGGATCATTTGTCTTAGATCGATTTTTTTCTTTTGCTCTTTATTTCTCCTCGGGGGGGGGGGGCTTCAGAGAACACAGTCAGAGAACACAGTCAGAATTCAGTAATCTGTGATTTATTTCTGATGAGACAAAGAAAACACTTATTGTGTACAGCAAAATGTACTTTTGGGAAGTCCAATAAAAGGTGGGGTGTTATCAATATGCATACTTGACTGTTCTTGTAAAAATCAGTAAAATCCCAGGATGTCGTTCCTGTTCCACCCCAAGTATAGAGGGTGCATCGATTGCATCCTTGCAAAACAAGAACAATTCCATGATTCACTGCATCCTAAGTTTGATCTTGGGAGGCAAGATGGCAAGACCACTATTGCCATGAACACAAGTACGATCTTTGTGTGCTTAGTTTTGATAAAACACTCTTTTTTAAAACCATGCAAAGGGTGGGAGATATTTGTCGCATTGACAGCTTTAACCTCCATGTGCGATGAAAAGAATAAAAATGACAGTTGGAGATTGTGCATCGGGGACAGCAGCACACATTTTTATAACCCAGTATATGATGCGTACGGCAATCCGGTGAGCTCTATGCCGATTCTTACCATCCTGGGGAATTTTTCCGTAAGCGCTACGGTGCTCGGTTCAGAAGGCACTGCGCACACAGTATCACTTTGTGGGTGTGAGAATCCGACGGCGTCTGTGCTCTGTATTCCCACACGAGCTGGTGCGTGGGGGTGCTGGGGTACGAGCGAGCCTGGCTGCCGGACCCCAAGCCCCCGGACGAATTGCAGCCTTCACAAGAGCCAATTAGCAGTCTGTCAGCAGCACGTTCCGCACTCACGCGTGGCAGACTCATTTGTGATACGGTCTTTTCCCCTGGAATGAACAGGCAGATGTAGAAGGGTGGCCGCCTTTGGACCTCACTCCAGGAACTCAGCACCTCCCATAGCATCTCACACATTGGGCTTGGGAGCTTGTAGGCAGCATCTCATTGCATCAATCGACTGTCTGAAATCGTGTCTCCTTATAAAGTCACGTTTTTGGCAGAATCATTTTGCCACATTGCAGGACACATCCAGCCGTTTTGGTTTTCAGAACATGTGGAACCAGATGGGGGTCAACTGGAACTAGACATGCCAAACAGTACGGCCCAGTGGTCGAAACCTTACAAGTTTGATGGTTGTTCGTTGGCAGGGGAAAGAGGGCGAATTTGAAGGTGCCATGTGCGCTCGCAAATCTGCATAACCGGCAGTGAACTTCCAAGACTCTTGTGACTGAACTCATCACAAGATTGGTCTGACACAAAGCAGCTCTTTCTGAAGGTGCTGGTTGGAAACCAAGACCTATAATCAAAGGTTATGCTTGTGCATCTAGCCTTTAACTTTTTCTTTATAAGATTTTATCAGGCCAGTCTATAAATGACTTTTCAAGGCAAACCAACTTATTTAGTCACAAGTCACTTTAATCTGACATGATGCTCTGACAGATGGGGGGGGGGGGGCAGCACTTTATAAGGGCACCTGAACATGAGGAATTATAATTTCTATACTTGGGGAATATTAAACCTCCTCTGTTTTTTTTTTTGGAGGGGGGGGTACTTCCTTCCCCACGGGGAGTCCAAGATGACTTCTTGTCAGGGGCCCATAATGCTAAATGCTGAGCATTTATTGATAAACTAACCCCTCACAATCTATTGAACACAAATAAATTCATTTCAGATTGTAGAACTGTAAAGGTCTATTATATATTCAATTTTAAATGTGATACATGTAGGTTTTGATAATATTTAATAAATATTGTCCTGCTGTGTGGTTACAATCAAAGTGTGACATCTGACCCAGAATTCAGTTTGGTACTTACCTGCCGCCCACCTCCCCATAGCACCACCCACCTCAAAGTGGCTCCACCCACCTGCCCATGGCCCCGCCCACTTGCCAGTGACCTGTATGTCGGATCAGCCATCCCTGCCATCAACGCGTATAGGCTCGTCCTGAGCAGCGGCTCCTTCAGCTTTGCGATTTGCTTCTTCCTACTTGCCAGTCTGTTCTCTTGGTCTGGCTTGGGTTTTTGAATGTTTCTAATCGCTTCATTCTGAGGTTTAATTTAGTTCTGCGATTTGGCTTTGTTGTTGGTTCATACTTTTGGTTCATTCTCTGGGCTTTGGTTCAGTTCTGGGTTCCGTTTAACACCTCGCACCCTGCAGCCCAGGTCCAAGTCCGGAGAGGCTTTCTGCCAAAGAGCACTGGACTGAAGGCATAGCGGGGGTGTACTTCAGTGTGTGCTATTTTGCCTGACACTGCATTGTACTCCTAATAAACCCCCATTTTCTTTATCACTCTTGTTGCTCTGACACACTAATTTTCTGTAGTATGAAGCTAATTAATGTCCAGTGTATCATCCTAGGAACAAGATGTCTGCCTCCGTCCCACTGCAGACCAGCCTTGTAAAGACCTTTTGGGGCTCGAGGTTGATACAGCTGAAATGCTGACAAATGAGACCTGTGCTGGAGCTCGGTATCTCTTGCAGTCTTTGGGAGAGATGGATGGTCTGCATAAGTGATGCGACTGGGAGCCTTGACTGTAGGACCGCATTCATAAATACTACACTATTCATGGGGGATGGGCTAGTCTCATTTATTTGAGTGATGTGCACGTTTCTCCACATTTGCAGACATATTCATCTCGATTACCGAAGTCCGACTTGAAGAATGCAGCTACATGACATGGTTAGACTGGTAGCATAAAGGGTTGAAATGGCACCATTGTGTCGACTTCGCTTGGTTCTGCTAAGCTTGCACCTCTGTGTCGGGTTACACAAAGATCACAACAGCAGTGTCCACAGTGATCCCCAAACAGGCAGACGTACTTTGGGTCATCCTGTCTCTCTCACGGGTCACAGGACTGGCTTGGCAGCAGCGTGCAGTCGGCTCTGCACAGTCGGCTCTGTGCAGTTAGAGTATATCTCGGCTATGAAGATGCCGGCTTGATGAAGATGAAGGCATCCTACCAGCCTTTTAGCGTTCAGCACTGGTGTTCAGGGCCTCTGAGTACCGCAGTGCTTAAAGCTCTCCAGTTGTGGTCAGGCTGTAAAGTGCTGGGCTGCTTTGGGAGCAGCTACTCCATGGTTGCTGTCATAAACACTTACAGAGAAGCTGGTCCTGCTGGGGCTGCTAGTGGAGGGATTGAATTAGAGGTAAAATGTGACACAAGCTGGTAGGTATGCCCTCATTTATAATCAATGTAATGTCTATAGCCATCTCCAGGGGGCACCATACTCGAAATGACAGGCAGAGCCAGAGGGAAGGTTCACAAAGAGAATTATTGACACGGTGCAGTACTTTTTCAGCACAAGCCCTCTAACTGAGAGAAACCACAAAAGATCCGTTTCGTTGGCTGAATCGCCAGACTGGACTGCTTTATTTTGACCTGGATTCCAAGTTAACCAGCCACCCAGATGCTAACATTAAATTACATTCCAGCATTTTCAAAGAAGCAGGCGATCATGGTTGCTGGTGATGTGTAATGGTGCTGCAGCCTGCCGTGATCATGCCCAGAGTAGCTTTTTTTGGAATTCAAATAGTTCTTGAAACATGGTAGCGCCTCCTCAGGGTGAGGAAGAGTCATAGCTCTCAGGAAAGCACTGGGAGGGGGGCACAAATGATTTAGTCCAAGAACTAAAGTGAATGAATGCATTGTTTTGTTTAGGGAGTAATACGCCTCAGCTGGTTGGTTTGTTTGTAGATACACTGCATTGCCACAATCCAAATCACTTAATTCAGGTGTTCCAATCACTTCCATAGCCACAGGTGTAAAAAATCAAGCACCTAAGCATGCAGACTGCTTCTACAAACATTTGTAAAAGAATGGGTCACTCTTAGGAGCTCAGTGTATTCCAGCATGGTAACGTGGTAGGATTTCACCTGTGCAATAAGTCAGTTAACGAAATGTCTTTGCTACTAAATATTCCACGGTCAAGTATTAGTGGTATTACAGCAAAGTGGAATCAATTGGGAACAACAGCAATGCAGCCGTGATGTGGTAGGCCATGTAAAATCACAGAGCGGGGACAGCGCACGCTGAGGCGCACAGTGTGCAGATGTCACTATTTGTCTGCAGATTCAATAGCTACAGACCTCCAAACTTTATGTGGCCTTCAGATTAGCTCAAGAACAGTGTGAAGAGAACTTTATGGAATGGGTTTCCATGGCTGAGCAGCTACATACAAACCTTACATCACCAAGTGCTATGCAAAGTGTTGGGTGCAGTGGTGTAAAGCACGCCGCCACTGGACTCGAGAGCAAGAAGACGTGTTGTCTGGAGTGATGAGTCGTGTTTCTCTGTCTAGCAATCAGATGGATGAGTCTGGGTTTGGCAGTTGTCAGGAGAACGGTACTTGCCTGACTGCATTGTGCCAAGAGTAAAGTTTGGTGGAGGGGGGATTATGATGTGGGATTGTGTTTGAGGGGTTGGGCTTTGGCCCCTTAGTTCCAGTGAAAGGAACTCTTAATGTTGCAGCATTCAAAGCCATTTTGGACAATTGCATATTGAATATAGTTGGCAATACTTTGATTTATATTTACTTGCATACTATGCTACTAATATGTACATAGAAATACAGACCAACCAGCTAAGTATATTGAAAGTAGCATAGCTCACTGCTAAATATATTGAAAGTTGGAGTGGCACAGTGTTTCAGGGATTAGTACTGTTGTCTCCTGCCTCTGGGATTGGGATTTGAGTCTCCACCCTTGCCTTAGGTGTGTGGAGCTTGAAGGTTCTCCCATGTTGTTGTGGGGTTTCTTCTGGGTTTTCCAGTATAGATATTGACAGGAGGTACTTTCGTGCTGAGTAATTTTTATGCCGTCATACTAGGGAGATGTCCAGCAGCCCTGTACTTTACCTGTTGCTATGGTTGGGACACAGATGCTCAATCTTCTGTTTCATTAGGATCAAAATATTTGTGAAAGTATGGAGGGATGAAGAAAAGACATCATCCGCTATGGACAAGGGTCAATAAAAAAGCACACTTTTTAGCTTTGATATGCTTTGGTGAGCAATGCAAGACTACAGAGATAAGTAACCTTGAATTATGGCAAAAGCTTAGTGTATTTTTAACTTTTCTGCATGCTGTTAGTATCCACGTGTGGTCATGGGTGAGGACTTCTGCATATATATGTCCGGAGATGCAGACAGTCCCAGTCGGTGCATGTCCACATAAATGAAATTCAACTAGACGGGCAGACTGCCAATCCGACTATTGGAAAAAGTCCACTAAACCCAAAATCTGGGCTGCAGAGGCACAGTGTACGTGGACACGTCTGCTGACAGCACTCACTGGTGCTATGTGTGTAATGACATGCGGACAGTTAAGTATGATACTGGACTTAAAGCACAGGCATTAAGCCGCATTAAGGGCAGCAGGTCGACAGCTTCCCAGGGATAAATACTTGAATTGCATTCTAGTGCATAAAGCCCTTATTATATTTAAAAATGCCCATTTCCTAACAAAGTGTTACACAGACTTGCAGTCATATGGTCAGATGAGTCATCCTCCTCAACAAGCGGACGAGTGAATATGCAGTGACTGCCAAAAGTAACCTATGGGCTGAATTGTTAGCTCCCACGGTGTAGGGATCTGGCAGCTCTGCAGTGGTGCAGCGTGCAGTTTCCTGCCATGAATGAGGCCCATTCAGCCCATTAAGAAGCAAAGTAAATGCTAATACTTCTAAACCATTTGGGCATCATGTTCATTCCATAGTGAAGCATTCCTATACTGGCCTATACTGGTGAGGGTGGAATGTTCCAGGATGACAGTGCTGTCTTCTCTAGGGCGTGTGGGGTCATGGAATTTGTTGATGAGCATGAAGATGATGTTAAACCTACTCCATCATCCAGGCACCAGACTTTGGTGCAAAATCCCAGTAGAGCTCCAGACGTCGGATTTGAGAAGCACGCTGATTCTGGGAGCCATACTTACATCAGGTTACTTTTGATCATCATGCTGAAAAGTACAGGGTTTCCCACTCTGGTCCTTGGATGCTCAAGAAAAGAGAGTTTTATTTTTCTAAGCAGGATGGGTTGACCTGCAGGAACAAACAGTTTCATTCAGTGCTGGAAGTTGCTAAGAGCACGGCTACATAGGAGAGGAGACAGAAGGTGATACGCATGTGACTCCTGGGGGATTTCATCAAGAATGAATCCATTTTTCCACCCGTTGCATCTCGGCAAATCACCGACTGGCGAGCAGAAGCTGTTAACTGCACTTCTGGCAGATGTCTCTGCATAACGATTTGTTTGCCAAGCTGAAACCTCTGAACCATCTTCCACGGCCTGTGCAGGGTTTGCTTCTGAAGACAGTGTGTCTGAGATTCAATGTCTCTCAGACACTAGTGCATTTCCATTGTTTTTCAGTTGTTGAATTCCACTCTCTCCAAGTCAAATATTACAATCAATTTTTAATGGAATGTATTTTTTGGGTTTTCACAGGGAAATTGCCCAGTGCAGCATTGCGGCTGAAGCAGTGCTTCTCTGACTCACCTTTGGACCACGCTGCTGCGTGATGCCTGCATAGGTGTCACTAATGGACCTGCCCCCCTTCATAGTTTATGACAGAACTTCTGTGTTACCAGGGTGATAAAAAGGTTCCCCCAGAATTCATCGTGGTGCGGCTGAGCAACCCACCGCAACAGCTATGTGTCTGGTCTCAGGAGCTGCATAGAGAAACATGGTTTAACTGCAGCACAGACTAATAAGAACTGATAAAGTGTCTTCAATGGTAGCCCTGGCTGTATGAAAGGAAGAGCAGTTTATAGCATTTTAATTTTACAGGTTATAATCCTTAGTAATCTGATGATTCCTTCTAGCAGCTAAACAGGACAGCAGTCTGGAGTGTGCAATGATTAGCCTGTGTGCCTTCGAATAAGAGCCAGTTCTACACCAGGAAACATGGCGTCCTCAGGAAAGCAACTGTCGCCTTTGCTATTGGAAACGGTCTTGTAGTTTTAAGATCGGTAGACGTGGCTAAGTGCGTGACCGTGAGCCCCGTAGATCACAGATTCAGGCTAGCGGTTCCAGGAAATCCAGATTGCCGCCATCGACGGAAGGTTCTGGGCAGAGCAGAACTCGGTCTGCATGGCCGTCCCAAGCCGTCAGCCTGTACGGCGGAATGAATTTGAATTGCTCCTTGCGTGGGTTTCAAAGCGGCGGCGGGGAAATCGTCATCCTCGCCCTTCCTCATAGGGGAGCCGCGTCTGACTTCTGACGGCTGCTGTGCTGCTGGTTCTGTGCCGTCTGTGCTCCTCATTTACGATTCTGCGTCGGACGCACACGCATGCAGCCGGCTGACAGGAAGACAGGCCGTGTCATGGCGTCTCCCTCCATCCACGCCCCCCCCCCCCCCCCCCCCCCCCCCCCCCCCCCCTCCCCCCCTCCGTCTGTCTTTTTCTTTCCCCGCGCCGCCCCCCCCCGCCCCCCCCCCCCCCCC
>JAABNY020000034.1:4877171-4890576 GCA_015164015.2 Brevimyrus niger
GCCCGGTTTGCGGAAGTGGGGGGGTGTACCACTTACCCCCCCCGCCCCCCAGGCGCTTGGATCACCCTGGGGGGGAGGTGGGCTCTCAACGGGATCTGTGATGATAGAATCCGCAACCCTGTGTTACGAAAGGGCTGCTTCACTCTGCTTGACATATATCACAACTCTAATGAGGGATGTGTCCACGGCCGTGTCCATGGTAACCGCCGAGCCAGAGGGATAATGACGTCGCCCCTAGTGATCCTCGCTCGCTCCGTCTGTCTCTCTCTCCCTCAGGATAACTTCCTGTTCAGCGTCTCGGTCGTCAGCGGCGTCACATGTGTCATCCTGGCCATCGTGAAATTCATGCTGGGCAGGGTGCTGACCAGCCGGGCCCTCGTCACCGACGGTAAGCGAGACGCCCGACCAACTCCCACCTTCTGGTTCTGACTGTGCTTTGCGGCGGCAGCGGGGCCGAGTTCCTCGAGTTGGCCTTAACGCCCCCTTAACGTGTCCATTCCTAAAGGTGGTGGGGCTTCAGGCCGCTCAGGGCGCCCCCAGGTGGCGAGAACAGGGGGCTTTCATTAAGTCACAGCACAGGTACTGCATTGACAGCGATGGGGGGGGGGGGGAGGGGGGGCCAGCCTGGCCTTTGCAAGGTTGGCAGGGGGAGCGAGGTAGAGGCAGCCAGCTGGGATTCACAGGCAAATCTTGAAATATATATGATCCTTTTTTCAAAAGGAAATGCAAGACTGAAGTACAGGCGCAACCTCAAAGGTTCACTCATGACAAGAAGGTGTTTGGACAAGACGAGCATCTGGGAGGGGTCTTGGAGGGTTAGGGTTAGGGCTCAGTGTGATACGCCCCCATTGGGGCGAAAAGTCCTTCCCATCATATGGAACTTTTCAGGTGCTGGTCATTCAATATTATTGTCCCAGGAAAGTTACAAAGCAGCCGGTTTGCTGGTGTTGACTGATACTGGTACTAAGCCATGAAGCCTCCTTTTGCAAACCTGAGAAGCAGCATCTCAGCCTATGGAGATGTGACGTTTCTCCAGTTTATAGAGTGAAACGTGTCTCCTTGCTCTGCCCAAGGCTGTGTTTTTGTTGAGTGTTTAAGCTGCACTACAAGGGCCAGTCTTGAAGATGTAAAAATTTCACATTCCTATTGTATAATAATGTCACACAGCTCCCTTTTTATGTGAGAAAATATCGCTTAGCAACCAGTATCGTTTGCTCTTGGCCTCAGCTCAACATGACATTTCACATGTAGCGAGATGAACATGACATGTTCTTACAGTTTGTGTGCCTCATGAGACATACTAACGACTTCCAAAGGTACGCAGACATTTTGCTGAAGGACAGCTGTTGAATTTCACAGCCCCCATCCCCGGCCAGCCAGCCTGCCCAGACGGCTCTGCACTCACCTTCTCCCCTGCCCTGCTCTGACTCCTCACTTTGTGTCTGTGTGATTTTCCACAGGCTTCAACTCCCTTGTCGGCGGTGTGATGGGATTCTCCATTCTCATTAGTGCTGAAGTTTATAAACACAGCGCCACCGTGTGGTACCTGGATGGGATGACAGGCGTCCTTATCGGCCTTATCATTCTCGCCTACGGGGTGAAGTACGTATTTTCCTTACATCTCCGGCACGCACAGAACATTGAGCTATATGCATATAGAATGACCTGCTCATTAGCCTTCTGCTGTGCAACACAGGCCCTGGGGTTGTTCCAGGCTCGGACGCTTGTCCAAACGCTGTCCCCTATCTGTGAAATACTACTGCAGATAACAGATACTCGAGTTTTTAAATGTTTCCTTTCTGTGCCATAGGCTGCTGGTCGACATGATCCCGCGGGTGAGACAGACAAGAAACTACGAGCGTTTCGAGTAAGAGGACTGCGGTTAGCGGGCCCCTAGGGGCAGCTGGGCCCGCAGTCCGTAAGTCCCAGTGGGGAAACGGACAAAGACAATACGCTGCCAGCAGTATCCCAGTTCAAAGCCAGCCTTCTGTTGCTGCAGAGTCCTACTCATGTGTTTCTCTTTTTAATCTTTCAATTGCATGAAGCTGGGATGCAGTTTCATGCCTCTGTCCCAGATGGGATGAAGAGGTGTTTTGATTCTGGGAAAGCAGCTGGGGCGCCCTCTAGTGGGGCATTCATGCATCTGCATGACAGTGGCCCCTTTCCTAAAGACCAGTGTGTTCAGATAACGTTAACATTGCCCCAGTGGTTGTAAAAGTTTAGTGTGATTTCCCTTCTTGCTGGTTTTGGGTTTGGGGCAGAGTCCTGTGTGAGAGCCAACAGGATATATGCTGCTTGGTCCTGAATGTAGGACAGGTAAAAGCAGGTCAAGACCAAGCCCAGACACTAAAATGTCAGCCTGCATACTGAAACATTTATCACATACAAGCTGTCACAGGATTCTGCAGATTCAATTGACAAATTATTTTTGAATTTCCTGACTTATTTTAGTAATTTTCAGTATCATTTCTCTGGGGGGTAGTGAGGCTTGTAGTTGACCTTCACCAGGACATTAGGGAAACTGTCATTCAGATACACTCCCTTACGGAAATCTCAGTCTGAATTTCACGGCATTTTCACCAACAGAGAGACCCAAGAATACCTGGTCAGGAAAGCGATCCTTTTCAGTATGCATATAACCTTTTGTTTTAGATATTAATACATTTTGTATATATGGTCACTCTGGCATATACGATCTATGAAGTATGTTTATATAGTTATTTTGGTTGTGGCTGAACCTTGCTGAGTTCTGCTGAGTGCCGTCATGTCGCAGTCCCTCATAGGACGTGTCGTCCTGTGGGTCGGAGGCCGCTATATACCTACCGCTGTAATGCATGCGACCTGCCATCACTGTATACAGCTGAGAGTGTCTGCCATCACTATACAGCTGAGAGTATCTGCCGTCACTGCATACAGCTGAGTGTGTCTGCCGTCACTGTATACAGCTGAGAGTATCTGCCGTCACTGTATACAGCCGAGAGTGTCTGCCGTCACTGTATACAGCTGAGAGTATCTGCCGTCACTGTATACAGCTGAGAGTATCTGCCGTCACTGTATACAGCTGAGAGTATCTGCCGTCACTGCATACAGCCGAGAGTGTCTGCCGTCACTGTATACAGCCGAGAGTGTCTGCCATCACTATACAGCTGAGAGTATCTGCCGTCACTGTATACAGCTGAGTGTGTCTGCCGTCACTGTATACAGCTGAGTGTGTCTGCCGTCACTGTATACAGCTGAGAGTGTCTGCCATCACTATACAGCTGAGAGTATCTGCCGTCACTGCATACAGCTGAGTGTGTCTGCCGTCACTGTATACAGCTGAGAGTATCTGCCGTCACTGTATACAGCCGAGAGTGTCTGCCGTCACTGTATACAGCTGAGAGTATCTGCCGTCACTGTATACAGCTGAGAGTATCTGCCGTCACTGTATACAGCTGAGAGTATCTGCCGTCACTGCATACAGCCGAGAGTGTCTGCCGTCACTGTATACAGCCGAGAGTGTCTGCCATCACTATACAGCTGAGAGTATCTGCCGTCACTGTATACAGCTGAGTGTGTCTGCCGTCACTGTATACAGCTGAGTGTGTCTGCCGTCACTGTATACAGCTGAGAGTGTCTGCCATCACTATACAGCTGAAAGTATCTGCCGTCACTGTATACAACTGAGTGTGTCTGCCATCACTGTATACAGCTGAGAGTATCTGCCGTCACTGTATACAACTGAGAGTGTCTGCCATCACTATACAGCTGAGAGTATCTGCCGTCACTGTATACAACTGAGTGTGTCTGCCATCACTGTATACAGCTGAGAGTATCTGCCGTCACTGTATACAGCTGAGTGTGTCAGCCGTCACTGTATACAGCCGAGTGTGTCTGCCGTCACTGTATACAGCCGAGTGTGTCTGCCATCACTGTATACAGCCGAGAGTATCTGCCGTCACTGTATACAGCCGAGTGTGTCAGCTGTCACTGTATACAGCCGAGTGTGTCTGCCGTCACTGCATACAGCCGAGTGTGTCAGCCGTCACTGCATACAGCCGAGTGTGTCTGCCGTCACTGTATACAGCCGAGTGTGTCAGCCGTCACTGTATACAGCCGAGTGTGTCAGCCGTCACTGTATACAGCCGAGTGTGTCAGCTGTCACTGCATACAGCCGAGTGTGTCTGCCGTCACTGTATACAGCCGAGCGTCTGCTTTTCTGATGCTGTTGTGAAGATGATCCAGTGATATGAAATTGCTGTTTAATGGATTACTGCTGACTTGTGTACAGAAATTGTTGTTTTTGGAAATAATTTTTAGCAGAAATGTTTGTTTTTATTTAATAAGTTTTGGCTAATTTATTTTTTATTTAATGGCAAATATTAAATATTGACATTGTCACATTATCTGTATAAATCTCTGTATAAATCTGTGAAATAAGCTGTGAAACTCTGTCTCTGTACTGTAAAAATTTGATGTCCTGTGTTATCCATTATAAAAAAAGTAAACCAGGGCCAAACACACACACACACACACACACACACACACACACACACGCACACACACCACACAGGTTTGTAAATGCGGAAAACTCTAATCCCAACATGCTGACATTAATTCTGACACCCAGCCCTAACCTTAACCATAAGTAATCCAACAAAATAGGAGACTTTCAGTATTTTCCTTTTTTGACTGCGGTCACAGATTTCTATGAAATTGAATTTTGGTCCCCACAACATGAAAATAACAGGTATTCGACACTTTGTGGGGACATTCGGTCCTCACGATGTAATCTATATCTGAGCCACACACACTCGCAGAGACACATGCATGCTCACAGCTGGGACATCACTGCACTCTGCATGCAGAGCATGGTAATGAGCTGACTGCACATGTGATCAGTCTCATCGGTATTTTCCCAACTTGGTGGAGGTGGGGTCACATGACTCATCCTGGCCCCAAACAGCTTAACACGGCTCAGCTTATATGGCGACCTTGTAGAGGCTGAATGTAGCCGGACCCTGTGGGAGGGTGGGGTCACGGTGAGGTCTGGGGACGGATTTCACATTTGACTGTAAATACTGTAATGGCACCGTGGACAATATTTACACACTGCGTGCTTAAGGGAGCTCTCCTCTGAGCGAGGTGGGGAACGAGAGAGTTTATTGAAAAATAAAATTCATCCTGCTTATCCATCAAAAGCAGCTGGCATGAGTGCCGTGTTTTCCTCCTGACAGCCACACTGTGCCGTTTAACCAGGGACCAAGTGACTTTTCTATTAATTCAGTACCTGGCTGCAAAACAGGCTTTTAAATTTATTTAAGAGACGCTTTTATCCAAAGCAGCATACATTTTGAGAAAGTGGGTCAGACAGTCACTGGAGCAAATGGGGGTTAAGGGTCTCACTCAGGGGCCAAACGGTGACATCGCTCTGCTGAGCTGGGGATTTGAACCGGTGACCTTCCGATCACAGGTATAGTTTTGTAACCCACTGAGTCACATGGGGCCCCCACATGGAAACAGCTGGAATGTAAATTTGACACATATTTGAAAACAAATCAACTGCCTATTCAGGATGCGAAACATTTATGTAATTTTTCTCCAATAATATGCATATCACGTAGCGTCCTGCCGCCATCCCGCAGATGGGAACTCCTCTGAGGAACCAGAGGGCATCTCTGACAGTCTCTCCTGGCGTGATCACGTCAAACCCCGCACACTCCTAGTGCCAACACGCTGACGAGGTTGGGTGTCTGAGTTGCTGCACGCAGGAAGCCATTCCGACACTTGCATGCCAGTCTCCGTCCCTGCTGAAGAGGCAGGCCATCCGTAAGTCACACTCACTGCACACACGTCTACAGGAATCATCAGAGTCAAAGAGAGAAACACTCCCTGCACCAGCAATATAAGAGGATGACAATCTGTATTTAAATCTGTGTCAGTCGAGAGATCCGAGCTGCAAAAAACCCCCATTGCTGCCCCAAACTCAAACACAGTCACTTGGTAACAAAAATAACAAGTTTCTGGTTAAACAACTTCCACTGTCCTTTTTACAAACACACACACTTTAACAAACTTTAAGTTAAATCTTTTTCTTTCATAAAGGAAATGTCCCCCAACTTTATAAATAAAAACAAGCAAAACATTTTCAACAGTGATACAGATCTGTATATAAAATAAATTAAAAAAGACTTTTAAACCCCATATGAAGAATGCACACATCTTGTGTATTGATTCGCCTGACAAAGTGCAGTGTTTTCTTTTAAAGACTGTCCACAGAATCAGCAGGCATAATAAAAATCCCTTTAAAACTTTAATTACCCAGAACAAAACAAATAAATGTATCAGTAGATCAAACTGCACAGGCAGCACAGTCCCCCTGGAGAATAACCGAGTGAAAAACCACCTTTTATGCCGTCATCCATGGGAGTCATTATCCCAGTCAGGCTGCCCCCTAAACTGCTCGCTGTCCCTCTTCCTATTTGTTTCCAGTTAAGGGATTAAATCCTATCAAATATAATATCAGTGACTGAGGTCTATAGCTACCACACTGTGAGCGTGATCATAACTTGGCTATTGCTGTCTGGTCTGTAACAGTAAGTCAACTCTGAGTGCTTTCTTGCTGTTCCCCGACCATTAACTGCCCACACCCTGACTGCACCCTGACCACCCACTGTCTGGCTCTGGTGGATCCCCAGAACCTCTCATCCCACACAGAGAGCCCACAGTTGGATTTGTGGTCTCGGGCAAATTTGTGAAGGTGCGTCACACCTAAGAGTTTAAAAAAAATATATGTAAATTTAAACTTCAAGACCCTGTCAGACAGCATACTTTCAGATAAGAAAGACAGTTACATGCTCACATTTTATCCAGAGTTCCAGTATTTTTTACTGCCTTTAGAAAATAAATTGGGCATATGTGGTAATGCCAAAGCCTGTCAAGTCAAGCGACCCATCGGCAGATCACTTGTAATAATATTTTGCATCCCCCGTCCCAAAAAAGGAGTTGGATTAGAAAAGACAGTTAGGCTCTATGAAAAAAGGTAACTACAACAATATTTAAAAATAAAATCAACCCCGTATCTAAAATCTGTACACTCTGTATCCGCTGTGTACGGCTGCTGGCTCCAAGCAGAATGTCTCCAGCATTACTGAAGTTGGTCCCACAAACGTGCATCAGCCTAACCTTGTGTGTCCTGGTGTTTCCTGGTGATGATTGACATGGTAACACATTTCTGCATGTTCATAAAGGTCTATGGACTCAACCCTCCAGCTCAAGGCCCAGGGACCAAGCCCACGTTTATTGGTGATGGCATCACTGGTTCAGTGCTGTGATGATGAGCTTTGAGGCAGAAATGGTAACATTCAGTGACACAGCCCGAGACAGGGGAGGGTGTGACTGATCACCCCCCGTCTCCATGCTGGAGAACCTCAAGCTGCCATGAGCTTCAGTCCTGTCTGCTTCACCAGCCCTGCCTGCTTCACCAGCCCTGCCTGTTTCACCAGCCCTGCCTGCTTCGCCAGCCCTGCCTGTTTCACCAGCGCCACTTCAGGTGCCAGAAACGTCCCAACAGAGGACTGTGCCTCTTCTCCCTCTCCTCCTCCGCACCAGTGACTGGTGTGAAACATGGTTATTCTAGTTTGATGACACCATGCTCTGGCTCTTGCACCACCGTGTCCGTGAGTTTTGGCCTGGTGAAGTCCTCCTGGACGGTGAAGCTGGGGGGGGAGGGGCACTCCAGGTGTTATAGGCAGTCATGGCACAGTGCCACCTGGCCTTTCCTATAGTCCCGGCAAGGGCAAATGCGCTTCAGTGAGGGGTGTGCTCCAGCGCAGCTGAAGAGCAGCAGATCGGCCTGGAAGATGCAATGCTTGCGAGACTCGCTGTAGGCCGGCACTAGCGTGTCACTGGACGACTCGGCGGTCTGGCAGTCCACCCCGAACCTGCCCGGGGAGAGAGCGACCACTGCTGGTCAGAGATGCAATTACACCCCCCCCTCAGGAAAACTCAGAACACATTGAGATATATACATATATTTAATAAATTAATTAAGAAAAAAATAATTGTATATATATATATATATATGGTTAATAAGGTTTTATAGACTATAACATGTGGGGTTCTGCAGGTTAGGCCCTATGTCTGTGACTGAAAGGTTGTTGGCTCAAATCCCAGGGTCAGCAGAATGATGTCAGCATTTGGCCCTAAATGCCTTACTGGATGCTTTCTCAAATGTATGGTGCTTTAGATTAAAGCTTCTGCCAAATAAATTATATATAAATTATATAGTACAGAACGTATTTACTACCTGTTAGTGTAAACAAAGGTAAAACTTTGAAACACAAAAACTTAGTAGTAAGTTACTACTGAAGTAAAAATCATGAACAAATATAGTAACTACTTAAAATGAAATATGAATCACCATTCATTAATTATGATTAAACATGAGATCAATACTTGTGTTATTCATTATAGTTTTTCCTTCAGTACCTCCTTATAAGTTCATTAGTAATTCCTTCTGTGGTTCACATAGGTTTACAAAATTAACAGATTAATTATTGGGATAAAAGATGTGTTTGTAACTAATACTTAAGTAATAGCATACTACATTATTTGTCTTCCCTCAAGTAAAGCGTTACTCAAAGAATCAGCAGCACCATGAATGTTTTGGTATCGCACTGCCATCTATTGGCAGCAGATCCACACTGCAGCATGTCTGCTGCAGCTCACCTGGCCAGGGCCTGGTCCTTGTTGAGATGCTGGAAGAACGAAGGCTCGCAGATCAGCTGCTCCTCCTGGCACACCTGTTTGCAGGACTTCCCCGGCCGTGCAAGCCTCACCTGCAGTGCGCTCAGGGGAGGCCACATCACCTGGCCGTGGCAGAAGTCCTGGGTGGGGAGGGGAGTCTTAACAGAGGGGATTCTCAAGGACGAGGTCATACCCTGGCTGCTACTACAGAGTTAGCAACTGAGTGCAGGATGAGCCCTTATTTGTTGAAAGTGACACAAACTTAAATACATTACATATTTTTTTTTAAATTTCTTCATGTATAACACTAACATTTGGTTGCATATTTTTTATTTTTAATTGGAACCTGTTTCAAGCTACATTTGGCGGTTCCAAAAAAGACCCCAAGAATTTCAAAATGTGCTAAAATATGAATTAAATATGGAGGACCGGTACCTGGTTCTCGATGAAAGCGTTGACCCTCTGCAGCATCCCCTCACATGTGAATTCATACGGCAGGTAGGGCTCAATCTAAGGTGAAAAACACAGCAACCATTCAGCTGCCACTGCCGTGTGATTGGACGTTATTGGTGTCAGTCACCGTGATGTCACTGTCAAGTCTGGATATATTTTCATTCATCCTTGTTCATCATAATTACAGTCAGCCAATCTTGTCTGTTTTTATGAAATGTGTGTCTGACCATGAGAGTGAACTGGGAAATCTGTCATAATGCCAATCTTTGCTCTTCCATTTCCTGTAGTTTGTCTGCTATTTTTATAATAATAAAAAAGTAGGTATTGTCTAAATACACATTTTGGTTTTTACGTGGAATTAAATGGCTGTACAGAAACCTGCCTTTATCGCATCTGATTATGATTGTTTTTAAACAGGTACCCAAAATTACACTGACAAGAAATTAGTCAGTGTGTCATCTTTGTACACCGTTTAGAAGAAGACTTTGAACAAACATGCTACAGCAGTCGGGCAGCCAGGAAGGCCATTCTCTGGATAATCACTGCGGTGTGAGCTAAAGTGTTCTACATCACTTACGACGAAATGTCAGTTTCATTATTCATGGTTTTCTGAGGATGACTGAAGAAAATTAATGTCTGAGTGGTTCTCTAATGACATCCTGAAGAAATAATGCTGTGTGTCATCATTACATCACATTAAAAACACACATAACTGGCACATTAAATCTCGCCCCTAGAAGCTTCAGTCAGACTCCCAAGGCAGCCAGCGTCACCCAGTGACATCATCATAAAGAGCCCTGGGATACTGAAACCCCCCCTCCGGCGCCGGAGTCTCTAGCGTCACCTCACTGAAGATAAATGGCCTGGTTCGGGGCCGCAGAGATACACAAGATGTTGGACAGGGAGGGTATGATGCTCTCCGAAATTTCTCACTAAAGCACCTTAAAATCATTTTTATTCTGCTATTTATCAGAGGTCTCAAAGTACTGTGGCCTGGGGAGACGGCCTTATATGGCTCGTTATATGTTTTCAATTTATAATTAAATGGGGCCAGCAGGTGGGTGATTTCATTTTCATTTAAGAGCTCTGCATAGACTTGGATTTCTTATAGATTAGCGGACTATAGACGTTACATAATTTTTTAATTCTCTCTTGTTACTCCTTAGGCTCATAAATGTCAGGTGGCCTCCTTGGGAGAAGAGCTCCTAACCAGTGGCCCCCCAGGTCATTCGAGTTTGAGACCCCTGGTATTTATTTTTTTTACGAGAAAGTAACACCACCAAGAAGAACAACAGAAACGAAGCCAGGCTATAAGCAGAGACCTTCTGACTCAGGATGGAGCGTATGGCCTGCTCCACCTCTACGGGGTCGTCGATGTTGACCGTCCACACATGGGGCCGACCGATGTACACTTCCGCGTAGGGGTGCTGGGACGTCAGCTTGGGGGAGGGGGGAGACAGATGTAACCATGGTAACGATGACAGTAGCAACTGAATACTTCTAACATGGCCGCTCCACCGGTCTCTTCAGGAACTCCCCCCCCCCCCCCCCCACCCCCAACCCTGAACGGGGCTGATGCAGCATGTGAGCTGCAGTATGTTCTCTAGCACTGAGAAACTCACAAAGGGGACAGGATACCATCAGCCTCACAGTTAAAAAAACACCACACTGAGCATTGGCATGAATGAGGCTCACACTGGGAATTACCAAACATCCCATTACATCCTTCATCAGATCATCAGAATCATGTCCTGAACCTGACAGCTTAACACGTAGACTAACTGCTTGGTATTTGACAGTTAATCAACAATCCTACAGACAGCTGCTGCATTGTAACAGACGTATAGCACTAAAATAATCAAAGCGTCCTATACTGTGTGCCCATCTCAGGTACATCTCCGCCAGAATGAGCCTGGAAGACCTCAGGGGTGAAGGCCCAGCCCCCACCTCTCGCAGCGTGGGCTTCCCTTTGAAGAACTCCGTGTTCTTGCTGCTCTTCGGAGGGCTGAACCTGGGGTTGAGGAAGGCGCAGCCGTTGGCGATGGCCTCCAGGGGGGCGGGGCCCTCGTAGGGAAAGGACAGGCCCACGAAGAGCTGCGGAGGAGACACAGATCCATCAGCAGGGACCAAGCGGCGCCGGCGCGGCCAGCTTCAAACAGAAAGGATTATGGGCCTGATCTCAGATCAGCCAACATCAAGGTGCCCATGCATGGCACCGATCCCCCCAGAGAAGGAGGCCGCAGCCACCCGGCAATCTCAGCAAAATTCATGGGTCTGCTTTGGCGTTTCAAACCGCTGCTGTAATTGTTATGCTCCGACTTGCTCATTACATCAGACTGGACTATCACTTGTCCCAGGAAATCATCAGCAGGCGGGACCCTTGGAAGTCTGCGTCTCATGGCTGAGAGGCCCACACACACCATTTCCTTCAAACTCTCTGGAGGTCACTGCCAGCTTTCCATCTGCTCCCTAGAGCCGTGTTCTCCTGCTCTCTGCCAGCAGGTGGCGGCAGAGGTGCACCATGTGGGCAGTCAGAGCACAGCATGTTACAGACTGTCAAACTGTCCTGGCAACAAGGTGCCCAGCCATCTGCGTGGCACGCTCTGTCACTCCTCAAACGCCTGGGGGGGGGCACTGTGACAGAGCTGGATGCTGATCTGGGTCTATGTGACTTAATGAGGAGCCCCCACAGCCATTCCCAGGTTATAATGAGATAATCTGACTGTGCCCCCCTGCTATCGCTCCCCCCCCCCCCCCGCCCAACCCACCAATCGCATTTCCGTTTTCTTCCCCCTTGTCCTATTACACTGAGCATGCAAACCCGCCAGAGAGATTTATAGGGTGCTAGAGCCCGCTGTGAGCCTTGCAGTTGACTGATTGTAAAACCGGGGCAGGGGCTGCGGGGGAGGGGGGGGGTTGCTGACTAGCATTAGCCAGTCCTCGGTAATGACGGTGTGGGGACGTCATGCCCGAGTCACAGTTCTGCTCTGAAGGTCTTGGAGGTTTAGCTGCTCATTCCTGTAAAAGCCCCAGTGCAGACTCCAGGCCCCCCTGCACTGGGAGCCCCCGCCCCGCCACACCTTGGTCTGCCGGAGGAGCAGCTGCAGGTCTCGGCCACTCAGGATGCCGTGGTTCTTCACGAAGGCGGGCAGGTGGTGGGTGCTGGTTCCGTGGACCGTGCCGTGCACCTCCGTGTAGCTGTGGATGATGCCCAGGTAGCGCCGCTTGTCCTGCGACACACACAGAAAGAGGGCGTCTGGCGCGCCTGCTCACGGGCCCCCGTGCCGACCCCCGTACAGAACGCGGCGCGCGGACGATGCCGCCACTCCATTAGGGGAGGCCGAGTCTGACCTCACGGCCAGGCCTTCTAATGGACCTAACGGGCCGCACCCAGAACAGGAGTTTGCTATTTCGGGAGCCGAGCGTTTTCAGCATCCGTCACGCATCACGGAGCCTTACTGCTCACTGGGACAAGTGAGGACTAATGCAGAAATACACACACTCAGTGCTGTTCAGGAACAGGGGGATCTACACTGAAATGCCACTTAAACTGTGCCTATTAATAGCAAACACACAAAACAATGATTCGCCTGCCTCTTGTGAGTCACTGGGACAGGCGATGGTGCGATTCTCCCAAACTAAATTACAACCTGCCATTTTCAGCACTTTTTCTGATTCTGTCACCGAGACTCAGTCGCTCTTTATTATCCCTCCCCCACCCCAACCCCATTGTTATTAAAGAGGATTAAAGTGAAAACCCAGAAACAAAATCAGACCTCGCGGCTTTCCAGTTAAATACAAAAGACCATGCTGGTTTTGGGGTCACGGTGGGCGTTCTCCCATTACACTTCTAAGTGGGGTGTTTTTATGACGTTATCTTTATTTTCCAGCATGAGGAGCAGTGTGACCCAGCCCCCCCCCCACCCCGCAGACATAAACCAGACATTAAACACAAACACATAGAGACACAGACACTCATAGAGACACAGACACTCATAGAGACACAGATACATACAGAAACAGACACACACAGACACCTAGAGACACAGACACATACAGACACAGTCACACACACACACAGACATACACAGGCACATAGAGACACAGATACATACAGACACAATCACACAGACACATACAGACACAGTCACACACACACACACACACACACACACACACACACACACACACACACACACACACACACACAGACACACACAGACAC
>JAABNY020000034.1:4958316-4971506 GCA_015164015.2 Brevimyrus niger
AATACTTCGCAGGGAGTGCTGGGTGAGCACTCCCTTTATGTCAGCGCTGACGACGGGCAACTGGGAACACCTGTGGACATCTGGGAACATCTGGGGCCGGAGCCGTCACAATCTTAATTACTGTACACAATTTTTTCCTCAATTGCTTTGCTGCATTTCTCTCAAGAGACTTAATATTTGCATAAAAGCAAATGAATTTCTCAAAATACTTAGTGCAAATGGTAAAACATAATAGATAACCAGCAAAAGCAGGTAACCTCTTTAAAATCCTCTTTAAAGTTTATGTCTCACTATTTATGTCATTGAATATGTCAGTGGCATCAAAATCCCAAGTCCATGAATCACTGTCCACGGACGAGACAGCCAATTTGTACAGTCATATTATCAATATAAAATTGGCACAATCTAAACATTTTCTGATGGACAAAACATCTGAATGACAAAGGGCAGAAAACATAAAAATAATAAACACTGATTGCAGGAGGGGGTTTATTAAATAAAGCAGAAAACACTGAGGTAAAATACAAAACAAAATGACCATGAAGGGTCAGAACTAAACAGGGAAAAATAGCTAACAGAACCACATGTACACCAACAAAAGGAACCAGGGAACCACGGGAACAGGACAAAGCAACAGGCAGAAATCAACACACAGTAACATAAGTGCAGTATTTACCACGCAGAGCAACTTCTCACAACAACCCACTAAGGAAAAGAACACAGGCAGGCACTAAAATATAAAAAGATGGCTAAAGAGGGGGCAGGTGTGGCACATGACGCAAACACAACCAATCAGCAGGGGCAACAGGTAGAGCAATTAAGAAGTATTGGCATAGGAACACGGGCAAGAGGTGGAACAAATAACAAAGATGATCACTGAACTAAGAAGCTCAACAGACAAACTAGGAAACATAATCAGACACTATAGGAACCTACCAAAGTAAAATTAACACTTGGGAACAGAAGACTAATTCTATAAACAAAAACTCAAATAAGCAAAACAAAAGAGATAAGGCTATATTTAAATGAGCCTCAAACCCATAGCCAGCAGGTTCAGTCTCAGAGCCACACACTCAGCCTACTGAGCTATGTGGCAGTCCGGTAAGTACGGAAAGGGTTGAAGGAAGTGACAGGGAGGAGAACAGGATGACCAGCTGCTGGCCAAATGGGCAGGAGACATGAAATGCAGGGTTGAACAGGTGCTGACCCTGACAGCTTCCCTGGAACCATTATGCAAGACATACAACATAGTCAGCATAGTATCCTGGTCATCGGATGGAATGGGAACTTGTACTTTTTCCATAGTTCAGTTTAAGTGGTAAGCTGGTTTTCCTGCTGTGCTGTCACTCCTGTCCATGTAGGTTTCTCAGAGGAATATGAGTGAAAAGCTGATTCTTACACCACTGACAGTGGTGACTCAGGGGTGAAGTGATGAGAGTTGTCACTGTGGGGAGGGGATGCTAAACCCCCAAAGGGGTACATTTCTCGGCCCGTCCTGTGAAGTCCTCATAATGCCTGTCCTGTGGTAACTGCCAAGAAGCCGTACTGATGCAGCTTGAGACTTCGGAATATGCATTTTTACACAATAATGAGAAGAACTGGATTTTTTTTTTGGGGGGGGAAGAAAATGAAGCGGCAAATTACCCTTGGCTCTGCGCTGTAGGACCCCCTGCTGTTCTCAATATTTTTTTGCTTAGTAACAAAACACATTGATCAAACGTCCATTCATGTGATTAATTTTGGTTAGAACATTATAATCTATAATATATCTTACATTTTTCCAATTGTTCCACCGGCGTGATACCCCACCCCTCCCCTCAGTCGGTGAATCTGACCGACACTCCCATCGACACTCCCCGCCCTGATCAGTTATTTTACCAGTGGCACCCCATGCTTTGACTAGCATATTGTCACAATGTCAGCATGGTGAGACATATTTAGTGAATTAGTACGGAGAGACACAATGACAGTAAATGCTGTTTGCTTGCCGCTATTGCCAGATGGGATATTGCAGCTGCACGAACATGGGAAGTCACCAGTACACACATCGAACACCATTGGGGGGGAATTAAAAACACACTTCAATGGGAAACACGATACTCTGCACTTCACGACAATTAGACACACCTACATTCACTGACATACCTAACCTACATACTATATGTCATGGACATTATTTACACAAGTATTTACATTATGTACAGTCCAGTGCAATGCCTGCTAGTTCTATAATTCTATAATTCAGGACCTTTTGTATGGCGTTAAATCAGTGCCAAAACACACGTGCAGAAAAACCACGAATCACGAAATGGTTTGGTGCACAAAAATAATCGGTGTGCATCGTTGTCTGTGTACTGGACATCGCGATTCTATCTTTAAAAACACCCCACTCAAAAGTTATTAAAGCCATAAAACTGAATATTGAATATGAGGCTCACTCAACCGCGATCAACGACGAGTTATATTCGTCTTCAACCAAGACCAGGTACTTGGCCGTTCGGGTGTTCTCGGCACCAGACGGAAGTCTATGAACAAAAATGTGACAAATGTAAGTGACGAGCATAAGAATAAACCTAAAAGTGATAAGAAAAGCGCAGACAGAACATGAACAATAAATCCAAAATCGTGGGGGATGGTTTGGGATGTTGAATAGCCAACGATAAATTTTAAAAATGTTTTAAATTAATTTTAAAATTTGATTTGTTCAGACTTACGAATCGGTTCAACCTGTTCACAAAAAAAAACGAGTTAAAAAGAATGATTCATTCGCCCCCCGAGTCCCAACCAAGGCAAGAGAGGGCGAGCCAGGGGGCAGGGCAGGGCAGGGCAGGCGGGACCCTGACCCTGCACCTGTGTCTGATATTATACTCTGAGTGCTTTTCCTCAGCCTCGGCGGGGTGAGGACAGAAGAGTCAGTAGGAAGGTCCTCAAGGGGTCCCACTTGAGCTCCTCCTCCAAGGAGAAAGGAGCAGTGGTCAAGAGGTCCGGGACCTCTTCGGGGACATGAACTAGGGTCATGGGAACTGAGGCAGGAGCCACAGAGACAGGAGTCACAGGGGCCGAAGTCACAGGGGCAGGAGTCACAGGTGTGGGCAGAGCTGCAGGCGGTGCTGGGATCTTGGACACTGCAAGGGATGGAGCAGCAGTCGGAGGCGGGGCAGCAGGGACTAGGACAGGAGTCACAGGGGCACAGCATTGGGTGCGGGCGAAGCTGGAGCAGGGGCAGGAGAAGCCGGAAGCGCCAGGACCTCAGGCGCAAGCGGAGGCGGGGCCAGCGCAGGAGCCCCGGGTGTAGCTGCAGGCGGTGGTGGGGCTGCAGGTAACACCAGGACCTCGGGTGGAGTCGTAGCAGGGAGCTCGGTCGGTGTGGCAGTAACTGGGGTGCCGCAGGGACCGCCAACTCCGGTCCATCAGGGGGGACCAGGGACCGCCAACTTAGGTCCAGCAGGGGCCTTGGGCAGTGTAGCAGCAACCACAGCAGGCACCTCTGGTGGCGCCACAGGAACCACCAGCTTAGGACCAGCAGGGGGCGCTGCAACTGGACCCTCGCTGGGCGGCACAGTAGCTGCCAGGACAAGCAGGTCGGGATTCGACGGGACTGGCAAATCAGACAGATCAGGCTGATCAGGCAGCACGGGAACGAGCAGAACAGGACCAAGTAGTACAGGCGGGTCAGGACAGGACACAGCCGACGAGTCAGGACAGAGCAGTATCGGTGGAGTAGGTAAAACAGGCAGGACTGGCAAGGCAAACACAGGCTGAACAGACACATAACTAACATCAGGCACCGCGGCCAGGCGTTGCCCCTTTAAGGGGGCTAGGGATCTGGGGAATGGCTAACCTGACCCCTTCAGGAGCCTGACTGCCTCCAGTAAAGGAGGACAGGGCGGCAGCAACAGGGAGTGATGTGACAACTGGCGACTCCGATGAAGGAGACTGTGCTCTCCATAACTGAAGTACTCTCCACTTCGCTTTGTGGAGAGGTTAGATTAAAGGTGGCGAATTCTCGCTGCAGCTGCACAACAAGCTGGGCCGCTTCCACAGAATCCAAAGCAGCCGGATCCTCCATCACCCTCCAGTAAAGTCCCTGGAGGGTGAAGAATTGTTTGGCAAGCCTCTGGGCAGGTCTCATTGGGGTCTGTGCGGGCACTGCCCTCGCTGGCTTGAACACCGCCAGGTCCAGGATAGGAAGGGGTTCCTGGGAATATCCGACAGGAGGAGAGAGAGAGAGAGAAACCATTCCCAGAGAGATTGCCGGCACCTCATCAGGTTTCTTACCACTCTTCTTCTTTCTCCAGATCCCTGTTTTTGTGGCTGGGAGTCTTCAGACAATCCGTCAGCAGATCGGGAAACCGCTCGCTGCTGAGCTCGACCTGCTGAGTGCTCTTCTCGGTTAGCCCCTCACTTAGCTGCCGGAGATTGACACACATGTCCTCCGCAAAGTGCACGTTTTTTTTCCAGGGACATCATCTCCAGGATGTCCCGGCTTTGGCTGGATAAGCCTGGACTATAGGGTCCTCTCAGACCTCCAGCTGGGCCAGCCAGTACAGGACCTCATCAACCAAGCTGAGGTAATCATGCTTGGCTAGGGGGGATACTTTCTTGCGGAGATCTGCCATTCTGTTAGGTTCGCTGCACGAGCGGGGAGTGGGGAAGCAAATTCAGGAGATGGGAATCCAAAAAACGGGGGTTTATTCAATAAACGGCAGCACAAGACAAACTACAGATCTCCGGATAAGGGACTCAGACACGGACTAAATACACAAGACAAGCCAAAAATAACAGACAACAGGTGATCACAATCAGGAAGTAACACGAGGTAATGAGGGGGGTGTTGCACACAGGAGGATTGGATGAGCCAGGCGTGACAGAATATCTGGTTGAAAGATGCCACCACCCTTTTGCCATGTAGTCCCTCATTGCTGGTGTCATTGTCAAGGATTCTTCAATATCAGTTTAAATACTAGAACCCGTGGTCATACGTGGAAATTACTGGGAGAACATTTTAAAATGCATTTGAGAAAGCACTTTAGTTACAGTATGGAATAGTTTTCCTGTTAGTGTAGTGTAAGCTAAAACCCAGGGTTCATTTAAATTAGAGCTAGATATGATTCTAACGACTCTGTGTTACTACATGAGTTCTCCCCAAACGCGCTTGATGGCCTTTCATTTGTAACTGTCTTATGTTCTTATACTACTACTGATGTTCTTATGAAGGGCAGTACGGGATCAGAATATGCCAACAGAAGGGCTTCTGTAAGTGCAGTCCTCAGGTGGTTAAATGCAGCAGCGCAGTCTCTGGTCCCCTTGAAGTGCTGCCCCATTTCTTTGAGGCAGCAGGAAAACTCCCGAAAAAACCGCCAGTAGTATAAGGCAAGACTCAGGAAGCTGCAGTGCTCCATGACACTGCAAAATGGGCCAGTTTCTGACTGCAGCAATCCCCCCTGGGTCTACCGCCAGGTTCTGACTACTCACTACGGGACCCAGGAACTCTCTCTTCCTGTGCAGGAGGAAGTACATCTAGGGGTTAAGGCACAGACCAACCATCCTGCCTGCTGGAAAGAGTGCACAGGTTGTTCTGCGAACTGTCAAACTATACAGGGTGGGTAAGTAGGTTATTGAGGTGGACGACACACTGGCACTAGGGGATGTGGGCCAGCACTCATGCCATCGACCTCTCAAAGATGGCTGGTGCATTGCAGAGCTCCAACAGCATGAACCAGAAGTGCCATAGACCATGACCGACAGTGAACAGTCTTAGATAAGGGATTTGGGACTAGGTCGACCTGCCAGTAGCCACTTTGGAGGTATAGGGAGCTATATAATGTCGACCCAGTGAGTCATCCTGTGCATCATTGTGCATCACAGCATTCAGACACTGGAAGTCCATGCAAAAGCATAATGACTCGTCCTTCTTCCAGAACAGGACCGGCAGCACAGCCCCTGAACTGTCTTAGGGTTCAATGTGCTGCCATATCCGGAATCTTCTATTCCACCACTTGACCATGACTGCCTACACTGTTTCCAGGGATGGTTGCACTGCTGCACTGCTGTCTTTGTGCCACACCTGGCTCCGCAGTGGCAGCAAGGGGCATCAGATAATGGCCAATGCCCCCACCATGGTTTGGTGTAGGCCGTTTGCATCCACTGGCTCTCATCACCGCTGAAGCCCCCAGCCTCACAGGTGCAGTTCTGACAGGCCATGGCTGGCGGGCAGCGCGAAGGTACAGGTGTGGACAGAATTGCTTCCACTTTCTCCGGCTCCACCAAGGCTTCTCTGAGCGTAGTTGGTTCATGCAGCTGTACATGTTGGCACAGCCACTGCAGAGATCTAGCTCGTCCTGCACTGCCCTGGGGAAGTGTGGATAGCCCTTATGCACAGAAATGCAAAGATCCACTGCAAATGCCCGCAAGGTTCCTCTGCCCTGCTTCCGCTGACTCGCCAGCTCTACTTTCATCACTTCCTCTGATGGCCATTGACTGAAGAGCTGCTCCATTGCCACCCTCAGGGAGACAAAGTTCTGCTGCTAATCAGGGGCCAGACTGCGGAGGCCTTGGAGCGCCACCCCCTCCAGCACCAACCCCAGGTGCACTGTGGTCTCCTCATCACTCCAGGCATTGTGCTGGGCTGCCAGGACCCTTCCTTCCCACTGTAACACGGGAGCTGGAAGGTGGTCCTCACCCCTTCACACAGGCAGCTGTGAAGCAGTGACTTGATCCCCGGATAGCACGGTAAATGAGGAGCGCTAAACCCATCAGTTTGCCCCAGGAAAGTGCTACGCTTCATTCCCAGGGTTTATTTTCCTCTGGCTAGTTGCTGTTCCTCTCCTCCGTCCACCGTCATTTCATTTGTAGGGCATGGAAGAGAGAAATCCATTGTAACCAATGTTGCAAAATCAGTGTGGAAAGATATGCATACTGAATAAATACACAAAAACATAAATGACAGTAAACATGGTTTACAGGCACACCAAAACAGGGAGACACAATACTCCACACTTCACAATAGTGTGACACGCCTACATTCAGAGACATAACTACATATCACAGATATTATTTACATAGTATTTGCATTATGTACAATCCGGCACAATGCACGCTGGCCTGGAAGTGATTAAGCCCTGCAGGGTCATAATATTATTGATATTCCAAAGTTTTTAATTCCCTCTTGTTTAAATTCATTCTTTTTCTCTCTTTCGGCTCCAAAAAATAGGACCAGCTCAAATGAACCACTTAGAAAGGGACTCTACCCATGTCTGCCAAGAGCCCCCGAAGAAGCTAGTCCACCTCTGGTAATGAAGCTACACTCAATACAGCTCCTTCCGAGTCATGCCATGATTCTATGCTATAATTATGCTATATATTATTATACTATTATGCTATAGTAACAAGCACTAAGACAGTAAGAGGTATGGAGCATGCCCTGATTATAGCACGTTGCCGCCCCCACCACACAACAGACCACCTCAGGCACAAAAACCCGAGTGCAGCTGTGCAGTGGGTGATACCTGAGCACCGCACTAGTCCTAATGGCGCAGTGTGAGTATTTTTCTGGTGGCTGGAGTGCCAATCCCAAATTAGGCACTAAGGTTGCAAACAATTCTAAGGTTGTCTCATCCAACAAATCCATCACATCATTCTTTACACTCTCATTATTATTTTAATTACAAATACAATTATTTTGCAGTACAATAGACAGTCAGATTTCTCTTTTGATCACTTCCTCTTACTTCCTCCATCACTTTTCTATTATGATCAGAAATTATTCGACTTTTATAGAGGAAAACACCGAAAATAAAAATAAAGGCGGAATTAACATTATTGGTAAATCAATTTTAGTTGTTCAAATATGTGTTAGAGTACAATCGTTAAATTCATAGACAGTCAGCATGAGGGTATTACAATACAAGAAAAAGCCGACTGTGGCTCTTATTGCAAACACTGCAGATTAAAATCCAGCCACTGAGCTTTATTTATTTATAGTTCTTCATGCGCAGCCTCTAATTGTGTGGAAATCAGGAACAGCGCTGGAGAGGCTGCGAGCTGCTCGTCCTGCTGTTTCCCGCAGGGGGCTTGGATGCTCCCCCGCCTGGTCCAGCGGACTTTCAGCACCGCGGAGAGCGGCTCCGGTATCCCACAATGATAAAAATAAATACATGAATGACCAACGGAAATCCACCATGACAATATTCAATACACATGGTGCGAACTGTGTGCGGTGTAATATTGAAATATTTCCATAAATTAAATGGGTGCATTGTAGACTACTGAAAAATCATATAAGCACAATTTATACATTTATAAATTATTATTTGTTGCTGTCGTGATGGATGTCGTGGTCGCAGTGTTAAATTCTAATAGGGTATTTCTATAATGTTAATACTAAGGCTGCCCGCGCTGTGACAGATCCCCTTTGCACGTGCTCAGCTGCACTCCTTTGCCCCCAAATTGAAAGGCACGAGTGGGTCTGAACAAGCGAAGGTGTCCTCCGTCGCAGTTCTCCGTCAATGTGTCAGGGGTTAGCGAACGGTGGGCAGTGCATCTACTCAGGATTCATTGCGCTCCACTCCTTCTGCCATAATAAGGATGTCACACATGGTTCTGGACTTAAGCTTAGATGTGATGGAGAGAGGCAACAGTGACCTGTGCGCGAGGAGATCCGTTCGCAGTCAGGTCCAATCTTGCTTCATATTTGATATATAACACTGTTATTTATAGATGTTTTGGTGACAAATCTATCATAGAAACAAACTATAGGCGACAGTGATAAATCGGCTTGGTTTTTTGGATCGCAAGCTTTGGCACGTTTGGGACAGGAACTCGATCGTAGCGTCTTCGCCTCGCCTGCTTTATAAACACACAGCTTTTACTTTTTTTTTCTTTGCTTTACGTCATACCATGATACTGATATTTCCATGAATAGGAAGACCGGTACACTGCAGGAGATGGAGTGGACATTTTTCAATGTTTTCATATGGGAACGTTAAAATTAATGCGACTGAAAGTTCTTCTGCAGATATAACAGCAGGAACCCCAGCAACAGGTATGAAGCTTAAGTTGAAGCTGAAGATGAAGCATCTGCTGTGGAACTTCGCCAAAGTCATCTGGATGTTCTCCACTTCAGTGCAGGCACAGGTAATGCCAAGAAAACAGGTTTCGTGCAAGTTTTTAACATTTTTGTTATATTTTGATATTGTATTTTATATAGTATTTATATGTATTGTATATCTTTGCCCTTGCTAATCTTGTGTGCTGCGTATAACTCATCAGGCTATATACATCTTTGTCTCCATCGTTCTTTTTCCCACGTGCTGTGCATTTGGCAAATCAAATACCATAAAATTAACAGGATGAGTTATATATTCTTACCGGGACTTTTAAATTGAATTGTTCTATCTTTTAAATTGTCGTTTTGCTCTTGTCTTCGCATGTGAGACGAAAAATGCAGTATTTTATATTTTAAGCGTTTTTTTCCATTACAAGGCTCCTTTTTAAGATGGCAGCTAGATTGTCACCTATTCGTAACCGTACACAGGATCTTTTAATATTCCAAAACGAATTATGCAAACTGGTCTAGCTGCATTTAATTTACCAGTTATATTATGTATTCAGATAATATATAGATGAATATATAGATATAGATGAATATATAGATAAACATGAGGAAAATAAATGAATAATTTCATAAATAAATAATTGCGTGCATGGTGTTCAGTAAAAATTTTATTGATGACACGCCCTTGGATGTTTTTGAGTTTATATAACACCACGTTGCAAAAAAAAGTAACCCTGTGAGGTGTCACGGCAAGAAGCACTTTACTGATTTTCCACAAGGTGATTGCAGTAATTGGAGTCCTCAAAGCCGCACAGTGCCAGCAGGACTAAACGTCAGGGTAACTTCTTTAGAGACTGCAATAATTATGTGGAGCTCATTAAAAGTCAAGTAAACAGTGTCGGCATCAAAGCCGAGGTGGGGGGTACGGCAAGCTAGATGGGATATGCGAAACTCACTTTCGATCTCAGTTTGATGCTGGTTTTCATGCTTTTTTTATGATATACGGCTCCTTGTGGACGGTTCTTGCGTTCCGCGGGTGGCCCCTCGTCTTTTGCACCTCAGCAGATTTGGATATAGACCCGAATGTACGCGTTTATTCATTACGCTCATTACGCGTCCTGTACATTCTGATTTTCTGAGCGACAGTCATAAATCATGATGTTTCGCAGCCAATGCCTTTGGGTCTGCTGATTGGAAATAATATCGGAAAAAGGCTCTTTGGTGTAGAATCACTGCTGCAGAATCACTGGCAACGCAAATGGATTTTACTTATAGATTCACAACAGCTAACTGTTGATCCTTACCAAATTCCCTGAGTGTGGCTGGGAGCCTGAAGGTTAATGAATTGCAGCAGATGTGCAGACGACTCCCATCCCAGTATTGTGGCTGGATGTGTATGCTTTGTGTGTGACCTTCTCCTCCCCTCCTGTGCTGGGGGTGTTGCCCTCTGCCTCTGCTCTGTGTCTGCATCTGTGCCCTAGCTGAAGATTAGCTGGTTTCCAATGTATAACCTGGTCGCATTAACAGAGATGGGCCCCCCTTAGAAAGTCACTTCAATAATGTAGTTGCTGTTTATGGCCAGTAGGGGGCCCCCAAACCTAGGGAGCACAAATGCTTGGTTTGAGTTGTGTAAACCCTGCTGCCCATCAGTAGCTGATGCTATTCTCCCTGATCCATAGTTAGTCCTAGACCAATTGCCTCTGTCTTATCCTACTACACAAAAATTATTTTAGCAGGTGGACAGGCATTATACTTATAAAAAAGAAGTGCCTTTATATGCTGTAGAGAGCTTTACAGAAGCATAAATCTGACAGCTATTTAAACAAAAAGGCTTCATTTATTCATCTTTCTCAGCTTTTGGACTGAATGCTACAACTCTGCTGTGAAAACATCCGATTTTTAAAACCCTCTTTCTTCAAAGGAGCTGTTTACTGCCTCATCCTAAGTAGGCAGAGCTTTGTGAATCTGAATGGAAATATCATATCTCATTTTACTGCTTTCGGGTAGAGTGGGATCTGCTGTAATCATTTCTCTAATGGCTGTCTTGCCAACGAGCTCCAAAAGAATGTCTGCATCTGGGAACATCACATTCACACCACTCTCAGGCTTGTTAGTGCAACAGGTTTAAGGTCTCTTTAAAAGAATTTGGTACACAAAGGCAGTGGAAAGCTCTGTCAGATGCTTTCAAATGCAACACACACACACACACACACACCAGAAATCGCAGTTATGCAATGTGAGGTCCTGTCTGGAGCATGCTGAGAGCGGCCAGTTGGGCAATAAGCCGCATTCTGACGTTCCGTTACAGGGACAACGGCTAAATTAGGTTCGGGTCGGTTCAAACACGTAGATTCATCGCCCTGGAGATACTGCTGTATCCGTGAGGTATACAAAGCATGTGCGGATGTACTGAGAAGGCTGTGGTCACTAAGTGGTGTCCGGGGAGATCCATGTCACAGTACGGAGTCAATAACAGAGAGTCCGGGATAGAAACTTCCGGGGCAGCTACATTTAGTCACTGTGTTTCACTTAAATGCCATTTAGAATTAGAATGTACAATTTGTCGATCAGTGGTCAGTGTTGACACACCACAGCACACAGTGCAGAACAACAAAATGTGTCCTCTGCATTTAACCCATATGTGACATCATGACATAGCAGAGGGCAGCTAATTTAGTGCCCGGGGGGCAGTACCTTGTTTAGGATACCTCAGTGGCACCTTGCTGGTCAGTGAATCGAACCATCTTTCAATTACAAGTGCGCTTTAAGGCATGTAAAGTGACAGAATGACATCATATCAGAGCCAAACCAACAGTGAGTCAAGGAGAAGAGATTATTGTAAATGGTCTGCATGTTTTACGTAAAGCAGATTTCACTGGTTCAGAAGTGACCCTGAGTGTGACTCAGATCACCATGTAAAGGATGCATCACAATTCCTTCCTCAAATGCGATCTTCAGTCGTTTTATAAATCAAAAGCTTTTGCATGGCTTTTTTAACTGGCTGCATGGGAGCCCCTGGAGAATCTCTCGCCGCTGAGTGTAGGATGTGTGTCAGAGGCCAGGGTTCTCCTGCCTCCAAACTGCAGTCACTGACTCATCCGCGCACCACAAACACGCTTCAATTTATGATGAAGTTTGGCCAAAATGGTGCATTTGTGCTGCGAGAAAAGATGATCACATGTGCCAGTATGGAGTGTGTTAATCAGAGGGCTCTTTTTAGTACTGTAAAGCAATAGTACACTTGTCTCAAATATGAATTAATAAAGTAATTCTTTCTCCCAGAAAGAACATTAATAATTGATCCTTTATTGTCCCCGTGGGGAAACTCTTTTTTACGCCACCCTCAACTTGTTCTTTGCAGAATAAGCTGCCTGCGAAGGGCAGCTACCTGTTGGGGCACTCAGGGAGCTGGGGGTTAAGGGTCTTGCTCAAGGACCGACAGACATGCTGAGGCTGGGTTTGAACCAGTGGCCATGTGATTACAGGAACTCAGACTTAGCCCACTGAGCTACATGCTTACAAAGTGTTATTATACAGTACACATGTTGCTAAAAAATAATATGATTTGTTAATGGATGTTGATTATGTATTGAAAATATACTTCACGCTGAATTCTGTTTGTATAATGATTGATTTTTGGTGGAAAATTAATTAAAACGAAGAAACCCAGTAGAACAGGATACAGCAATAAGGTTCCAGGTTGGGTGGCTTGAGACCAGCCAGTAACAGGCAAGCAAGGGGCTCACAATGACCAATGAAAAAATGACATCCACTTACGATGGTCTTCTGCAGGTGGGCACAGATGGCGGAATCACTGCCCAGGAGCAGGTGTACCTCCTGTACGATGTCAAGGTACAGTGCCTGCACAACGTGTCGTCGCACGACTCCACAGGTGAGTGGGGGAGGCGCTGCAGTTCAGATAGCTCTAAGGTGACCAGTACAAGAATGCATTTTGAGAGGGACAGTCATCTTTAAACTGACTAGTAGTGGGATGGTCAGCTGTAAGGTGTCCATCAGGAGACGGCAATTTGAGAGGCACGGTCAGTTGTAAGGTGACAATCAGGAGACTGTAGTTTCAGAGGCACGGTCAGCTGTAAGGTGTCCATCAGGAGACTGTAGTTTCAGAGGCACAATC
>JAABNY020000034.1:4971606-4982907 GCA_015164015.2 Brevimyrus niger
CAGTGGACTGGATGCTGGCTCCTTTATTCTAAGGTTCTGAATTCAAATTTTCACTATGGTCATGTGCTCTAGGGACTTGTCAGTCTCAGAAATGTATATTTGCCCGGAATTAACTCCTGTACATATTTTCCCATATTCCCTGAGTCATGCCTCTGCTTCCGTAGTCCATGCCTTTGTGCAACCATGACAGAATTCGCTAAAAAGACACCTAATTGGAAAGGAGTATCTCAATTGGGTGGATGAAGAGAGATCCAGGAGGACCCAGTTGCTCACACCCTTGCTGCTCAGTCGAGAAACTTGTTAAAGGAGATCTCCCTGTCTAGCAACTTGCATTTAGCCGAAGAGGTATGGCAGAGCCTGGTCCAGCTGAGAGGCGGAGTTGCAGAGGCAATGAAGAGGCAGGTATGCTTGGACTGTGGATTGTCTCTTCTCCTGTTGGCCAAATTTTCCCCTGCTCCTGCTAAGTCAGCTAGACTTAGACGGGAGGACACGCCAGGTGCGTGGGGTCCATCTTGTTTTCTGCTGCCTCTCTGGCAACGTGTCAGGAGGAGCTTCTCCCGATTTTTGACCCAGTGGTGTTCGCATCACCGGGTCTGCCTGCTGCTTCACTGCTTGCGCCTGATTCAGCGCCCCAAGCCTGCTGTGTCACGCCTGTTCCCGCTCCTGTGGTTCCTGTTCCGCTAGACCCTGTTCTGGCCCCTGTTCCCATGGCCCTAGTACCTGTCCCCAAAGAGGTCCTGGACCATCGGACCACCATTCCTTCCCCTTTGGAGATGAAGGAGGCGCTTCAGTGGGACCCCTCAAGGATATCCCTGATGACTGCCCCAATGAACCCATGTACTGGGTCATCCCGACCACCATCTCAGCTCCCTGTCTCTCAGTGTCCCGCAGAGGTAGGGGACACCTGCACAGGGGTCAGGTTCCACCCGCCCTGCACCCTGGCTTGCCGTGGTTCCTGCTCGAAGGTCGCTTGCGGCTCCCACTGCGGGCCTCATCGGGTGGCTGCGGTGCCACCTCCAATGCCTCGTCGGTCGCCTGCAGGTCCCCCTGTTCTGACTCATCGGTCTCCTGTGCCTTCGCCGGCTGTGTCTTTGCCTCCCATGGCTTCCGCTCCCTCCTCGCCTCCTCCTTTGTCCCATTCACCTCCTTCCTCACCTCCTCCAGCAGTCCCTCTACCTTCCTCCTTGCCCCCTTCAGTGTCCCCTCCAGCTCTGGCCTCGCGGTCGCCTGTGGCTGCTGCGGCTCCCACCTTCCACCTACCTGGATTCACTCCGGCTCCCTGTTTCTCTCTGCCCTCTGCTTCCTTGTCCCCTGGTTTTGTGCCTCCTGTGTTTGCTCCCCATCCTTCTGTTCTGCCTTTGTTCCATCGTAGTCCCTTTGTTACTCCTGTTGGGTTGTCCCCTACAGTTGTCCTTCTGTTATTTCCGTCTCTGGTGCCCCTGTGTCTGTTCGCGTTCCCTGTGGTGTGTCAGTTGTCGTCCTGGATGACTGTCTTTGTTTGTTCTGTGTGTCGGTCCTGTTTCCATTGCCTTGTTAATTTCTTTTGCTTCTGTTTCCCCAGGTGCTGTCCCCGCTTTTATCCCTCCCGTCCCTTTAGGCACATCCAAAGTGCGTGCCTTTGGGGGGGGGGGGTTCTGTCATGACCTGCTTGTCCGATCCTCCTGTGTGCCACGCCCCCCTCGCTACCTTGTGTGAAATCCCCATGTTACCAACTGTTTCTCGTTGTTGTTAACTAGTCTTATGTATTTAAATCTGCATTTGAGTATGTTTCCCCAGTTCTGTCATTAACGTCACATCGTGTCAGCCTGTGCTCCTTTGTGATGTGTGGACAGGGAAATTGACTTTATTTAGGGCTCATCACACGGTTCTTATAATCGACTGCTGTAGATGAAGATATCATCTGATCCTCGGAGCAGGCAGCGTAGTTCAGAGAGCAAATTAATGAATCTATAGCAGTTGTGAAATGTCCTGGGGGAGAGGGCAGTAATCCTGGCAGGAAGAGGGGTTCTGCCAGGGCTGCTGTATGAATTTAATCACAGCATTTGTTCAGCTTTGAAACCTCTTTAAATCCTTCATAAGAGCGTGAAGGCAGGGTTTTACAATAAACAAACAAATAGCCCTTCAGCCAGTTGAGGGCGCTGCCTGTAGTTGTGAACGTGGTAGCTGTCATGCAGAGGCGTGAGTCATCCGCTCGGGCACTGGTAGGTCGCTTCTTTCAATCTGTCCCACCCCCACAGCCTCTTCCAGTTCGTTTTCAGGTTGGTGTGTGGTCACAGCTTGTTCTCTCCTAGTGCTGTTCAGACTTGCTCACATCTTCAACTGATTGAGTTACCTGACCTCCTGCTCTTCGCCAAGTACAAGAATCCATTAAGGTTACTGGATTTTTTTGCCACAGTGGCGTCAGAGTAAATTATGCTTTCAAAGGTTTCTATTAAAGTAGCGGATGTGGCAGCGGCACCATAACGTGGCAGCAACTCTCCAGCTCTTCATCCTCATCTACCTCATCCTTGCTTATGTGTCCAGATGAGCTCTGCCCCCCCGGGTGGGATGGCCTAATCTGCTGGCCACAGGGATCCCCTGGAGCAGTCACACAGGTCCCATGCCCCAAATATGTCTACGACTTCAACCACAAAGGTACGCTGCATCCTCTCGTCTCCACGCACGTCTGCCAGAAAACCTCACAACTCAAGTTCAATGTTATAGAGAAATTCACTGCCTTTGATGCTGCCTGCCTGCCATCACCGACAGCTTCATGGAACTATCTCTGAGCTTTGACATTCATATCATGGCGCTTTTAATGTTTTTTTCTTTTTAATTCAAGTTGCTCATTTTACAGAAAGGCAGAAATTTGGGTTCATGTTGCTGATTGTTTTCAAAAGCAATAAAATTTTATGTAAAAGCAGGGCAGACAAAACCTCCACGATTGCAGCTTTACGTGAGTATAATTTCCTATATTGTGCAAAAATATGACATTGTCTGTGTGTGTCCTGTAGGTCACGCCTACAGGAAATGTGATGCCAACGGCTCATGGATTTTTATGGAGACCTTAAACAGGACGTGGGCAAATTATTCTGAGTGTTTGAGGTTCCTTCAGCCTGATCATGTGGTGGAGAAGGTAAAGCCCCATTGGGGTGTTTTCATATGAATTACTCACTCTCATCCTCAATCCCAGAATTCATAGCCAAACTCTAGCAGATACATGAGTGGTCTGGTTCTATCCCAACCAGCTTTTTCTGACGGTGCCTCTTGCATGTTTCCAGCAGGACTTTTTCGAGCGACTCTACATCATGTACACCATCGGTTATGCGGTGTCCTTCAGCTCCCTCCTGGTCGCCATCTTTATCATTGGATACTTCCGGTAAAAACAGCTGTATCTAACTGTTTCTTGTTGACAAGTGGACTTGCTCTATGATACTTTGGACTTCTGTTGTTTTGACCCAATCATAAACCCAAGTTTTATTTAGAAGATCGTGAATTATAGTCATTCATTCTGGCATAATTTGGCCATCTGCTACTCATTGGTTCTCAGTCACAAACCAAAGTGAGCACCATTTCCTGTAGGGGTCACTAGATTAACACCAGACAGTGGAGTGCTGTTACCCTGTAATTAGGAAATGCACGCGTGTTGACTGGGGCTTGCCTTGTGGGATGGGTGTTGAGCTCAGAGTTTCACTGTCATCTTCAGTTGAGATTGCAGGATGTTTATGAGTCACCTGTGAAATTACAGAGCCAGTGCTAATCACGCATTGCGAGTTCTCCCATCTGCTCCATGTTTACTTACATATCAGGTTTATGGGAGCAATTATTACTGTGCCAATCTGACATGTCTGAATATTGTGCTCCACCTGAGAGTAACAGGAAATGCAAATTTTTAGCAGGAAGTGCACATCCTTGACAGGAAATACACATCCATCACAGGAAATGCATGGCCCTCAGTGATAATGCCTGTCATGCAATCCTGTGGAAGAGCCCATCTTCTGCTGTTAATTACAGTTTGGATGAAGCGTGTCAGCTTCATTGACCCATGTGCAGATGTTTGGACTTGCGCATCACGGAGACGTACAACGAGGACAGCCCACCAGAGCAGCCAGCCCCAGCAATTCCGGCAGAAGCGAATCATTCACATCTGATAGCAGCTTTAGCGACTATCAGCTCTAGCTGTCTGACACCAGCACCCTCAAACCAAATCAAGGGCTTTCTCTCTGTCCTTAGGCGCCTGCACTGCACCAGGAACTACATCCACATGCACTTGTTTGTATCATTCATGCTGCGAGCCGTCAGTATCTTCATCAAGGACCGCGTGGTCCACGCCAATGTCGGCCTGCAAGAATTCGACTCGGTGCTGATGGACAACTTCAGGACCGTCTCTGTAATGTCGGTGGACAAGTCTCAATATGTGAGTCGTCATTCTTTCCTTCCTAAGCTGTAATGTAGTTTGTAAGAAATAGTGTCCACAGTGATGCCGCCTGCATTATCTCATCTCCAGACATGCTACTACATGGGCATTTTGAGGAAGGAACATCTAGTCTAGATCAGGCTCTGATTGTGTGATAACTGCAGTGTGTGTCTGTGATCGGAAGTTCAATGCTTCGAATCTTATGCTTGCCAATGTAGTTGTAATTCATTTGGGCCCTTGAGCAAGGCCCATAACTCCTCAAAATGCTCCAGGGGTGCCGGATTCATGGCGTGACCTAGTGCTCAGACACTCTTAGTCACTCTCACCTCTGATACTTGTGCAAATGGCAAATAAACCCTTAAGGCTAATCTCATATACTTAAGCTATAAAGGCAGGTGGCGTTACTGTAGTTTAATGTTGTTGAATACACTATGCACGTGCTTTGCAAATAAGGTGATTTCTCACAGATTTATATAAAAAAACCTACAATAACAAAACAAGCAAGAAAAGGGCGGCCAAGCCTCTGGGGTGTGTTGATTAGGAGAAGCTAAATGTGGAAGCTGGAATCCTTCTCCAAGCTCCTACGTTCAGCAGAACGCCTCCACGTTTACTCCAAATCGCCAATGGAGCTGCCTGTGGTGCCCAGAGCAGGCCCTTGCAGTAAGAGGAGGGGAAGGGAGGGGAGAAGAGAGGAGGAAAGAGGAGCTCACACCATCGCGGGCTGCCTCCAAGGGTAACACACGGCCTCTGAGGAGCCATCATGGTGCTAGAAGGACTCATTCGTATTTAAGACCCACACACTGAGCAACTCAGTAACACCCTGACTTCACACTTGATCAGACAGTTAAATTAGCATTTGTACGTGACCTGACTCCTCTTCTGTCCCATTCAAGCTAATCTGCTTGCTGATTCTTTCCAGAGCCGCGGCCTCTGATGTTGACAAAACAACATGATACAATATAAGTACATCATCCTTCCATGCACCAATATCAGAACATTATCCTCTGTGGAGCAGTAATGTAAATAAATAGCTATCCATTTAAACTGCAGATAAAGTGCAAAAATTCAGATTAGATGTTTAAAATCCCCCCTAACCCAAATGAATGAGTTCTGGATTTGCTCAGCATGTAAGTTCTGTTTCCAAGGGTTTGTTTACTGCCATCTCAGAGTGTTTCCTCTGACACGAATTCCACAAGGAATAAGAAAATTACAGCAAGTGAACCCCCAAATCTGTGCATCCTAATGCACATATACATAACACCAGCTTTCAGCGCTGCAGGGATTGCGGCTGCACTGCATTCATCGCAGTGAAATGCATGCACACACCACAGTGCCATATGCACACTGAATTTTCTTTCATTCTTTCTGAAAATATTTTGCCAGGTGAATCTTTTTGCTTGGCAACATACAGCCATCAGCCCCAGGCCAGCTGAGAGTCTCTGGGGGTGAGAGTGAGGAAGCTACATACAATCAGAAACGCACCCTGTGTCCCCCTGTGGCCTGTGCTGCCTTATTAAATCAGAGAGGCAGAGCAATGACTCTGTCCCCAATGCCCTTATAATGTCCTTCGGCTACTTATTTATAGGGCACATGTACAGCTCTGACAGTAAGATCATTAACCCTATTTAAGGGTTCATTTAAGGGTATAGTGCTAGCGAACTTGCTGTTGTCTTTAAGCTACTCATTGTCAAAGGGAAACTTGGATTTAGGTGATTGTTTAATGTGGGACAAGTTTAAAGCACAAATGGGTGTGTCGGTATTAAATCACCCCTTGGAGGCTTGTCAGAGTGCCCAGAGAGGAAGGCCAGCTCATTATACTATCCATTTGAAACCTGGTGGTTTGTAAGTTCAAATCCCCCAAGGGACCCTGGTGTGGTGCAGCTGAACACCATCCAATCACAGGGCTGGCTGTGTGAAGAAGTCTGCAGAATAAAAAAGACTTGAGTTCTTTATTGTCAGCACATCCATGTATCCAGGTACACAGTGAGCTGAAACGCTGCTCCTCGGGGCCCCCTGTGGTGCTACAGATAATTACAAATACATAAATATTAATGCAGAACATCATCAACACAATACAGTATAAATACTAATAGTGTACATAACTATGATTATGTGGATTAGGAGTGGAGTTGAATCCTAATATGGTATCCAGCAAAGTTAAATAGTGGGTTTTTGTGAATTTTTATTTTTATTAATAATTTATTATTTTAATTGTATTATTTTGTATTTTATACAAATATTAAATAATTATGTCATCTGTACAATGGTGTGGTTCTTAACCTATCTAACTTAAAATACAAATAATACTTGATAGTGATGATAAAAATGTATGTTATGCATTAATTATTTACATTACAGTAATGTTTTGTGACTTTTTAGGGAGTACAAGTAAAGAATAGGTGCATTAAACCATATAGGTATGTTTACAGTGTATATAATACATCGTAATGGACAGAATGTAACCCGAGCTTGTGTTCCATATATCAGGGGCCAAGTCAGATCAGATCAGTTCAGTCAGGTAGATTAAGGTCCCATTCTTGGCATACAGTACTGTCTCTTCAGCATCCTCCAGTGAGGTTGGATGGTGAGGGTCACAGTGTCCACACTGGTATTTATTTCCTTAGAATTTCATTTATTGGTCTGAGTGTGAGCTAGGAACTGAATGTTATGTTTAAAATGATTTTCTTTTCTACGATGTAGATAGTGATACATGTTTATTATAATAATTTTGAATGCTTAAATATTGGTATATGGTTTTCATAAACCTAGTAATAGTTTATTGAACTGAACTTATATTAACACTTTAATATCCTAAAACTAGTGCAATAGAAGTGCAATAAAAAACTGCATTGTTACACCTATTTCCACTTTTATTCAAATACAACTATAATTGTATTGCCTCAACAAATTCAGATACAAATATAGATACTGGGCTCTCTGCACATCCTTAATGTGCATGAAAGCAGTGTAGTGCAGATGTCTGCTGAATTACGATCAGGGAACCGGGCAGGTTTAGCACAAGGACGTGGCATCATGCAGGCAGGGAAAAGAAAGTGGACGACCCACTGGCGGCTCAGAAGACAAACAGGGATTCATTTACAAACAGAAAAAACACTAGAAATTCTTCTAAAACAAAACAGCCTATGGGGGGTCAAAAGTAAAGGGGGAGAAAAACAAAGACTAACTACAAATGGAGCCAGTAGGCAGACAACATACATCATCAAGATCAAACAGAAAAACAACAACAATGATCCACTGGGGAACTGAAGTCTGGCGGGAACTTAAATATGAAAACTGAACTGGGTAATAAGGCAGCAGGAGTGATACATAGACAATTAACCAATCGGGGTGTGTGCAGGACAACAAGCAAGCAGGAAAACACACAAGGGCAGGCACAGGAACAGGCGACAATTAACTCAGGGACTGGGAGGGGGAAAACTAAGACACTGACAGAATCAAGGAAACAGAATCTACACTAGCGGAATTACAGACAGGTAGAAACACAAGCACAAGTACAAATAAAACCAAAACCAAATACAAATCACAAGAGGCAGGAATTAGAATGAAACACTAGGGAACGAAATACAAAAGCAGAGGAGGCAGGATGTGAACATGCGACAAAGGGATTTGCAAGTGGCCACATGCTGAACACGTTGAACCATGTGGCTGACAGGGAACTGGGGAAAACACAAAGACTGACAGGAGGGACAGGATGGCCAGCGACACCTGCTGGCCAAAGAGGGACGGGACAACAATAGAACAGGAGTCGACTCTGAAAATTACTAAGAGTGAAACTGCTTTAAGAAGCAATATTTCTGGTGTAGAGAAGAGTCTCAGATATGGGAATATTAAAGCTCAGGTGCCGCCGGGTGTCTCTGTGGTAGTTAGCCTGTCCTGTGTATTTCCTGTGAATTTCACGCATCGTTATGGCTGTAAAGGAGCTGCACTGTGTTTGTGCTTCAGTGATGGTGCTGAACAGGGTTTGGTACATGGGGGCTGCAGGAGCTTTTGGACAGGGGTGCGCGTGATCCCTCCTTTGGGCACAAGGTCTTATCTTTTGAATGAGAACCCAACTGTCGACGGAGGAGGTGCAGCGATCAGCAGAGAGGATGAAAGAGAACCAGGCCCACGCTGCAAAGGGGAATGTTTGAAGGGAGCAGTTTCCAGAAAGCGTGTAAGCGTTCTGCAGAGATGATCCTTTGGGGGGATTTGAGCCGGATCCTCCCTCCACTATCTTCTGTAAGTTCCTGACAAGAAACAGTAGATGTTACAGGCACGTGAGCCACAACTCTGCTGTTCTCCTTCCGTCCACTGCACCATTTTCCTCCATTTGTTTGACTTATTTTGTGTAGTTTTCCTTTGAAGTTGAAGCAGAGTGGAGTCTGAGCTTTCGTTTATCTGTTTACTTGTCTTGTCCTTGTATTCCTTTATTGTTTTCACCATGTTGCTTAGACGGGGTCATTTCCTTTCATATATTTAATGAAGGCTTTTAGGTTTGTGCTTGCCTATCCTTGTATTGAATTGAAATCTTTTTCTGAATGATTATCTATAAATATTATTTTGGAGGCATTTAAAATTTGCTCTGTCTTACCCCCACTAACTATAAAAGTAAACTTACATGAAGAATATGGGTAAAAGTTAGATATGTATATTATATGCAGTGGCAATCGCACCAAGAGAACAGGTGACATTTTTGTAATATACAAAATCACAGCTTATCCAAAATCAGAGTTATTGTAACGTGTTTTAATCATATTTCAGAAGTGAAACCTATGCCACATCACAAAATAAATGGTTTAAACAAGAAATTTGAAGAAGGCATGCAATCAAAATTAGGGCACAGTATGAATTCTGTCAACTTTTTGATGGTTACGACTTTTAATAGGAAGGATAGAGGCCCTTGCTTTCAGTGATTGGCACATCAGAGCCCACAAGACATAATCACTTTCTCACACTCTGCTCTGACTTGATTTTGTTCTACTCATCTTTCAGTTTCTTCTACAATTTGGCAACTGTACTGGGTTTGTTTGCCATAATTTTGTTACCAATTACCTTCCAGGGATTCTTGATAGGGTTCAGATCAGGACTCCAGGCGGGCCGTTTTATGGCCTTGATGTTCTCAGCTTTGAGAAATTGTTTCACCTGATTTTCAGTTTGATAAGGTGCATTGTCTTGTACAAAAATGACTGGCTGACTGGGTGATGCTCGTAGGGAAGGAACCGCATGGTTCTGATGCCCATTAGCGGTCATCTTAGCATGTAGCCGTAAGTCCACACAGCATGTCCTCTGTCCACACAATATGCTCCTCAGCAAAGGGCTAGTCTCACCTTTTCAGTCTTCTTGCTGATGAGTGGCTTGGTTACTGCAGAATGGGCTTTCAGTCCATATTATCCTAGACGATGACACCGTGCCAAGACAAGTTCTTGTCCTTCCCAGATCTAATCTGGTGAGCAATTCCAGCTTTTGACTCCCCATGAGTCTCCCCATCATCCTGTCCACTTGTGCTCTCGTCATATGTGAGCAACCAGCCTTTCTTGGTACTAGAATGACTTAGTTTTATTGTACTGCTTCAGTACTTAGGAAATGAAGCTCTTGTAATGATTAGCTTCTATTGCAGCGACTAAGAGGGCCGTCCAGTTAGCATTCATCTGAACAGCCTGATGTCACAGGGTCTCAGGCACCTTGGACCATCGTCTTGCAGAATGCCTACCAATGTTTTCAGATAGACTGTGCATGCCAGATGTTTCAAGATACTGTATTTCAGATTAGATGCAAGAACTGCCAAGTATAACAAATCATTTTTTAATTTTGATCGCAAGTATTTCTCAAATGTCTTGTTTAAACCATTTATTTTATGATGTGGCATGGCTTTCGCTGATGAAATGATTACCTCTCCTTTATTCATGTTAGAACAACTTTTAAATTCAGAAAATCTGTGACTTTGTACATTACAACAATGTCTCTTGTCCTCTGATTTTGATCACCACTGTAGCTCTTTGTGTTAAACACTCTCTGTGCTCGCCTTTCTGTCCTTTCTGCCTTTTATGCACATACTTATTACTGTGCAAAAGTTGTAGGCAGCCAAAGAAAGTGACGTTTAAATGATCATTATTTTTGTGTAAAACTATGCTATTATGCCTGTCAAAGTGTTTCAGCTTAGCCATTTTAAAATCTCTGCTAAAATCAACCTCTTATTTGCAGCAATCATATAATATGCCCATGTACTTTTTTGACTCGACCACTAGCAAACCTTGTAAAGCTAATCAATGTTTTCATTGACCTTTTTGACTAATTAAGTGAGCTGGTCATGAATTTTAATACATACGTGGACTAGCTGAGGTGCCCCTAAGGAGGGGTTTGTGAACTGAAGGGGTGCTCGTCTATCCATCCAACTAGATATCAAAATTCAAAATGCAACATTGTTTATTTGACATATACAGGTTATGCAGTGAAATGTGTTAGCCAAGTCGTTTCTGCACTGCGCAGTACAAAGAAGTGGAGAAAGAAGAGCCAGTGATTTCATTAGAAATTAAGGAACTATTAGAAATAACCATTAATAGACTAAGACAATCCTGGAAGAGAAAAAAAATATATTTATATATTTTATAATTTATAATTTTTAAATAAAATTTTTTAATTAAATTTCATAAAATATATACAAGAGATTAGGGGCAGATTATGATACACAAGTGGGATAATGTGCACATGTAACAAAGTTACCCTGTACATCATCTACAATAGTGAACATAGAGCAAACATGGAAAATGAACAACATGTAAAGTAACATTGTGCATGGAAGCATCCAGACTTTTGAAGTGCAGACTTACGGTATAAAGACAGTGACATTGTGTGACACTGTGATTTCCCATCATTCTCCATTCTGCTGTAAACAGAAGTCTTATCCT
>JAABNY020000034.1:4983003-4996495 GCA_015164015.2 Brevimyrus niger
AACAAATAGAGGATAGGAAAGAAGGGCTTTGGGGGGGAGAGAGTCAGGGGAGAGGTGGGGGGGGGGGGGGGAAGAGGGGGGGGGGGGGGGTAGGAGATTAGACTTGTCACTGTTACAGAATCTAATTGCATGAGGATAGAATCTCCCCCTGAATCTCTAAGTTTTGGCCATCAGGCTGTGTAACGCCTTTCCCGACAGTAACTTTTTGCCGTACAGAAGAAATTTTTACTAGTTTTTTATGGTGTTACTCTTAATTTCCATCTGTTCTAATGTTAAACTGTTTTTCAGCAGATTAAGTGATCTGACTTGTCAACACACCATTAAAAGCCGTGATGCCAACTTATTGACTCATGGGTGAGAATTCAGCATAAAACTTGACAGTGAAAGTCAGTGTTACCAAATCAGCACGTAACGTCGGGTCAGGCCCAAGGGCTCCTTGGTGGCACGCAGACATTTAAAGGGCTATTTAATGTTCAGTTTACTGATCAGCAAGGGTGACTGACGTAATATAATGGCGATGTATTAGACATGGCAAGAAGAAGTGGTCCAAAGGAAGCCTGTTGTCTGCTTATATGGATTTACCAAACAGGAGCTTGAAGGACCTGTGCACTGTCTCCTCAGGCCAACACATAGCTGCCTCTAAACCCCAACCCAATGACACCTCCTTCACTACTGAAGAGAGCCCCTCCCAGCAATCCCGAGCAAAGCTGGCTGCCGCAGGCATACGGAGCATCTCCGCAAACAGCCCATCAATGCTTGTCTTTGGTTTCCTCCTGCAGATTGGGTGCAAGATCACTGTCCTCCTCTTCATCTACTTCTTAGCAACCAACTACTACTGGATCCTGGTGGAGGGGCTGTACCTGCACAGCCTCATCTTCATGGCCTTCTTCTCAGACACCAAGTACCTGTGGTGGTTCACCATGGTCGGCTGGGGTGAGTTTGGGGGTCACGTGCCACCCCAGAGCATCATGGGAGCAGAGATGGGAATGAGGGGAGCAGCATATACAGAACCTGACTCTAACACACCCTATTCCCAGGTTTATACAATACATATAATACCAATACGAATTCAGATGCTGCTTAAATGAAGGAGCATGTACAGGGGCGGGGCCACTGGGGCACAGGTTTCAGTTGGAAGTTGATTGGCCCCCAGTTCAAAACATATCATTGACTAATAATAAGGTTGGCCCCTTTTATGTCCCTTACTTTTAAAAAGTCCTACAATTGCCCCATTCACTGAGAAACTTTCAGTATCTGTATGCCTGGCATTCGCATCAACTTGTTGCAAAATATATAGCCTATATCAGGATAGTGATGTTCGTGTTGATGGTTATTTAAACTTGCTCTCCTTGAGAAAGGCACCATGAAGGGCTTCCGGCTCGAAGTTACCATTGTGCTCCAAGGCGCCCCCTCCCCACGCCTGTGTGAACTGCATGCTGGGTTACAGAGCATTCCACTGAACTAAGCTGCGGGTGGAACACGCAAACAGCACCTTTGCCTCATTCGCTGTTTGTCTGGCCACCCACTTCACTTCACTGAAGCCAGAATCTTCTGGCACACTTCTAACTGTCCCGCGTTGCTGGGCACGGCACTCCGTCGAGGTCACACCAGGGGGCTTGATGTTTACACACCACAGAACCCCAGGTTCTCACGATGAGCAAGATCATCCGAGCTGGAGGAGATGTCTTGAGTACTGGGTACACCCCGTTTATTCTGCCCTAGCATGAGGTTCTGGCGCCATGGCGAGGGACAGGGGGGCTTTGACACGTTTGAACTGTGGGGAGGTGTTCAGGCTGGATGGGGGGGGGGGGTTGAAGCAGAGGAGAGGCAACTTCGGGTAAAAAGCCAGAAAAGAGTGAGGCACAAGAACGAGCAAAGGCATTTTTATGTCTAACGATATGCAACAGATCATTGTATCCACATGGCAATCTGGACATATCCCACCCTGTTTATACATAATCGGTTATTATTTGCTGTAAGGTAAACACGAGCCTGGTGCTTCTCGGGAGTCTGTGATCCTCTGCAGGGCAGGATTGCGAGTGGTGTGTGCCCGCAGAGGCCTGCTCACCCCATTCGGTGTGGCGTACGCAGCAGACAAGAGAGCTCCTGCCTTTGAAATGCTGATTACCCACCCAAGCTTTAGGGGAGGATCTCACAGAAATCGCCGTCTCACACACATCTGCAGTTTCTGTTTCACTGTTAAGATATGGAGTCTAGCAAGGTGAACCATTCATGCAAATCAAATGATAGGTGTTAATTGGTGGTTATATAATATCTTTACATCTCTGTCATAAAAACAAACATAAGATAGGAATATTTGGTGTAAATTCCTATTTAATCTCATCCCTTTAATAAGATGGAAAAGTTTTGTTGTCCTACAATGTCGGTCTTATATTTCTCGTCTAACAGCATGTTTTTGTGAACGGCCCAGTTCCGAAGTTTTATGCTAGTGATTCTCCGCCGATATCGGCACAATGGCACTTCCAGAACAGAACCAGAAAAATACAAAAGGACAGCGGTTTCTGAGACGGGGCATTCATTCGCTGTCACCTTCATCAAAGTAAGCTCTGATGCGTCCCGTCCCGTGTCTCCGGTCACTCTGAAGTCTCCCTGTGGTGTCTGCACTGGTTCCAGGTGTCCCCGCTGTCTTTGTGGCGGCCTGGGCCATCGTCCGGGCAATGCTGGCAGACGCCAGGTAAGAGACACGCTACCGGCCATATTTATTGGACGGGTCTTAAACAAATCAGGCACAGACCCAGAGTGATTGCAGGCAGATTGCACTTCATCCAATATGTAAATGTGTGACGTGTTCACTGTCATCAGGATTGTTTTACAAATTATATAGCTCACTATGGAAGTGTTCCAAAAATGTCCATATCCTTAATGACAGTTTTCTCACGTCTATTAATAAGTATCTCAGGTATCATCAGCCATGGCTGAGTCTCGCGAGAGCTGGTGTCCTCCTTGTTTTCTGCGGTTACATGCAGAGGCCGAACCCTGCATGATTCCTATCAAAAATGCACATGAATACAAAAGGACTCTTGTGTGACTTTGGAGAGAAATGCGGACAGATTTAGTGCTGCCATAGTGAGTTGTCCAGTGTAGGCCATCAGTGATGGTGTGGGGGATTTGTGTCCCAGTTTGAGAAGGCGAGAAGGCCAGTCTGTTTAGTCAGCCTTCACTATGTGGCAGCTCACTGTCAGCCGTTCCTCTGTTTCATTGGGCACTTTCAAGCAGATTTACTGGGGGGAGGGGGGGGTGCAGAAGCACCCCGGCCAATGGTACAATGACAACCATATAGGTGGAGATTTCACGTCCAGAGGGTACAAATACTGATTTTGTTTTGTGACTGTGACTCTTTATACTCAACTAATTGGTTGAAATATAATCTTGGTCTGGATTTGTACTCTCTGGACCTGAAATCTCCACCTCTGGAAAACCCTTACCCAACCAAACTCAACCCAACCCAACTAATTTGCGTCCCTGCAGATGCTGGGAGCTCAGCGCAGGAAACATCAAATGGATCTACCAGGTGCCCATTTTAACCGCCATCGGAGTAAGTGAGCTCAGCACCTGCAGTCTTCTGCAAACCCACATGTGTAGCTGGTATCATGCTGAAGGAGGGGCCTTCTAACCAGGGGTGGGGTTATTGTTTCTGTGGTCCAGTTCAGAAAATCACTTTGGCGTCCCCCTGAAGATCTTAGCTAGCTAGATGCTTAGCAGAACATGATGTTTCAGCATCTCCCAAATCCAAGGGGCCCCATGCAAATCCATAGTTTGAGTAGTGGTAAATGCCACTGACACTTCCAACAGGCCTTAACTATGAAGGCCATTATAAGCTTTTCTATGGCTCATATTCCATTCCAAAGATTTGCGCCTGTATGTTCAACGGCATACAAGTTTGCTTCCTCTATCACAGTACATTAAATTGACATTGTTATTAATAGCTGTTAGAACAGCAGTTCTCAACCTGTGGGTCGTGACCCCTTTGGGGTCATATATCGATGGTCTTAGGAACCGAGACACCGCTGTATGGCATCTAATTAGTGCCAAAACTTGCGCACATAAAAACCATGTGTGCGTGTGTGTGCTCGCACGCTCGCAGGCAGAAAAGTCATATTCTCTATGTACTTGCGTTTGCGCAGCACTCGCTCGCTCACTCTGCGTTAAATTACTGTCAAAAGTTGAACTACGCGCGTGTGTGCGTTTGCGTGCTGAAAACCCCATCCTCTCTACAGTATGTGCTCGTGTTCACTGGACCCTATCTATGCGCTCGCGTCAGCACAGCACTCGATAAAATGAATTTTGACACTTTGAAGGTGTGAACAGTGGACATTATCTCTGCTCCATTGATTGTTTTTTTTTAATATTGACTACGATTGGCTATTCGCTTTGGTAGAAGATTAACACAATTTTGCGCAAATCATCCTCGGGTCCCAGGTGTTCTGTCCCCATGTCACTGCCTATCCTGTTCCCGTAGTATGTTTCCCTACTTCCCAAACTGGGCTACATGTGCAGCCTCAGAGGCTGAACCCCCCCCCATCATGACTGTTTTTTTGTATTGATTGGTTGCTATTTTCCTTGTGCTTCTTCGCTTTGTGGGCTTGTTTTGATTTGTCCTACTTGTGCCCTGTTTAATTTTGGTTCTGCTTTTGTTCCAAGTTTTTTTTCCTAGCGTCGTGACTCTTAGTGTTTGGTAATGCTTTCTAGTTTGCTAGTTTCCTGTGTTTGTAAGTTATTCCATCTGTTGCTTGTTGTCTTGTGCCTTTGCTATTTGGTTAATTGTCTTATGGTCCACATTTGTCTCTTGTTAGCCTGATTGCCTGTATGTATTTAAGTGCCTGCCTGCTTTCTGTTCCTGCGTTAGCCATTGTGTGTGTTAGGTGTGTAGTTGTTTGAGCTTTGTTCAAGTTTCTGCTTATTGTAGCCTTGCTTGTTTTTTTTCCTTGTTCTGTTTCCTGTGTTGCCGGTTTCCCAAGTATGTTGATTTATGGTTCCTTCTTTTATCGTTATCACTCCCATTTTGTTCTGACCCCACATGGTCCCTTTATTTTCCCATTCGAGTTCTGTTCAGTTCTTTTATTAAAGTGTTTTTGTCTTGGAGCTGCTCCGTAGATCATCACCTTTTTTCCACCTGCGCCGTGCCCCACCATTACAACTAGCCTCAAAACATTACTCATACTTTCCAAATTAATGTAGGATAGATGCCCAAATACCACTGTTTCTCAGATACCTGTGCGTATTTGTTTGACTCTGGTGGAGGCTTCATCTTTATATTCATTTTGTTTAGTTTTATTTACACAGTTCACTGAATGAATCATGTTTATGTCTGAAGTCATTTAGTTATTGCTTTCAGCTGCTTTTCTTAACTATAGGCCTTACTGTGGAGCAGTCGTGGATTTTTCAAACTTGTTTTCCTCTAAAATCTAACAGAAATTAGTTGTAAAATGTTTAATAAGGAAATTGAAATTGAGTTTGAACACAAACTTGCCCAAAGGGCACACACAACAATTCAACAGATAAAAACTTGATTGTGAAAACACACACAGCCAGTGGGACTTTCTTTCTCTCATTTTGGATGCATTGAGTAATTCAGAATCACAGGGCTCCTGCGTGGCTTCACGCTGCAGAAAAATGGTGTGCATATTTTAAATCTCCAGATATGTTCACCCAAAATCACTGTCATTGTCCACTGCAGTCAATTAACGTTTCACGGTGAAAGGTTGCAGCTGCTGTAACGTGCTCTACAAAGCAGTGCAATGGAGCACAAACAAAACAAATGAATCATAGCATCTTCATTACAATAATCAGGCCTGGAACAGTCTGTTACCTGCCTCCACTCCTTAGTAATTAGCATTATACACTCATATAATACTGTGATGTGTCAGGTTGCTGTAAGAGCCATATTCCTGATAAAACGGAGGAGATCATTCATATAATTAAAATTCACAAAGTTCCAGTTGCAGGCATAGACCTGTAATATGGTCAAATCCTCACCATGGTTTTAATTATATCTGAAGCATAGGGGATTGGTTGCATTCGCTCAAGGGCCAGACTCCCTACAAGGCAATAAAAACAGCCCCCCAACAGGAAAATGGTCATCCAACTTGTATGATTCATCCAGAACTGATATTTCAAGATACAGGGAAAGTATGCAGAGTGGTAACCAGATAGACATTTAAAGATGTTGAATGTATAAATAATATCATGATATTAATATTGTGACCCTAATGGTGAAGAATGAATCCATGTCCTTTTGTTTATCTCTGTAGTTACAGTCTGAGTGAAGTAAAAAATGCAGCATGTATATTAAGTGAATTCAGTATCAGTATAATAAAAAACTAAAATTTACATTGAGATCTTCATGTCATGGATTTCATTCCAAACCAGTGTTATTATAGCTCTGATTTTTTAATTTAGTTTTACTGGTATATTATTCTCAGTTTTCATTTGAAATACAGTCGAGTTTTAATTAGTTTTCAGTTTGGTTTTATTCACTTTTATTCATTCTTATTTAAAGGTATATTTCTGTTTACTTTTTATATATTTTAGTTTAATTTTATGTGGTAGTAATTTTATTTCTAAGGATTTACTGAAAGCTGTGGAGCTATTTTGTGTGTCTGATCTTTAAAGGATCCTACAAGAATATACAGTGTACATGATGTACTAATGTCCTCAAAAGGGGCAAAACATGTAACGGGTATTATTATAATGGCGATAAAACATAAACAAGTCATTACTTTAGCTAAATAGTATTAAATACAGTAACGGAATGTTTTTGGTGTTTGTTTTTATTATATTCATTTTTGTTTATTTCAGGAACAATTTATTTAGTTTTTGTTTAGTTTGGTTTTTTATTTTCATATCTTTATTTCAGTTTGTGAAAATGTTTTCTTACAGTGTCAGTTCTCCTTAATGATAATAACCCTGTTCCATATCATCAGTGTGGTAGGCATGTTGACCAGATAACACTTATGAAACTTTCAGTAATCATAGTACTGAAGTGATGGAGAGGTGGAGGGATGGAGGGATATGGCGAGATGGAGGGATAGAGAGCTGGGGGAAGGGGAGATGGGGATGGGGTGATGGAGATGGAGGTGTAGGGGAATATGCGGATAGATGATGGTGCGATGGAGAAATAGAGGATGGGGATAGGAGATGGATGGAGAATAGGAGGTGGAGGGATGGAGAGAAGGGGATGGAGCATTGGAGGAGTGGGGGATGGGAAGATGGGGGGGTGGAGGGAATGCTTCCCAATGCCTAGTGCTTTTTACTAGTCAGGCTGGTAGTAGGGTTTGGGCTCGGGATTTGCTTAGGTAGTAAGCTTGGGTTTATTAGCAAGCGGCTGCTAGCTGTTACTGTCCCTTTGGGGTCATAAAACATTGTTAACTTGTTCATAGATCTCGTTTGCTGACAAATGCACTTCAGACCTCAGCATTGCTCTCTCTACTATAATGTTATGATGAAATATTTATGATTAAAGTAAGATGTAATGTAATGATCACAAAGAAGTAAATAAATTGGCAGCTATTTGAAATGTAAGGCAAAAATGGGGTAAAATTAATACATATTCTTTTCTTGTTTCTTTCAGCTAAACTTCATCTTATTTGTAAATATTGTACGGGTGCTTGCAACAAAGATCCGGGAGACCAACGCAGGGCACTATGACACAAGGAAGCAGTACAGGTGCATGTATTTGTGTGCCTGTATGCATGTGCATGTGCGTTTGTGTATGCATGTGCGTGTGAGTGTGCATATGTGTGTGTGTGTTCATGCTTATGCGTTCGTTCCTGCTTGTGTGTGTATGTGCGTGTTTATGGTTGTGTGTGTGTTCGTGCTTGTGTATGTGTGTATGTGTGTGTGGAAGCAGGTATACCTTACTTTATGGGGAAACAATGTTCTCATAAGGGAAAACTCAATTTCATAAAAATCTGTGACTGCAATGAAAAAACTAAAATTGCAAAAACTCTTTCTTTTATGTTTACCCGATAGCGTGTGTGTGTGTGTGTGTGTGTGTGTGTGTGTGTGTATGTGTGTGTGTGTGTGTGGAGATTCAGCACCCAGGAGGCCCGCTCCAAGTATCTGTTATACTCTTTCGTAGACATAAATGAATGCAGGATAAATTGCAGGGCAGGAGGATAATATGAATGTGGATTTAACCATGGCAATAACATACTGATGCATTTATTAGTGTTGAATATTTCATTTCTCACATAGGGTGTATTTTTAAAATTAGCATTTATATGAAAAGCAGTCATATAAAAATTTGCTTTGTATAAATCAATAAATGTTATTCCTGTGAGTAAACATTGTTTTTAGTACACAGCAAAAAAAAAACCTTCCATAAAATGACTTTGATGTATCAAAAATAGAAGCTCAGAGCTGTGACAGTGAATCATCAAAGACAGCGGTCCCCTGAGATAGCAGTGATGTCATTTCCTGCCCCTTCAGCATGTCCTGGCAAGGCGGCAGGCCGTATTCACAGTGATGGACTGTGATGCGTCACGTCCCTGTTTGGCTGAGCCCTGCTCTTCAGAACGCTGAGCCGTCTCCAGCTCTATGCTGATTTGTGCTCCCCACATGCCTTTTGATTTGAAATGGCTGACTGCACACAGTGAGTTAGGCCAGTGATCAGACGGTTGCCGGTTCAAATCTCAGCAGATGAGTCAAATCTCCATTGGGCCATTGAGCAAGGCCTTCAACCTCCTGAAAAATGCATGCCTTACAAGAAGAGCATGAAGCCAAGAGGCATTCCAATGTAGCCAGACTCCTGTAAATAAAACATCACTTCATTTTCTGACATGCAATACGTCGATGGAGCCCGGGGGCGGTCCGTGATGTGGGGCAGGTCCCTGCGTTCTTGCGAGAATGGCCTGGAATTGTCACACAGGGGTGATACGGGGTGACGCAGGAAAAGGTTTACATGCGGCGATCGGCACTAACATGCGAGGCAGACGCCCGGGGGAGTTTTCCTCACGGTATCCTGTGTCTCCCTCAGGAAGCTGGCCAGGTCCACCCTGGTGCTGGTGCTGGTGTTCGGGGTGCATTACATCGTGTTCGTGGGGATGCCGCACGCAGCCAAGGGCGTCGCCTGGGAGGTCCGCATGTACTGCGAGCTGTTCTTCAACTCCTTCCAGGTACCGGTGCTGCTTGGCCATCACATCGAGCATTACCCGCCCATGTGAAATTCTCCGCTTATCCCACCGGGTGGCCTTCCGCCAGAATAGCAGGAAGACATCCGAAGTCACACACAATATCATGACGCTCCATTACTGCAACATCAACGTAATACATGATTAGGCAGCAGCTAGAACAGGACTAAATGCATGCAAACGTAAATGCAGATTTACAGCAAATCATCTGCCTTTACAGTTCTTAATTTTATCCCAGGAGAATGCTGGTTCTGCGGGGAAGTCCAGCTCAGGACGTGCTGTTCTTCTCAAACATGGTCTTTTTAGCTGTGAGCCCATCTGCCTCCGGGTCTGCTGGAGCTTCCTTACTGCCTGTATCCCTTCCAGCACATTCTTCCTCCTCACATAAAAACTTCTCAAGAAAGTTCCCCTAGTTTTGTAAGGCAGAGCTGTAGTGGCACACGGCATTCGGGTTGGATGCTCACTGTCACGTGCCATAAAACATGCTTCACCTATTGGCCGAGCTATTTCATTTATAAAAGAAGGATCCACTGCAGCATTTGATCGTATGTTGGAAACACATAAAATTCTCAGCCACCTGGTACGCTGAGTCATTCACAGTCAAATCTGGTTATTCATTTTACTCTGTTGTAGCCTTGAATTAAAAATATTTTTTAGAAAGGTCCGTCACCCCTCTCAGCGCCTCTGGAGGTGCTCCTCTGGTCCCGCAGAGTATTATGCTGGAGACGGGGATGCCGTTCGCAGTTCATCCCCAGTCTTCGGCACCCGCCGATGAGCAGCTTCATTACCCGTGAACTTTCAGTCGTCAAGGCCACCTTTCTTGAAAGGTCGCTTCTGTCCAGTCGCTTCTTCTGTGAGTCACAGGCAGAATGCCTCCCAGTCTTGTGTGCTCACTGCTCCCCCCCCCCCCCCATGTTCTCTTTCAGGGTTTTTTCGTCTCCATCATCTACTGCTACTGCAACGGCGAGGTGAGAGATGCCGGCCCCACATCCAGCACATGAGCTGCCCCCCCCCCCCACACACACACACGCAGACACCACCTGGCCCTTTATCGAGAGTGGCTCCTATGCACACCCCACACTTCTGTGTCGATATGAAACCAGGGGGCCCTTTAACATCGTGACACTTTCCTCTGAATCTTCTCCTGCATCTGTGTCTCCTGTTGACTGCCAGTGTCTCACTGGAGTGTAGTGACAACCCCCAGATGACACCTTTAACTTAATTAGGCAATTAAGATCTCAGGCGGTGCTAATTCTGGTGGCTGGTTTGCGCTTCCTCACACTGCAAACAAGGTAGATGCTGTATGTGCCCCCCCCCCCACCCCCGACTCAGGTCCAGACGGAGATTAAGAAGACGTGGACGAGGTGGAACCTGGCCTTCGACTGGACGGCACCAGTGCGGTGCGGGGGATATCGCTACGGCTCTGTGCTGACCAGCCTGAGTCAGAGTGCCGGCAGCCAATCACAGCTGGCCGCTGTCTCCCGCTCCACCGCCCTCTTCTCCAGCCAGGTGTACCGCAGCCGGGGAGGGCGCTCTGCCACCACCCAGCCTGTCCTGCCGGGCTGCGTGCTCAGTGGCTCGGAGGGCGACAGCCTGCCCGTATCCGCCCCCGAGGAGCGCGACGAGAGCGCTGGGCACGTGGACGACATCTCGCTGAAGGAGGCGCCGTGTGGGCCCCGTGGGGCTGAGGCCGAGCAGGAGGAGAGCATATAGGATGGGGGTTGGGGGCCCCACAAGGCCCTCACGCACACATGGGGAGAGGGCCTCCGAGAAGCTCTGACACACACGTGGAGAGAGGGGCCCCCTTGCAAGGCCCTCGCACACACAGGGAAAAGGACCCTATACAGCCCTCACACGCACATGCAGAGAGGAGCCCCACGAGTTCCTTACACGCACACTAAGATAGGGGCCCCTCAAGGCCCTCAGCTGCACATGGGGATAGGGACCCCACAAGGACCTCACATGCAGATGAGGATAGGGGCCCCACATAGTCCTCACATGCAGATGGGGATAGGGGCCCCACAAGGCCCTCACATGTAGATGGGGATAGGGGCCCCACAAGGCCCTCACATGTAGATGGGGATAGGGGGTCCACAAGGCCCTCACATGCACATGGGGATAGGGGCCTCACAAGGCCTTCACATGTAGATGGGGAAAGGGGCCCCACAAGGCTTTCACATGTAGAAGGGGATAGGGGCCCCACAAGGCCCTCACATGCAGATGGGGATAGGGGCCCCACAAGGCCCTCACATGTAGATGGGGATAGGGGCCCCACAAGGCCCTCACATGTAGATGGGGATATGGGGCCCCACAAGGCCCTCACATGCACATGGGGATAGGGGCCTCACAAGGCCTTCACCTGTACATGGGATTAGGGGCCCCACAAGGCCCTCACATGTAGGTAGGGATGGGGCCCCACAAGGCTCTCACATGCAGAGGGGTAGAGAGGGCCCCAAGGGGACTTCACACACTCATACACTGGCATGTGCATGGACACACGCAGTCGCAGTCTATCACGCACAAACACGCCCTCATGCCGACATGATATTGCCCCTGGTGAGGCGGGGGGTGGACAGCCACACTACTGTCCTCTACTCCTCTGCTTTTTCCTGTCATTTTATATCTTAATGTCCTCATTGCCTGGCAGTATGTGAATGGCGGCTGTTTAACTTTGCCTGTAAACACTGAGCATTACGGGGAAGGAGCGTGAGGATCCCTGTGACCACCAACAGCTCTTAGAGTATCACTGTTAGTGAGGGGATCTCTGCTGATGTCCCTCTGGTCAGCAGCTCAATAAACCACTATATTTTTCTGGCTTGTACAATATACTCTCCTTTGTTTGTGTGTGTGTCTGGCGTGTGTTTGTGGTGGGCCCTGTACTGTACATGCACCCTGCTCGGGATCACTGCACAGGAAAAAAAATTTCTCACTATTAATTTCAAATCGTATTTCTCAAGACCTGGATTTTAAATGTCTCTACAGTGTAGTGATCAGGCCAGGGACCGATGCTGGTTCTGTACATCCGATGAGTACAGCTAATAGTCAGCTTGTTTGATTAGTTCAGCTTGGCTGGTTTAACTGCAGTTAAGGAGTCCAGCATGGCAGATTCCAATGATGCTAACAGCCTTATGCACCCCCACAAGTGAGATAAGAAGGTAGCGATTGGCTCCTTGAGTGAAACACACACTGAGCTAATCGGTTTTCGATTTGTTGCTTTGAGGGATGCCCAGCCTGTCACATGCAGGCTCAGTCACCCATTCCCCGAGGCGTAATGCCCTCCTTACGTGTGAATCATATGGTCATGCCCTCTAGCATCAATGCTGTTCCGCACAAACCTGCAGTCTGCTCTGTTAGTCACTCGCCGTTTCCAGAATAAACACCATTCAGTCAGAAAATAACAGGATACGACAGCTTTTCCGGGGGGAAGAGTAAATGTTAAAATGGTTTGTGCAGAAAGCTTTTGCTCAAATTGTTTCTAGTTCCAGTATAACAGAGGTATCTTCTGAAGCAGGTATTCATAAATCTATATCTATCCATCCATCCATGCATCTTCCATACCTGCGTATCCAGTTTACTGTCCTAGTGGGTCTGAGCCAGGAAGCACAGGCCATAATTGTGGGGACTCTCCATTAATTTCTATGGGGGGAAACTTCAATCCCAATATGACGACCTTGACCTCTACCCAGCTCTAACCTTAAACATAAGTAACTAAACAAAATACAAGACTTTTGACTATTGATGTTATTTTACTGCAGTCTCAGATTTTCGGAAAATACATTTTCCTCTTGTGCAGACTGAAGAAATGCTCCCCACAATGTCAAAATATCCGGTTTTTACCACCTTGTGGGGACTCACAGAAGCATGCTAAGGCGTGCACAAACACACATACTCTAACAGAAGCACTGTGGTGAGCTTAGAAATTGGTACAAAATGGGGTGTTTTTATGTGGCAGGAAGTGAAGGCCATTTCCTTCATTGGCAGGTAATTTCACACAGCCACCATGAACTGGATGTTAACACTCACTGAGTCTCAGAAAAGACCAAGGCTAAAACCTCAACTTCATAATGCCCCCCCCTCACACTCCCTGTATAGAGCACAGAACAATTATCACTCCAATCACCAATAGATTATCAAAAGCTATCTTCTTTTTGTTGCAACCCCTCTAATTTTCACACAGCAATTTTGAAGTACTCTTGGTTTACACCAAAGAAACCTTAGTTTTTTCCAGAGCTGTGTATGTGTGTGTATATATATATATAGTGGTACAGTGGTACCTTGGTTCTCGAACTCACTAGAACTCGAATTTCTTGAAAGTCGAACAAACCAGTTTGACCTAGAAC
>JAABNY020000034.1:4998266-5024520 GCA_015164015.2 Brevimyrus niger
AACTTGCCTCAGCCTGCCATACACTGTCAGACCTGGTGCAGTTTTATTCCCCAAGGTGCAAAAAATGTTCCTCAGAGTCCATTTCTGTACCATTAGACTAAAAGGTAACATTTACCTGCAGCTATGGTATAATTGGCCAACCCTTGAGGGTACAGCCCTAGTGACAAGTAATTGTATGATGATTCCACCCTGATAAAACCCTCACACATCTCACTATCTCAGTACACATGGTGAACCCCTCAGACCCCTCACAGAATCGTTCTGTTTGAAAATCCTTAGGGCTGCCTTTGATAACAGCCAATATTTTTTTGACAGTAACCGAGACTGAGGCAAGTCCTCTCAGTACAAGATCAGATGGTACTGAAGAGTCTCCATGTTCCTCAGTCTTGCACCACTTTTGAATGAGCTTTTCTCAAACCCAAATCCACATTGAAGGTCCCCATCCACTCATCTTCATCTCACTTTTGTGTCTGATGCCTCCGATTTTATCCTGCACGTCTAACCTTCTTCTTGCTGACGAGTCTCCAACAGCATGGCAGCCCTTCTCCAGGCCGCCAGCTGAGCGCTCTCTGTTTGTGTAGCTCTCTGTACCCTGCTGGGTCCACGACTGACATTTTAATGAGAAGTAAGGTTGCGTCAAGGCCGCATGGCTGTTCTCTCTTCCTCTATTTCTTTGCACAATATTTCTGTTACATTTGAGGTAATATAAGAGGTTTTTGGAGAAAAATTTCTTTCCTAGAAAGGATCTTTTAGGCTGGCCAGAGCAAGGGCAACTGTCTCTCTCTCTCTCTCTCTCTCGTTGCAAAACTATTGCCCACGTTTTGTTCATGTATAGGTTTGCATGTCATTTCATGCCCTTTCTCATGTTTGGACAATCATGTGAATCACTAGGTTTGTCTGGAGACCATCAAACACACACACATATTGTTAAAGGCTATTTCTATTTTCTACATTTCTGTTTCTACCTTTATCTGAATGCAAACAGCCGTGTCAGTATTACAGATGCCGATCCTTCACACATTACACCGACCTTACAGACTTGCTGTAACATTTGGAAAAGCCACCATTTCAAGGTCACTCAGATCCAATCTGCGTACACCTGGTGTCACATCCCGTCTCCCTCCCTCCTGTTCTGTGTCTTTTGGCCAGCAGAGGTCTCCCTTGCTGGCCATCCCATATCCTTGATCGCACCTGTTCCTCGCTGGCTGTGATTACGACCCTCACCGGTGTCTGCTTATCTCTGGCCCATTATGATGTCTTGCACCAAACTGTCCTTGGTCCTCAGTGCATGTACGTGCCCCTCGGTCCTGTGTTCTCCTGTCTGGTCGTTGTGTTCCTGCTCGTGTGCATAGTCCCAGTAGAGCCTCGCAGGCACCCACCCGCTACTGCAAATCTCTTGATGGCCTTCAAAGCTGCCTTTGGGGTTTCTCTATGCCTCCCAGTGTTACCGGACGTGACACCTGGCCTGTGAAGACCTGCTTTCCGGCAATAATCTGTAGCAATAATTATGGATCTGCTTTCCATTTATCATTCCAGAGCATTCTGTTCTGGTCCACCATTACTATTAGGAGCTCCATTCATTGTGGCATCAGCAGTGGGTATCCAGCCTGTAATTACTGGATGATTATGGAAATGAGGGGTGGTGGGAGGTAGTACAGAGACTTTGAGTCCTGGGGGGGGGCTGCAGTAAAAGCCCCCCTGCTGGTAACATTACTCTTAGGCTGTTTTGATCGGTCCGGGCATGACTGTGTACGTATGGTGATGTGTTCCTGTACTGCACATGTGCATTTCCATGTTTGCATGTTTACAAGATCTATCCCTCGTATCAGTGCCAGACTCAGTTGACCTGGTCAAAAAGCAGCACGGATTCTCCAGACAGCCTTTATTCGTGACAGCCGAACTGCCATCATCATTCCCCTGGATCAGGCACAACCGTCTGGGCGGTACGAGAAAGACGTGACTCTTTGCCAGCTTCAGAGCTGAACGGCCAGAATGGGTCAGCCGTCACCACCTGGACCACATGCACGACAGTGACAGAAGGCTTCACCCAGCCTGATTCTGTCCGTGATAAATCAATTTGCTGTAGGTCATCATCAAAGGTCTGCACACTGACTGACTGGGATGTACAGAACTTAGAAACCTCACATGTCTGAGGCCCCCCGAGTTTGCAGCCATAGCCTGTTAAACAGGAAATTACCTCTCCTGGGCGGTGGCATAGGACTGAGGTCTGACCTTCTCATATCAGGACGGCTCCAGCATCACCACCAAACAGGTCCCACTCTGATGGCGTTCGTCACACTTCACTAAAATCCAACTTCTGCAGAAATAAATCAATGAAGAATGACAGGAAGTCGACTACAAATGCCCCTTTCAGCCTCAGAGATGATCGCAGAGGGAAAAGAAATAAGCAATCAAATTGTACAAGTCACTCTGTTCTCCTGTCTGTGAAAGCTAATGGTCTTAAGTAAAGGAGTCAGCGTGAGTTTTTCCTCCCGTCATGGCAGAATAAATGCCATGAGGAGATTATAGCATCGACCGGACCACTGACTTTTAACAGGCTTTTAACGATGCAAAATTACCAACTCTTGTGTGCCAAATTGCCAGTGAGGTGGTGCTGTGTTCAGGAGAGCTCTTATCCCCATGCAAATCTGTGCTATATCCCTTGCATGGGCATGGGCAGAGCAATCGGCACATGGACCGAAGCCAGAGAGCAGCCAGTCTCAAGCAGCTGCCCGGCAAAAACTGCTATCATTACTTATTGTTTCATCTAACAAGAGAGCAAAGCCTACCTGCTTTCAACACCCAGCCTGTGGTTTGTCTGATATTTGCTCATTAACCAACATGGGTTCTTCCTAAACCAGGTTTTAGACCTGGGTTCCACATTGACTTTGCAGAATTCCCTGCTCAAACACCCCTTCTGAACCAGACAATTAGCTGGTTAAGTTGTATTTGAGAGGAGAAAACTGCAAATTGTTTTGGATTTTGGCCCTCCCAGATTGGAATTGGGGAGCCCTGATCTAGTCAGGCTCTTCTTTTTGGCCTCCAGGAATATAAAAGTAACAAGAGGAATATAAATGTGACAAACCTCAACATATTTACTGAAGCCAGTCCGTCTGTGCCCTTTAGCCAATATCTTGTCGGCACTGAGTGATTCCTGTCCTGCCACAAGCGCTGGTTTCAGGAAGGTGTCACTGCCGTTGTCACCCTGCTGCTCACAGCAAGTTATGGGAGATGGATGGGCGGCAGCAGGGGCGTACCCCACCTGAGGATTCCTGAGCGGCGAGTGAGCTAAGATAATGACTGTGACAGCTAGTCAGCAAGTGTGACTGTCACTGTCATTATTGTAGACCATCGGTTTGGCTCACATCGTTTCTTGACTGCCTGTTTCCTCTTTCGTGAAAAGGAATGCATTCTTTAAACGATCAGGGAGTTGATAAGGACTTCTTTTTCTTTGCTTGCGGGTGTTTCTTGCTAATGCAAAAATCAGGGGATAAGTGAAATTTACTCTGGGCTTGACTTTTTTTTTTGAAAGAAGATCAGAGCTAAAATACGCAGGGCTAAGCTTGAAATACTCGCAGTTAAAGCACCTAGTGATCAAAGTTTATAACAAATACACCTTGTGTTGTGTGTGCATCTCCCTCTGTACTAACTTCGTGATGAATAGCACATAAATCATTTCACAGAAAGTCAGAAGAAGCAGCACCATTTCCCATCAGTGTGAATTTGCTGTGTTTATCACACAGTGGCTGTTCTTCATGACTGGACGCTTAAACGCTCAAGGACCCCTGCTACTGCATGATCCGTCTTAAATGTGCCACTTTCATTCTTATTGACAGGTTATGATTTACTCCATATGATTAGACATATATTTCTTTTCCTTCCCTTCATTCCTTTCTTCATTCTGTTCTTGCCTTTCCTTCCTGTCTTCCTTCCCTTCTTTCCTTCCTTCATGTCTTTCAATCCTTTGTATCTTCACTTTTTTCCTTTCGTTCCTTCTCTTCTTTCCTTTTATTCCTGTCTTCTTTCCTTCCCTTCTTTACTTCATTTCCTTCCCTTATTTCCTGCGTTCCTACCTTCCTTCCTTTTATCTTTCCTTATTTTCCTTCCATCCATCCTTCCTTCCCTTCTTCCTTCCTTCCATACTGCTATAGTTACATTTAGGATGTACTGTCTGGAAGATATTTCTGAAGAATTAAAAGACTGCAGCTTTCAGACCTGACTCTGCCTGTGAAAGTAAACATGACTTTGATATGAGGCCCGCTGGCCCACATTCACCTAGTAGGTAATGGGCACTTTATTATCTGCCAGAAAAGGCTCTAAGATGGAGCTTCAGTATTCTTTCCTTCATCAGACAGGCAGATGTTAAAAGAAATTTGGGAAAAAAATCGTCTGATGAATATGCAAAAAATATGCTGTCAGATAAGCACAGTTTAATTTAGCCATAAGACAGCTATGAAATAGCTGCCAATGCACAGTAATCTGAGTAGGGGGGCCAGGCAGGAATCCAGCTCAGCAACACCCCCAGAGTGCTCTGTGCTGCAATTAGAGAGCAATTAGGCGGCTATGGGGCCACATGCAGGATGCCTAGTAATCAGTCGATGACATTTGCGGGCTTTTGACTCTCTTAAAAGGGTCTGCATGGCCCCACACAGTGCTCCCACCTCACCCAATCGGTGGCTAGCAATTCAAAAAAAGGCCACACCCCCAATCCTGGCCAGCCTTCTACTCCCTAATGATGCTAGTAGATCCAAATCACTGTTATGTGTATGAGAATCTCAAAGCTTTCTGTGAATTGTAATTCAGTCTACAAAGCATGCGATTACATCCATCCACAGGCAGGGACATGCCCCATCCTTCCAATGAGGGAGCTAAAGTCCAGCACCAGCCACAGCGCCGCCTACCTTCTGCTCCAGAGCAAAGCACAGCTTACTGTATGATTTCAGCTGGTGTCCTGCTTGGGAGATGTGTTCCAGAGTGTTCCAGGATCAGCACTCATGCTGGGTCACAGTCCTGCTGGCTCAGGGTTAAGTCCTGTGTGAAAGTTTAGGGAGAGAGGGTGAGCCCTGCTGATTCAGTCTTATGGTACAGGCATAATTGCTGGAGTTTTGCTAACAGAAGTCAGTTGCTGTGGAATTTCAGATGAGGCAAACTTTACTCTTACATGGGATATTATATTGTTCTAAATTTGTTATAGTAATTATTTCATTATTTCAAATAATTTACCTTTTCCTTGTAAAAGTGGCAAAGTAAGCTACAGTCATAAATTAATTTACAATGAATCTCTAGGAAACCAATGAACTGGTTGGATGTACACTACAATTTCTCAGAAAGCTCATCTATGACGGAGGTGGTACAGGAAAGAGCAGGACCTGGAAAACTTGGAAAATGAAATGATACGATTGCGAAAACCAGGAATAAAAGCAGCACTCAGAACAGCATGAGCTAAATTAGCACTACTGGCAGTATTACAGACCGCCCCCCTCTCACCACACAGCATTACAGACAACATGCTCTCACCACACAATATTACAGCCCAACCTTTCTCTCACTACTGACAGTATTACAGACCATCCCCCATCACAACTAACAGTATTTTAAAGATCATCATACATGGCTATTGTCACTGGGTCTGTGGAGGTCATCGATGTGGATCTGATTGGCCGCCATCACCAGCTGAAAGCCTGAACTTAATTATGGGTCATCATGATGACATCGCTGGCCCACCCATTCACCATTAAAGGCTCTTCAGACATGAAATAATCATTATTTAATCTTCACTTAGTTCTATATTAGGAATTGCATGTCCTCATTATGTTTTAATAAATGGCCGCTATGTGTCATTTAGGGACGCTGCGTGCCTTGGCAGGGGGCGGGACTGAGAGGATGGCGGTCTTTCATCTGGTACAACGGGTACAGGCTGCCGGGATCTGGGAATCAGGATCCTGCTGGTGCTAGAGCTGGATCTGGTACGTACTGGCACAGAATGGCTGCCATTGCATGATCTAGGTGGGGGCTACACAGTGGTGGTAGTCACTCCCTATTTAAAGTCGCTGCCTATTGCTTCTATAAAGTGATTTAGCTGTCTTGAAAAGCGCTATATAAATGTATCATTCATTCATCATTCATTCATACAGTGCTGACACTGAGGCTAGCGGCCAGGATGTGGGAATGGGCTTCTGCTGGCGTCATGGTCCTACTCAGCCATGGCCAATCCGATTCTGCGTAGTAGCAGGGATTTGGAAGATGGGGCCCCCACCACTATCCCAGAAGACAAAAAATGTTGTTATCAAAGCTGGCTATAGCTTTGCGAGGAAATATGAAGTGCAATTACATGAATGGCGCCCCCTTGTGAGATTTAAGCTCAGGAGCACTGGAGGGTTTAGGTATGGGCAGCCACCCAGGGGGACATCTTACCAGGGGCAGTTTTCTGTTGCTCATTTGCACGTCACGTCAGTGATATCATGTCGCTGTAAGTGTCCTTTCACCTTGGAGTGGGCACCGTGATTCTAATTTCAGAGCTAGACAGGCGACCACTCAGAGGTACGAGATGGGGAGGAGGGCAGAGCTGGGCTGACCTCAGGTCGTCCCACTGGAAGCCCGAGGTAAGGGGGGGCAGGGGAATCTATTGAATAGTGCACTGCTGACTTTGTACAGTACTAATGCAATTAACAAAATCAGTCACACTATGACATGCTACCAAATAAACCACAACGCATTCATAATACTTTTGCAGACATATTGCTGCATTTTTTCTAGTTTATGTGAAATCCTCCTGAATAATATAAAGTCAGTCTGCGCACCCGTAAGGTGAATTCGTTCACTTTTGACTCTTGGCTGACAGTGTTGCAGGATGGGTAAAGTACGGAAGCTTCAGCGGAAAATTAACACAAATGGATAAGAAAAGGTCTGAGCTATCAAGTGCCCAGTTTAGTTTGTTCCAAATACCTCCATAAAAATGATGGTTAGTGCTGAGGGGTGCTTTTTTTTATTGGTGGGGGGAGGGGTGTAGGAGATGGACATGCACTTTTCGTTGCCTGTGGGGATGGATGCTAAAGGGGTGGATCGCCCAGAGCTATAGATAAGCGAGATAAGCTAGAAACTGTCACTGGTCAGGATACCTCATGTATGATCCAGGGAGGGTGTGACTCTGGAATCTATGCCCTCTGCATGCATCTAACCCAGACCCTACACAAACTCCTGCAAAGAGAAAACATCTCTCCAAAAATACTCCAGTAAAAGTCCCCAGTCTTGGACGGATTTTTCTGACTGAGCTGGATTCCACCCCACACCAGAAGCCCCAGTAAAAAGAAAAGCAGGAAAGTCTGGGGAGTGAACATTAAACTGAACATCAGAGCCATTTCCAAGGCTAATGATGTCTGATTAAATGGCAAACTGGGGAAGCGGGATGAGTCACTATTTTGCAAAATATATCTGAAATCAGGGATATTTAAATTGAACAATCTCACCTCATGTCCTGAATCAAACAAGATCTCTTTATATCGGGGGTCACCAACCTTTTTGAAACTGAGAGCTAATTCACCGGTACTGAGCCGTACGAAGGGCAACCAGTTTGAAACGCCCTCCTAAACTTCTCTATGTATAATAAACATGTTTTAAATGCTTTTCTTAGATACTGTCATTTTTCAAATCTATATAAATGCAAATGTGTTTAAAGAAGAATAGCCACAGGATAAAATTAAATGTTAGATACTGCTTACTGGTGAGTTGTGCTATTTTTAGAACAGGTCTGCGGGCGACTCATGTGGTCCTTGGGGGCATCCTGGAGCCCACGGGCACCATGTAGGTGACCCCTGCTTTATATAAATATGACACCATTGTTGTGCATGAAATTAAATATTTAATAAGGCCTGATATATGCAATAATCACACTTGAGGCTGCCCTGGGAAGACTCTGCTGAACCCCTACCCCACCCAGTAGCAGAAAACAAATTCTGTCATTTCATCTATATTAAAAGCATTTCAGGAGTACCGAGTAATTGCTGTCAGTTTCACAAGAAACAGTGAAGGCTACTAACTGTAATAGCATGGAATGCAACCAAAGGTATTTCTTCTGATTTTTTTAACTCGCTGCTTTGCACCCCCTAATCAACTGGCGCCCTAGGCAGATGCCTATGTTGCCTATAGAGTTAGCTAACCCAATCCCATTTTATTTTCATAATTAAATATTACCAAACAGTTAAAATCTTACAAAAATGCATAAGGACAGATTAGACATCAATGTATCAATATTTGGTAGCTGTTATTTTATTTTTTTTACAAAACAAGCATGTTTTTCTGTATTTGAATTTTTGATTTAGCTCCTAATGACACAGGCTATCAAAGCAGCTTTGTTCTTTTAACTTGAAGAAGCGCTTATCATCCACAGGGACAAAAAGGCAAATGAGACATATTCCTGTTGACATCAAAAAGAGCTGTTTTTAAAACTGCATGCATGAAAGAGTTTGGCCTGTGATCCACACGGTAAATAACCTCTCAAGGGAAATTGATAGTAGCGGAGTGATTTCCAGTGGGACACAACTGGAACTGGTTCTGTGTCACTGGTGAACAAAGACACCAAAATTGAGCCCTGAAGATATGTTACATCTGGTCCAGATTCCACTACACTGGTTACTGGCTGCAGATGTGGTCACACTCACCTATAAATGACCTAAAAATTACATCAGTCATTCATCATTCACACCTGCAATTACTCTCAATCTGTCACTATCCTCATCCTGATTTATGCGCCTGCTTATATCCATTTCGACCGAGTACTTGTTTCCACGCCAGTCTCCTCCTCTGTGTATGGTGAAGAGGTAGCAGATGAAAGATTCACTCCTGTGTAAAAGAAGATATCTCCACCTGTAAGTGTTCAAGTTGTCATGAAATGGAAACTTTGTAACATTATATGATGGACCCAATTATCAAAGTGTGTTTTCCGTGAATGTTCAAGTGTTAATGAGAAAATGGGCAAGCGGCTGGTGAGACTGACCCTAACTTTCCTAGACCTTCCTTGAAATGCAATAACTGCTTTAACAAGGAGAGAGATTTGCGTGCTTATGTCTGTAAGACTGTGCCTAAAAAACTAGCCTCATTAAGCATGATACACAAGTAACTGCAGTGTGTATGTTAATTCCAGCAGGTCTGTCTTTTTGGAATAACCAATTTGCATTCAGATGTTTTGTAGTGTTGGGCATTTCAGGTTCAGAAGCTAGAAATCTAGACCAGGATTTTGTTTTTACCAATTAGTTCAGCGGTGGCCAATCTTATCCGGAAAGGGCCGCTGTATATGCAGGTTTTTGGGGTAACCTTTAGGTCAGCTGTTCAAACCCAGGTGAGAGGACTCCTCAACCAATCACTCCTCTAATTATTAATATAATTAGGGAGCTGCAGTGAAAACCGGCCGTTTGTGGATAACATTGTCCACCCCTGAACTAGTTGAATACTCTGTGACTGTGACTCTTTATGCTCAACTGGTTGGTAGAAACAAAATCTTGGTCTGGATTTGTAGCTTCTGAACCTGAAATGCCCAACGCTGATGGTATGGGTTTATTCTCTGTGTATAGGAGTTTATCTAGGTTGTTGTTGGACATAGGAGTGGCTGAGCAATGCAACACAAGTACTGTCCAGGTTTGCTAAAACCCCAGTGCCTGCCTGTGTGACTCTGGGCTCTACAATGAGTCATCCATGGGGGTAGTCACGAATGGGACTGGAGTAATTCAGCAGGAAATGGCAGTCCCCTATAAAAAGATGTGAAGTTTGGTATTGATTCTGGGAAGTTCTCTCACTACTGTGTTGGACTTTTTCTGTGGTTGATGATAGTTTGGGTTGGAGACTTTGACTCATATTTTTAGTTTAACAATGGATGCCTGGGGTCCATAAGACCTTGCATGCATGGTGATGCAAACAGCCCTAATAACTAATGTCCTATTTCAAAGCACTCTTGTTTAGCCCCAACTGCAGAATTTCAGATAAACTTACAGCTTTGTTCCTTCTTGTCTTTTGAGATATTCATTAATCAAACGTCAGAGTTTGCAACAATACTATCTTCTAACCACATTTGCTGGTCAGAGTTGCAGGCGGTTTCCAACTAACGAAACTCTGGATGTTCAATTATAGAGATTTTCTTGGTTTTAATGGTTTGCACATTAATATGTTGGGTGGAGCATGTATTATGTAATGTATTTAGACTGACAGTGTTAGATAAAATTGCAATTTTAAGAAAGTTTAAATAGTATATACCAGTGTTTCTCAAAAGTTCCCTAGGGGTTGGGAGGTAGCAAAATAGTGTGCTGTCTGGGGCTTCCTGAGGACTGGTTTGAGAAACCCTGGTATATAGAATCCACACATTTTCTGAAACCACTTATTCTATTCAGGATTGTGAGGGATCCAAAGCCTATCCTGGAGGCTATGGGCCTCAGGGAACAACCCAGGATGGGGAGCCAAGAAATCATTTACTTACACCTATGGGCAATTTGATAACTCCAATCAGCCTCAGCATGTTTTTGGACTATAGTGGCGTGGGGGGGATTACCCAGAAAAAAAAACCCCACAACGACAAAGGGAGAACATGCAAACTCCACATACACAGAGATACGGCAGAGACTCAAGTCCTAGTCCCAGAGATGAGGCAACAGTGCTAATCACTGCACCACCATGCCGCCCTATTTATAAAATCATCATACATTTTCAGGTCAGTAATATATGCAAGTGCAAGGTGATTCAAAACTAGTCTAAAGGTGTACAATTCAAATATCATGTTCACATTCAGATGAACACATAATAGGATGTTGGGTTACATCTCTAAGTGCGTGAAATTTAAGTCAACGCAGGTGATGCTATGATTATACAACTCCTTGGTAAGACTCCACCTTGAATATTGTGTGCAGGTTTGGTCACCATACCACATTGCTGCCTTGGAAAGGGTGCAATGTAGGGCTACAACAATGATTCCTGGTCTTAGAGGAGTGTCTTACGAGGAGAGATTTCCTGAGCTAAAACAGTTCAGCCTCGAGCAAATGAGACCAAGGGGGACATGATCCAGGTATATAAGATTGTAACAGGTGTGCATGCTGTTCAACCAAATACTTACTTCAATATTAGTTCAAAAACAATAATTCAAGGCCATAGGTGGAAATTAGCGGGAGAACATTTTAAACTGGATTTGAGAAAGCACTTCTTTACACAGCCCGTAGTTACAGTTTGGAATAGTGTTCCTGTTAGTGTAGTGCAAGCTAAAGCAGCGCTAAATAAGATTTTAACAACTTTCAACTATTAGTTGAATTCTCCCTAAACGAGCTTGTGGGCCGAATAGCCTATTCTCGTTTGTGAATACATTTTATTATAATACGAACAGTAAATTCAAGCGATGAATTAATGAGATTCGCACGAATGAGTCTGTTACACATACAGATACTACGCCTGTAAATGAATTTACACGGGTAGATCCTGCCGGAATCTACGGTGAACCGGGCAAAGCAACATTATCAAACAGCGGCACCTGCTGGTTTCCGAGGCAAAACGTTAAATCGATGTCAAGAAGGTGTTTTGTTTTATTTTTAACTTTTTAATGACTGGTTAATTTAAACACTATCACTAACCTAAATAATTACAAGCGTAAATAATTCGAACAATCAAGGGACAAGTACAATGCAAAATATCCATCCCTTCGATTGTTTATCCTGGAAAGAGGAGGGCAATAAATATCAAAATGAATTTTGATACAAAATACCCTATTTGTAAGTGCATCAAAATAAACTACAATATTTTATATTTTAAAATTCCTATAATACATTCCGCATACTTCAATGCTACACCACCCTGTTCTTTCACAAGTACGCTGATTCAAATGTGCGGGCTGCAGGTGAGGTTCTGCACCAGTTCAGGTGGAGTGTTGTCGCCGCCATGGGGTGTCGATGAGAACACGTAGGCCAGGGCACTACTGATGCTTACTCTTTGATGAGATTTTATTAACTTTCGAACAACTTGCGGCATGAGGCCGTACCGGTCTGTATACATGTTGGATCTGTGTGGTCCGAAACGAACAACATAAATACATAAAGGGACTTTCCCCAGTAGAGTACAGCCTATGCACTAACAATGACAAATAATAACACTAAAACTTCATGCTATAGTATCTGTACAAAAGATACAGAGTACATGTAAAATATTCACATAAAACAGGATCACAAATTACCAATGAATAACAGATCCATAATAACAAACTTTACTGCAGCTTATTCCCAACACAATTACTATTCTAAAATTTCTGTAGCCCAATATACTGTAACATGGCAATACAACCTTCAATACACAAATTAATTTACGACTTGGCGCCAAGCGATAAACTAAAATGTGCTTTCTTTCTATAATTAACTAACGGAACAATTTATATATAGGAAACTTACTTTATATTAAGTTACACATGCGAGGAATTATGTAGACTTCACCACTAAATAAACTAAACTACCGTCAGAAACTAGCACACCTGGGATGTTTCGCCTCGCTCGCAGCTCTGAAGATCCAAACTCCGATTGGCAGAGAGATCGCGAGACCTGCTTTAGTCGATGGAAAGTCTTACCCTCCACCCTCCATCTCTCTTGTACACAAGCATACGAGCGACACTTTCTCACTGCTGAACGACACAATACGGATGTAAAACCAAAGATCAAATATTCCGAAGTGTCTTAAATATACCCTTATTACACACATGAACACTCAGAAAATGGGAAGTCAATCGAACAAAAAATAGTAAACTGAGAAAGATTTGTTTTTTTTTGTAATTTAATTGACAAAAATAATTTCTTTTTCGCACCACAGATGCAAATACCTCAAAAATAAAATTTAAAACCAATGATGACAGACAATTTCAATACTTCACTCAGAAACATCTTAAAAACTTTAAACATGTACAGGCCTTAAAGGCGCTTGTAAGTCTTTTGGTTGATGGACTACTGGTTCTAATGGCCATTCATTAAAATGTCTAAAAAAAAACTAATCATCCTTCTGTATGTGCCAAGGTTGTACATGCATGACGTCATCACAGCTATATGACGGGCAAAAAAATTTCTTGCATTTTCAAAATACAAAAATACTCAAAGTATTTTGATACAAATCACTTACGTAAATACGATCACGTGAAAGAGATCAAATACAAATTACAAAATTCAACATTGCATTTAAAATAGGTATTTAAATACATGTAGCCTATCAGAGGTACTGCCCATCCCTGATCCTGGATACAGGGATCGACCCTTATCCAGCCCATCCAGCTTTGATCGAGTAGGCCTACCTCATATTTAAAACTAGTTCAAACATTTTCTTCTCAGTAATATGAAATTAAATCAAACAACAAAATATGAAACTGACGTCTTGTCTAACTATTTACGTACCAAAAAGAGGAAGAAATTAAATTAAAACCAGCGCAGAGGTAGCCTATGTGATGCTTTTGTGCGAATGTAAAAATAACTGCTCATTGACGGTCCTCTTTTAAATGGGCACCAATGCTCTGCGTCAGCATGAAAATGAAATGATCGAGCTGCCAGTGCGGCAATGCACTTTATGCGAGAAGCACTGGTTATTTATATAGCTAAAATAGTATTAGGTTCCCAGATAGTCACCACATCAAAAAGTTTATTCTGTATAACGTCGGTGTTCTGACGAGTTGACCTACTTTGTCGAGTTAGGCAACCGTAGTGCCAATCAATAGCCCTAGCCCTAACCCTAACCCTTACCCAAAAATACCCCCTAAAACACTTACCCTAACCCTTACCCAAAAATACCTCCTAAAACATAACCCTAATTCCAAAACGGTGGAACTGCACATGTGCAGAAAGGCTCGATGTCACATTTTGATAGGTAGCATTGATCGATAGAACACCGGTAAATATTGAAAACCTTTAATGGTATAAAGTAGTAAATTGTCAAGATTTTGTACCGCATTCCTTCCCCTTGTTTGAGTTTTCTGAATAACTGACCCATGATTAAAACTACAAACATTTAACATTAATTTTTGTTACTAATGCATTTAGGCAGAATTTGGATAACTCCCACCTATTAAACCAAACCAGTCCATTATTCCGTTTTTCGCCAGCAGATGTCACTGATCGAGGATCTTGATGCTGCAAGCGTTCCGGCTGCAGAGAATCACGTTCACGTCAATCGCTTGTCTGCGCCGACACGTCTGTTTATATCCATGCGGAGAAGTGTGAACAGGCTTTTAGTATATACGGTCATGTGCAAATGAATACGTGCATGTGAAGGTATACGTGTATGTACCCTGCGATGGACGACCACCCCATCTGTGCTGTTACCCTAGCTTTTAAAATGCGGTCGTAAATGAAAAAGCAGAACTCCGCTAACCGTTTAGTTTGAGTACCAGAACAGGATTTTACGGCTTAGCGTGTCTTCGACGAACTTTGCACAATACAGTACATTGAAACAATTAAAACGTTATGTAATACAGACTGAATTACTTTGTGGAAAATCTAAGTAGTGTTTTTTTCCATCTTTTTCAAAAGGTAGTCAAAGCAAATATAGTCATAAATAGGCAAATGGATACATTCTGTAAATCGTATGCATCGGAGAGAGTGTCACGTCCACAGCAGAAGGAACGACCCAGAATGCAAGTGGGGATACCCCTCACAGGGAGCTTTATTAGGTCTGCAGGCCAGACAGCAGACACGTAACAATGACTGGACAAGAAACAAAGACTGAGATGCTAATACAGTGGTAACTCGGTTCTCGAATTAACTATAACTCAAATTTCTTGAAGGTCTAACAAACCAGTTTGACCTAGAACTCGATCTGAATATCAGAAGTCAAACCGTGAATGCTGACCTAATATAAATTGTACGCGCCAGGAAATGACTCATACTACAATGCAATTCTTATTTGGATGTCTTCTTCACAGACTGGACGATTAACTAACTAAAGCAGCGCAACATTACAGTAACTATAACAATAAATAAACCACTAACTTACGTGTACTATTAGAGCATGTATGTAATTTATTTAAACTTTATTTTACCAGGTAAATTAACTGAAAACTAGTTCTCACTGCTGTATTTAATATGCTGGAGAAATAGCAGATTACGCATCCGAACTGTCGGGGAACTCAACTTTTCAGCCAATAAGGGTAAAGGTCTGTCGTCACGGAGGCAGTTCCAGTTTGTGCAGCCAGGTGAGAGGTCGTATTGTGCCACTGTCAGAATGCGTTGCTTTAAGGCAGCGCTGTAAGCAAGTTGAACGCAACAAAATATCAGACTCGGGAAACAAACTGAAATGCACACTTTATACAGAGAACTAATGACAACAACCAGAAACAGCTGATCACATGGGGATTCCACGCGAGGTTAACGAGGGGGCGTGGCACACGGAAGGAGCGGACGATCGGGGCAGGACAGGGGTAATGTTGGGATAAGACCTTTATCGTTTTGGAAGCCATTAAGAAAAAAAATGTTCTTGTTTTATCCTGTTAATTTTGTGTTTGAATGCAAAAAAAATACATATTTAGGTGTAATTTTTGGGAGGCCCGGGAACCAATTAATTGGTTTTCCATAATTTCTTATGGGAAAAATTCAACTTTTTAGGATTCAATCCGAAATCCAGAATGGATTAAGTTTGAGAACCGAGGTACCACTGTATACTTAGTTAATCAGGAGAAAACCGGAGGCAGCTGTGAGTGATCTACAGGAGGGCAGGAACAAGAGGTAAGACTGACAGGCCATAGGCGTGGCTGATTTAGAGACACACCCAGGGGAACCATAGGGATCAGACATGTGGAGCAGGCTGGACCACATATATAGTAACACTTTTATATATTATATATGACGAACTGGTACACGAGCAGCACTCGGTGGGACTGAAAGAGACGATGACAGAGGTTTGAGGTCTGGGAGCAGCAATGCAGCCAGGTGGGGGCTGCTGATATAAACACTGCCATTACAGCCCCTCTGGGATTCAGCAAGCTGCAGCAGGGTCGGCTTGCGCGAGAGGCTGGACCTCCGACAGTGCTGGAGAAATAGGGTACATCTCCCTACTAGTCTATTCTCATAGAAGCCCCAGCTCCATGGGCGGTGGCATCCTGGGGAACTTTGAGGTACATTTTGATACTGTGGAATATTGTGATACAGTGTGGTACTGAGTACTGTGGTACACTGTGATACTGAGTACCGTGGTATGTGTGGCACTGAGTACTGTAGTACAGTGGGGGCATTGTGAGCAAGGATTCCAGCTGTGGGGATTGTTGGCGGCACCCAATCTCACCAGCTCCACACTCACTCTGCTACGCCTGCCTGACACCTCATCCCACAAAATTCAACAGCAGACAGGTCAACACAGGACAACATTCGACACAGGACTGGCGCTCCTGGCAACAGAGAGAGAGAAAAAACACTTGTCACAGTGCTGATTCATTGCAGCCTTTATCATCAGGAGAATCTCAGCCTGTACCACGTCAGTGATCCAGATTCGCCAGCAATAAATCACTTATACAAACCCAAGCAGCATCAAATGAAACCATTACATCATAGAAAAGAGCACGATGCTCAGACATCTCAGTCCCATGGGATGTAGAATATCACACGACGGAGTGCTGCCATCTTGCTCTTTTTCCCGCCGATGGGACGACCTTTGGGACCCTTAAGCCCATACAACTCCAGGTGAAGCCTACTTAGCACCCAGACTGCGGGCAGGGGCACGCAGAGTGAGCAGCCTGGTTTAAAGACGCTCGCTCCAGCGAGACTCATGTCTTCACCCCCCCAGTCCTTCACAAAGGTGAGAAGAACACAGTAAAATGCAGGCGGACCTCCCCTGCTGAACGTTTCTGTCTAACTCCTCTGAGAACCGGGGTGGTCAACGGCATCTGCGACTTTCCGTCTTTGATTGTCTTCTGGCCTTTCCCGTTCCGCCAGGCTCCTCGCTGGCTCCTGTACTCACACACCCCTGCCGTCTGGAACCCCTCTGGATGTCCACATGTCCATTGGCTGACTCTGCTGATCGTGACCCACTGCACCAGTGGGTGCACCCTTTCCCACTGCACCAGGCCTCTGCAGTGCGCCAGACTTCCCTAGACACCCAACATTAGCTAAAAACTACAACTCAGGCCCTCGGAACACAGAGCATCTTCTTGGGGTGCAAAATATTCCTCTCTATAGCCACAAGGACAACGGAGGATGTAAACGGCCACAATTGAACCCCTCTTTGTGAAAGCCTCTGTTTTTGTAAGCATCTTACTCTCTCTTCTCCACTAGGGGGTGCGTAAACCTGGCCGCACGTATTTTTGCTCCACAATCGCTCTTGCTGGCTTTCACATGGAAATGGAGTTTAAGCGGCCAGCCTCACGTCTCCTTTTTTGGGTGAAGGGTAACACTGCCTGGGGAGGTCAGGAGTGCTGGGGGGGTGTGTAGGGTTCCAGAGCTGACCATCACAAGATGACACAGTGCAGCCTGTGAGAGGTGGTGGCCCTGTCCCCCCTCCACTTGACTTTCTTCTTCTGGCACTTCTCTGGGATCTGCTGCCTATGGGGGGGAAGAGAAGGGTGAGATGAAGAAGGAGACACCATAAGAGCCCCTCATTATGGCCGCTGATACAGAACCCCCCACTAAGATCACAGATCAGACATTTCAGATTTACGGCTTCTTTACGGAGCACAGACAGCAAGCTTTTGGGAAATAAGAAGGCCTATTGAAATTGTCAATATAAAGTGCATTTTTGTCAAGATTAACAAGGAGAGGTTGTGAAGTTAAAGAGTCGCCTCTGTGCTCAGTCTAGAAGATGTCTGGATCCCAGGAAAATGGCCAGATCAAGAAGGTAACACATCACGGTTACTGGGATCTATTGTTGTGGGATTTGTTACTGTGCAGGTAGAACATTCTTTCAATTTGTTGACTGAAATGAACAACATTCTGCCACAACTCTGCTGGTAAGTAAAAGAAAGCAGAATAAAATAATCCTATTTATACCCCAATGAAAAGCTCTTTGTAAGGGGTTTGGCTCTGAAGCAAGTTCCTTTACGTATCAGTTCCCGAATCCTGATCCTGCCTTTAAGCCCAGTCCTGGGGAAAACACAGCGGCTTGCTGTCTAGGAGGTCCTAGACCCGGCGTCCCACTACTGTCACACTGAGCCCCTGGGAAACTGAGGTGTTTATGTGGCTCGCTCGCAGCAGCCAATCCAGTGACAGGAACTGGGTGGTCAATCACACGGCTGACATACCTGATGACTCTGACCAGCTCATGAAAGGCCTTATCCACATTCATCGGGGGCTCCTTGGCACTCGTCTCGATGTACGTAATCTGAGAAAAAAATGACATGGCAGCTGTGAGTTCAGTTACTGTCAGGGTCTGTACCATCTGACCTTCGCCCTTCATGTCTCCTCCCCATTTGTCCAGCAGGTGGTGCTGGCCATCCTGTCCTTCTCCCTGTTTCTTGCCCCTTAAGCCCCTAGTGTGGTCCCCTTGCCCTCAGAGTGCTGCATAGCTCAGTGCAGCTTATAAACTGAGTACTTGCTGGTCATGAGTTTGAAGCTGGCCTCTGGCTAGTCTCATCCATTTATTAGTATTTATTTGGGTTTCCGTTTCCTCTATGTTTATGTTCTGTTTTGCTTTCCTTGGTCTTAGGTTTTCCCAGTGTATATTTTGCTCCAAGTTAAGTTTCCTACTGTGTGAGTTCCCAGTGTATCATTAGTGTTCCTAGTTGCAGTGTTTTCTTTGTCTCTTAGTTCTGTGTTTTACTGATACTGCTTACACCCTTTTCCCATTGTTGTTATGCCACAGTTGATTGCTTAATTCATTATGTCTTACACCTGCTCCTCGTTTGCTCCAGTTTTCTATGTGTATCTGAGTGGCTGCCCCTCTCTGTTCTCCAGTCAGTCATTGGGTTTGTCACTGTGTGTTGTTCCTTGCCCAATTCTTGCTCCTGGTGTTGCCTTGTTCCCTGACCTTGTTTGCTTCTGGTTTCTTATAGTTAGTCATATTTCCTGTGTTGTTTTATTACTAGTTCCATAGGTTGCTGTGTTGTTAGGACCCAACGCTGTCCTTTTATTTTGTACCTCACCCGGTTGTGTTCAGTTTTCCTAAGAAACCCTTTTTGTCTCGGAGATGCCAATGGAATGTAATCCTCATTTCCACCCGCACTATGTCCTGCTGCCATAAGTTACCCAGACATCGAAAAGGCTACTCGCATTCAGACGTCAAAAAGATTCAAACAATAGAAAACCATGGTAAACTGAAAACTGCACAGAGTTCCCATCCTTAAACAGACTGTAAAACTGCATTTAGATGTGAGACTTGAATTATGCCTTTTACGTTGGTGACACTGCGGAGGATTTGAACCCAGTGAGACAGGCACTATCAGTGTGGGACGGTTAGAGGGTGACAAGAGCCAACCGTGATGTGATCAGCAGCCTCACAGAGACCCACATCTGACCTCGACGGCCAAAAACACCGAGATCATGAGTGAAATCTGAACGCTGCGTATAGAGGACCAGGCCGCCCCGTCCAGTAAAGATGTCTTTGATGAAGGCTGCTTTGTGCATGAATGCCTGCTACATATCTTACTGCCTCATTAAAGCAGCCCTCTCAGAAGGCATATAAAGAGATTACACGCTCAGGGACCGAACATCACAGCTCTGCAGCACTCGGCCACTTCATCTCTAAGAATAGCAGCTGAGCTGTGAAGCCGCTCTTGCTTTTAATGACAGTTTCAGCTCAGCCGAGTCATTCAAGTTTCATGTCTCGTGTACAGAGTCACGCATGATATCGAATATAATGAAATGCTTTTCGGTCTGCTGCTGGAAAAGTAACAAGATTATAATAACAATTAAGTAAAATTAGAACAAAATAAAAGTTTCTTTGGAGAATCAATAAGTGATCCCATGCCAAGGAACTAAGAACTCGGTTCAAAATGTCAGGTGACCCCCCTTCTGGAGTACTGGCCCTGACCAGACTGAAGTTGGACATGTTTACCGCATCTCATGGGAAAATTAGTTACACAAACTTACTCCTGCTTTAAATACAAAGTTCTCACATGAAGAGAAAATATCCTCAATATCTGTATTCTACAATGAACCAATGCCTCCTTATCATGCTGAAGGACTTTTTTTAGTTATTTATGAACAGTTAAGATTTTAATCTGCATTGTGTATGGCTTGCTACTGATACCGGTCCATCAGGATGGTGATGGCCCAGATATGACATGTTGGTAACAAACTTTACATTTCCACAGTTCTGCACATTGACACTGCTTGGTACAGCAGTGGATGGGCTACGTGGGAACCATCTATCGAGGCCCCGCCCCTTCCTGTACATGGCCCCACCCACAGTCCCCCTCAGACACTCACGCTGTGCTTAGCCGCCATCTCCCTGCCCTGTTCCGTGGTCACCTTCCGCAAATGCACCAGGTCCACTTTGTTCGCCACCAGAATCATTGGAAAGGACTCCCTGCAAAATGAAAAACGCAAGGTGATGAATGGAGGCTGAGGGAACGTGGGTTCCAGAATGATGAAGGCTTAAATCAGATCAGGAGGAGCAGGCAGAAGGAGCAGCATGACATCTGATGGGGAGATGCCCTTCAGAGACTTACAGCTTCAGCATAGCTTTCTCACATATCACAGGCCCCTCCATGAGAACAGGCTCCTCCCAGAGCAAAGCCCCTCCTATATCACAGGCTGCTCCCATATCATAGGCCCCTCCATGAGAACAGGCTCCTCCCAGAGCAAGGCTCCTCCTATATCACAGGCTGCTCCCATATCATAGGCCCCTCCATGAGAACAGGCCCCTCCATGAGAACAGGCTCCTCCCAGAGCAAGGCCCGTCCTATATCACAGGCTGCTCCCATATCATAGGCCCCTCCATGAGAACAGGCTCCTCCGTGAGCACAGGCCCCTCCCAGAGCAAGGCCCCTCCTATATCACAGGCTGCTCCCATATCATAGGCCCCTCCATGAGAACAGGCTCCTCCGTGAGCACAGGCCCCTCCCAGAGCAAGGCCCCTCCTACATCACAGGCTGCTCCCATATCATAGGCCCCTCCATGAGAACAGGCTCCTCCGTGAGCTCAGGCCCCTCCCAGAACAAGGCCCCTCCTACATCACAGGCTGCTCCCATATCATAGGCCCCTCCTATATCAAAGGCTCTTCCCAGACCTCACCTGTCCTTCACACGCAGAATCAGCTGGTGGAATCGGTCCACGTGCTCAAAGCTGGCCTTGTCTGTCACGGAGAAGACGATGAGGAAGCCGTCACCAGTCCGCATGTACTGCTCTCGCATAGCACTGAACTCCTCTTGGCCAGCCGTGTCCAGCACTGCGGGGGAGATGGAAAAGGGTGCGAAGACGCATACGTCACCACCCCCCAAGTATCACCTTTACCGTGAAAGAGAGCAACCCTGCGTACTCCACCCTAAGAGCAAGATATGCATTCATAAACCCCTCCCCAAGGAAAGATCAAAAAACACAAACATGGTGGGATGCTAAATGGGCACCCTTCAAAGCTAAATGGGTGGGGGACACTTTACCATCCAGGATGGCCCATTGGCCATCGATCTCCGTGTGCTTCAGGTATGAGTCTTCGATGGTGGGGTCATAGTCTGGCACGAAGATCTTCTGGAAGAACTGGATAGTGAGGGCACTCTTGCCAACCCCCCCATCACCCACTACCACCAGCTTGTACGTGGGAAGGTTGTCACTGGGAACAGCGCTGGTTGCCATAGAAACAACTACACCTATAATGGAAGATGGAGAGAAATGGTGTTAGGCTGCTGCTGAGGGGCCATCAGTGCCAGTTGCTGTTTCTGTGATTGAATGGAGATGCTCCCATCATAGTTGGCAGAGTGAACACCAAGGCCCTTCATGCCTCCCATCCTCACCATGAGGGAGCTCCACCCGCCTCCCATCCTCACCATGAGGGAGCTCCACCCGCCTCCCATCCTCACCAAGAGCAGGGCCCAGTAAGCTAAGCCTGTGTGCCTGTAATCACAAGGTTGCCAGTTTAAACCCAGCCTCAGTATGTCTGCGGGTCCTTAAGCAAGACCCTTAACCCCCAGCTCCCTGGGTGCCCATGTGGCTGCCCTTCACAGGCAGCTTACAAAGAGCAAGTTGAGGGAGGCATAAAGACAATTTCCCCATGGGAATTAATAAAGTATCTATTATAATTCTTATTAATATAAGTATTATTAGTATTATTTATCAGCCACCCGCTGTCCCCTGCTGTCACCTCTGATTTCTGGTTGTTAGTAGCAGTTCCCTGCTCTCCCCCTGCCTGCTCACTGCTGTCTCTCTGACATCTTTCCGCAGACCATCTATCCTCCATTTTCCTGAAGATTCCATATGCTGCTGCCATTTTTAACACATCACGGTCACATCTGTAGACAAAGTACAATTGAACAGACCCCAATGAGCTGCATTACTGAGCAGCGTATAATTTTACACTGCGAGAGAGAGCTGCCTGCGGGCTATGCCAAAGATGTCAAGGAGACTTGCAGAAGATGCCAATTGCCAGCAGGTGGCGCCATCTGAAACTCAATGCATGTCATCGATTATGTTGAACAGGATGAACTTCAGGCTAACAGAATTAGTCTACCGATGCTTGCATTAATCAACACTGTAAGTTGCTAAATGAAAGATTTCCTACGATTGTCTTGATTTATAAAAGCGATCCTGAAGTGCTTTTCCCAACCCACGGGGCTCTCATTCATTCACCAGTGCCCCCCCCCCCCAGTTTCTAGACATTCTAATCAAAGCTGAATGAGTCAAATTGACCATTAAGCATTAGTTCTAACAGCCGACTCTGACATCATACACAGACGTACTTTCATCATAAGGTCATTCCGGCTCACGTCTGCTTGGAGATAATCATCCAGCTCGAACCAGGCAGTAACAACAGAACTTGACATTCACAGTACTGGAAGGAACACCTTCCAGTCTGTAGGGGGTGCTCTCTCTTACAAACTCTCTCACAAAGTTACAGGATTCCTCTCAGCACGGCAAGGGCCATGGGCCACTTCATCTCATCAGCAGGACCATTGGTGGACTATGTTACTGTACCAAAGAAATAAGCTAATCTTCAGCAGAAGGCTTTACTCCTGATGGAGGTTGGAAGCATGAATTCCACCGGCTTTCCTCTGAAACTTACAGCAGACTCACACTATTCAGACCCAAGGAATTAGATGTTTTATTCACATGTATATCTTTGTTAAAATATTCAATTCTCAAATGCCCCTCAAAAAACAATATAAAGTCTATCCTCTAATCACAATTAGACTTAGCATGTTTGCCACAAGCAGAAAGCCACTTTCTGCAGCACGGTTTGCTTTGCCCACGCAGATCTAAGGTTATGAATCCAAGGAATTCTCCTGTTAGATCACATCAGTGCACCTCCTCTGTGCGCAAATGCACTTTGAACTAAAAGTGCTTCAATTACTGCAGCGGGATGAAACAGGTTATTAAAATCAAGATCTTGTATGTATCTGGGTCTATGAGAAGCCTGACTAGCAGGACACTGCAAATTCTCCCACTCTGTCACAGAAACTCTCTAATAGACATATTGGCTGGGCTGTGCTTTCAGGCAGAAAACTGGACCATTTTAATTTCTCCAAGTACAGATGCAGGGTGATGCATTTTCAAGTGTGGTTAATGTTCCTGCAAAGTGCTATTGAGTGATAGGCTACCAAAACCATCTGCACTATCAGAATGAAAGGTACAGCTCTGGTACAGTTTTGTTTCCCAAGGTAAAAAGCAACATTAATGTACCCCCAATGGTACAAAAATTTTCCTCAGAGCCTATTTATATACCTCAAATTAGACTAAAAGGTATATTGACCTAAAGCCAAGGTGCAATTGGCAAACTCTTGTGGATACTGTTCCGCTGACAAGTAACTGTACCCTCAAAGGTACAAATTGGTACTTTATTTTCTGCCAGTACTAGAGTAGGTGGGACTATTTTTCATAACTGGATATATAGTAATATTATATCAAATATAGCAGCAATAGAAAAAGTGATTTGTAGGGTTTGACTTTCCGTATTGCTATAAACAGAAAGAATATGTATAATGATGATCTCATGCAGTTGTACTGAGTCATAAAGTATTCCTTACAAAATGACGCCGGGGTGCCCGGTCACAGCGTGGACATCCGTTATATTCATGTGGTTATATTTGTGTGTCGATGTCTACATTGAATTTTACCAAATTACAAAAAAAAATTATTGTGGCGTTTTATAAAGTTTGAACCCTGTCATACAATGTTAGTCGGTCAAAAAGTCTACAGCCGTTAAAAAAAAATCATTTGTGGCAATGATCCTTTTTTTTTTTCTTGTAAATAGACAATTAAACAATGCTGCAATTAATTCAAACTTGACTTGTGTTTCACGGTGAACTTTTTCAGTAATGTGCAGGAGCCTGTTTTATATTATTAGCAATGATGCATTCTCTAACTTCAATAAACTCACCTACCGATAGGCATGTATTCTTTGATCAATTCCCAGTTTAGTAAAATTAGATAAAATATATGCAAACGTTGACAGTACATTTTCAAAACCGGACGATTTGCATATACAGTACCTCTTTCTTAATTGTGCCATTTTCTTAAGGATTTTAGATTAAGTATAATTTATGTACCGTCACATGATATTTGCTATAAGCTATGAAAGGGACAGCAGTCAATTATCCCTACATCTGCGATTGAGACATTTCTGTTATTAATGCATATCTAGTAACGAGCACCATTTCAATGACTTCTCATGCACAAACACACACAACTTACCGAGTAACGACCTGATGCTGCGCGACTATCACTTTCCAGGCGCTTTGCCCTCATACCTGCGTTCATAAGACACTTTTCATTGTTATTTCATAAATGCTTCCCATTTGCGAAATAAGGCCGGTCCGATTCGCAGTGAAATTTACACTGTAGCAATTCTTTATATTGCAACAGCTGATACTATAAATAGCATTGGAGCATAGGGGTGGGCCAGAGTATTCGGTACACATTATAATAAAATACTTCGTCATTTGTTATCTTAGAAAGTTAACAAAAACTAACGATATAATTTATTACAATTATAAGAAATACTTTTGTTACGAAATATTGCCGTGCATTAATATAGTACAAGAACGTAACATCTTTTTTGAAATGCTTTCCCTGCAGGCGTAAATGGACTACGCCGCCATGCTGGAGCCCCGTCGGTCCTTTAAGGTGGAAAATGTGTCACAACGGGAATCAATGGATATGGCTGTAATTGCATGTAGATAACGGTATGCCGGAGTGTTTCGATAACAGAGTTACTATTAATTATATTAGATAATTACATTTCTCATAGCCGTACAGTGTATGCGTGAGTAATTAATGCAACATATCCTAATTTCTCTGTTTCTAAAAGGACTTATATTGCTGCATTTGTTTAATATGATTAAGATTTAATGTTGGAATATTGTGTGATTTGTGCATTACTTTGCACATTTCAGTCATGTTGTAATTAAAAGACAGCAGAAGGTGGCATGCGCGTGCGAAGCTGTAAAGAGAGACGTGCACGTCGTGGTAAAGTTAAGAAGAATACAAATGCGTCAGACTGGCTGGTTAACGGCCTGTGTATGTACAAGAAGGTCGCGGGGGACACTTTAGGATGCTTCACTGGTACTGGTGGAAGTGTCAGTTGACGGATGGATGGATGGATGGATGGATGGTGTTTTAGGAGTACATGGGAAAAATGCCACCTGAATCAAGCAGTACTTTCACAATGAAACAGTGCTGAACTGCGCAATTAAGTTACCGATTTTTCCTCTGGTCACTGTAAAAACTGCACACTTCCTGTTCCGCGAGCTGCACATAGTATTCAACACTGTACTGATGTTATTAATTCTGCTTCTTGACATGTAACACATCCTGGGCAGTTCTTAGCAGCTCTCAAACTGTCAAGATTAAGCTTTCCCACACTTGACTTCCCCTTTGTGCTACAGCCTCAAAAGCTCCATATAGTTTCCCCACATAGATTGTGAAGCAGATGCATTCAGAGACACACGGTCATGTATTTCAGTAAAACCAAAGCTTTGCTTTATGTGTACATGAATTTTGTTATTTGTGGCCCTCAATGGGTAGTATTGTGGTGTCCCAATATTATGAATGGGGTCTCGCTGCCTTGAACCTTGTGCTACTGGGATGGACTCCATACTGCAGATTAATGGTTATGGAAAATGCATGACTTTATTTATTTTGATTTATTCCTTGTTTGTCATCTCTGGCATCCAACAGTGTGACGATTTCTG
>JAABNY020000034.1:5041563-5055220 GCA_015164015.2 Brevimyrus niger
TGACTTTCATGTTTGTTGTATGTTTCAATTAGAGTTGGGAGCTGTGCGCTGTCAAAACATTTGGGGCAAGTTATTTTGCTTTGTTTCCTTTGATTTCTTGTGCTTTGCCTGGTCAGCATCACGGGTTAGCGGCCAGATGGCACATAGCACAAGGCTGAGCTACAAACTGGGTGGGTTGCCAGTCCATAGCAGGGCACAGGTACACACCATGGGCAAATTAAAGACAGAATCTTTGGAGCGTGGAAGGGAATCGGAGTACCTGGAAAGATAATGGAATTCAAATGTTTTATGCAGAAATATAATCCTGTAAATGTAATTAGTTTACATGCAAATATATTAAACGTTCTTAAAGACCGCCGCTAGGTGTCGCCTCACGATTTCACTATATTCGCGTAAAATTGAAAGCTAGTCGAGACCCAGTATAAATTATTTTACCCTTTACTGGGCACTAATACTATAGTATTACGCTATTACTTATCTACTAATCAATCACAAGTTAAGTCATAGTTACATATTAATCTAATTTTATTGCATCATTAATGAATCATTCCATGTTTTATTTGAAACGGTTGCTATATTTCTTACTATATCTTTTAATTTTGTAAACTACTAAGGAACTACTGAAGAACCAAGTAAAGAATAACACAAGTGGAATACTTATCTCGTGTTTATTCATCATTCATGAATGGTGACGTATCCTTTATTTGAAGTAGCGACTGTATTTGTTCATGATTTGTACCTCAGTAGTAACTGAGTTATTACTAAGTATTTCTTCTCCGTCAAGTAAAATGTTAACTAATGTTAGTTGCCTGTCTTACGTCATAAACAGCAGATGAGCGAATGAAGTACATTGGCGTTATGTAACTATGTAAAGAAGTCGTGTAATCTTGCGTTATGTATTCGTGTATAAATGAATTGATTGTGAATTTGAGAGCCTATACTGACAAAGACACGGTCATCCAGGGATGTGACTTGATAGGCGGACGCCTTTCCTCCTGTGCATTTCCCCTCCCCCACGCAATGGCCTCTCCCCCGCATGTCCTCCCACTCTCGTGCGTCGCCCCTCCCCCTTGTGCGTCGCCCCTCCCCCGCACGCTGGAGGCTCGCAGAGGCTGCGCCATGTTGCGTCTCTATGCTGTCGCTTTTGCGGCAGAGGTGAGCGAAGCCTTCGGGCGACGGAGTAAAAAGTGGGCGACGTCGCAGTAAGAAGACGCGAAGGGACGGAGCGAGTCCCCCTCTTGACTGTCTCGCCCTGTTCCCGCGAACGATCGGCGCCAGACTAAGATGAGCGGTGTCAGCCCGTAACGGCCGCTCGCCAGCCCGGCCGCCTGCTCGCCTTCCCCGGTGCGGATTACCCTCAGCTGCGGTCCGGGAGGCCCCGCATTCAGTGTGTGAGAGTGTGGTTGTGTGCATGTACCGCTGTGGGGTAGTGTGTGAGGGTGTGTGCGGGTGACTGCGTACGGCCTCAGGAAGAGAAAGATGATGAAGATCGTAACGATGACGATGACGAAGAAGCTTCGGTGGGGCTGCAGTGGGTGATCTGAACTGGATTTTGCGTCCTTTGCCCCATTACTTTTTTTTTTCTTTTTAAAAATAACATTTCGTTCCCTGAAACCTGGACCCTGTCAAAGCTGTTGATGAAGGTGAGCAGCGCCTTAATCTCACTCGCCGCGTCATGTTATAATAATTATAATAATAAAGATCCGAACCGTAATGATGATGATGATGCAGTTTCTCGGGGGAGGCTGTCGCAGGACGTGCTGTGTCAGTAAATAACCCGGATTATTCCCTTCCAACCGGTACACTTGGAGCACAGACTCCCTTTGCAGTGCATCAGAACCGCTAACACGGCCGATGTAACAGCCAGCCTCCGGGAACTGTGCGCGTGTGTCTATGTCTGTCGGTCTTCACTGTCTGTCCGTTCATCCAGGGCAATGATGATACCCGCTGCCAAAGCTGTGGGGACTCCTCTCCCCTGCTAGGGCACCGGCGGATTGGGCACCTACGCTGGCAGCTGTCACAGCCGCTGGTGTTCTGCCCGTTTCCCTCCTGGCCAGTCAACCAATGGTCCCCCACCTAGCTCTCAGAATTACTGTTTAAATTAACTGTGCATCATCCTCTCCATGTGCTCCCATACACCCAAGAGCCGCTGCACTCCCTAGCAACCGAAGTGAAGTCTCCCTGGGGGGCGCTGGCTCTGAGTCACACATACAGGTTGCTGTGGTGCAGGTGGGGGGTGGCTCTCTGCTCTCTGCTCTTTCATTAGGCCTGAGCGGAGAGCCATTTTCACCACTGTGATGTGAGCCCCCTTAGACTGACCTGTTTTAGGTGCAGGTCATTGGTGTCCCTTGTGAGGTTCCAAACTCTGCAGCCAGGGGGCGCCAGCAAGACCCAAGGCGACTGGGGTCACGTGTCTTGCCACGGGGGAGTAGTCGTCTTTTTAGCGTAAGGATTGTCTCTGTGGGTTTGGCGGGGCGAGGTCTGGGAAACTGGAGACCCTGTTTCCATAGCAACATCACCCCCTCTTTAATGTTAAATCGTGGATGGTGGCCAGATTACTGGTATTCTCATTTTGAGCATAAAGCAACCCCTGGGAGTGTATGGTGTTAGGGGTTTGGGGTCACATTTGGGTGGGAGGGGGCTCACTTACAGAGACGCTTCTTCGCTCCTGCCTTGTTTTCCTCATTAAGCTGACCTTTTTTGCTGTCAGTCCTGCCTCTTTTGCCCCCACCCACCCCCACCCCACGTGCTGAATGCTGGTGCTGAGGCCATAACGTGCAGCGCAGCAGGTGTGTGCCTGGGGGATGGGGCTGAGGGGTGGAGTGTGGCCCACCCCCCCCCGGTCATGTAACCGAACCTAAACGAGGAATCTTACCGTGCCTTTATTTGCACGCTGCACTGTAAGCGGCTCCACACTGGGGCCAAAGACCCGCGTATTGGGGGTGGGGGGGGGTGCTGATTCAGCATATTCAGCAGCTCCCGTGAGCTGCCCCTCTCCCACAATATAGCTGGTGTCTTCAGTTCCAGATATTTTTGCCGTATCGCTCCCCTCGTTTTAAAGCGGGCGCCTGGGGAGACGGAGCCCAGGGCTTTTCGGATCTGGGGTTTCCTGCAGGAGCCAGTGCGAGGCCCCCGTGTGGGCCGGCTGTCCCTGCAGCAGAGCACCTGGGCCACCGGTGCCTTCCTGACGTCTTCGTTAGACTGACATGTAGATAAATATTCATGTGACTTTACTAATAAGGCAATTAAAACAGTCACACTGGCAGCCACCCTGTAATAACCTTGATGAATAGTCACTGGAGCAGTTTTCCCACTTGTGTGTCTCCTTTTCACTGTGACTTTGTTGGCTGTCTGCAGTTGCCGAGTTGTTTCAGGGTGTGGAAATGCACGTTTACCGTCTCCTGGTATATGGGTCGCGTCCCGCTCAGCCCGGATTAGGATCACGGCCGGGTTCGAGCCCGCAGCACTGTTACCGGACTTGGCTCGTCCACGGGGCTCTTATTGGTCTGGGTTTTGATCTGGTTTCTGTGCGGTTTGGGTTTCGACTGACGCACGCACCTCCGAGGCTGGGTGTGCTGGTCCGACCGATGGGCGGTGGACCTCGCTTGGGGACAGGATTACCGGTTAAAGGTACGCACCGGTGACATGAGGTGGGGCTGTCTGCCTCACCTGACGAGTGCCTCCCGCGTCGTCTGAGTGCCGTTGTTCCGTCGTGGTTCGGGTGCTGGGGTTGCTGTTCTGTGCTGAGAGCCGCGCTCTGGTCTTATTCCGGATTAATAACGGGAACAATGCGCATCACTGATGGCGCTTCCCCTTAGTGACCGTTTTTCCGTCCCCCTGCAGTCTTGAGTGTCACCGCTGATTCATCCCGCCCTGTGTTCCACTTTTTTGGCTTCCCAGTATTTGCCACGCCCGTTCCAGGATTGTCCTCAAAACACAACAAGAGCAGCTTGACCGGATTTGGATCTGCGGGCAGCCATGACAGCCGGGCTCACGCAGATGTGTGGGGCTCCGGGCCCCCGTGTGTCACCGGCGGAGGGTGGCGCCGTCGGCCTGGCTGTGGCGAATGGAGCTCCTGCTCTCATTGTGAGGGCGTGTGGTGGAGCTGGGGCGGTGAGGAGCCCCCAGGCTTGCCCCGCAACACCCCGTGGGCTGTATGGTTGATGGCGGGGCCACCTTCTGGCCCTTCCTTCACCTTGAACTCCCCGCCTGTGCTGCCCTCCCTCCACTGAGATGCAGCTCCGGGGCGTTGGGGAGACGTCGTCCTGAACGGAGGGGGGCCTCGGAAAGTGTGTGTTTAATGGGGGGTGGGGGGAGGTGGATAGTGAACAAAGGCTCGCACAGACCACCCCCCCCCTCGCCTCTGGGAGGACAAATCAGTCCAGCGGGCAGCCTCCGGAGTGAATGATGTCATCCTTTTGTTCAGGGCGCCACCTACCTGCACGATGTGTGACGCATGGCTGCTTAAATGCACTGTGGCGCTGGGGTGGCACGGGGGTGGCGAGGAGGTGGGTGGTGCGACGGCGGCGCCGCAAGGGGCCTGGGGCTCTGTGTTTTCGGGGGGGGGCATCATGTGGCACATGATGACTGGAGATTCTAAGAGTGACCAGGGAAAGTCCCCCCCTTCCCCTGCTCCTGGATGGCTGGCTTTTCTGTCGGCTGCGGGTGATAACAGTGAGACAGTAGGGGGTGCCCCACAGACCCTCAGTTTTCATGCAGCAGACAGGCTGTCCGACAGCCTTTGCGACACGTCTCCCTACACGAGAGTCCTCCCCCCTAAAACGCCTTTCCCCACCGGCTTGTCCCACTCAGTGGTCGCGGTATGACCGCGTCGGCAAGTTCATGCGACAGGCCAGGCGGTGCGGTCAGCTGAGTGTTCAGGCTCCGCTCTTTCATCTCTCGACCGCGTGGCGGTTTCTCACCTTCATGCTGCCTCTTTGACTGTCGACAGCTTATTTCTGCGGTTTCGGGGCCTGTGAGTTTCTCAGTGGGTGTCATATCTGGGACGTCATGTGACACTATAGGGTGCCGACCATGTGACTGACAGACTCCCCTCCTTTGTGCCATGGGGTGCCGGGGCCCTGTTGTCCACTGAGCCTGCTGTGTCAGTGAACGTTTTAACAGACACTTCTCCTGGATGGCCTTCAGTCGGTGGGTTTGCCTTCGGCGACCTTTAAGTTACCCTCAGACAGGAGAGGACTCCCCGAGTCTCCCTTAATGTCTCCCTGCCGCTCCACATGACACGTGCAGTGACTGTCCTGGCATCACAGTCCTCACCCCTCTGAACTCACTCCCTGGCGAAATCGCAGAGGCCTCAGCCAGCCTGTGTGCTCCTGGGGCCCTCCATGTGGCTCCGGGGTCGGGGCAGGGGGCAGCGGGAGGGCAGGGGCGCACTGCTCTGACACCCAGTCGGGGGTATTTCTGCTTGGAACAGCTGCACTGTGTATTTTCTTGCGCTTGGGAAGTTATTTTGGATGCGCTGCGTCTTTGGGGAAACCACAAGGGGCTATTTTGCACGGTGGTCAGGTTATGCCGCTCAGCCGCTGAGAAGCAGACGTTTCTCCTCTTCTTGCCGATGTGAGAATGTTCCAGAATGAGCTGCAGAATGACCGGCTCCGGCGGTATAATGCTGCATTTCACAGGATCCGGCTGCCCAGCTTTGAGTATAACGTAGGTGTCACGCCGGGGGCCTTTAAACTAGGTTACAGTTAACGATTTCTTCGGCTTGCCTTTACCGTGTGTCATTGATTTTCATTGGCTGCAGTCTGCAGATTCCTCCTCCTCTCAGCCTATCAGTGCTTTGAGCTCTGGGGCAGGGAACCTTGTCCCGTGTGGTGAGGTAGGATGCTGTCCGGTGCGGGCATTAGATGTGGATTGTTCCCCTGCGTCATGTGATCCCAGCATGCACTGAAAATGGGCAGCATTCTGAGGCTCCGACTAGCACATACCTTTAGCCAGCACTAAACGCCCTCTGAAGCATCTCTGAGTGGCACATTATTCAAGAGGGGATACAGCTTAAGCACTCGCATCCATCAAAGGACTATTTTAATCCAAATTTTTGGGATTATTCTGGGGCTGTTTATGGTGGAGGGTTACCGCCCTGTACGGCATTAAAAATAAGTGTATTATGTTACACCTGCTACTCTAAAGTCTGACCTCGGCTGTCTGGGAGGTTCTGGTGGAGATTCAGAGCGGCCCAGTGCACTGAATGGGCTCCCATGCCATGTGTGGGGGTCTGAGGCTGGGGGCTGTCGCACTTCGATTGAATTAAACCGCATTTCCGTTGCGCTAAAAAAGCTCTGAAAGGAAAATGTTTCAGTGCTGATGGGAGAGGGAGCTTGGGATCCCGCGGGGGGGCGGGCTCATTGTGTACTGTGCGTCACAGGCTGCCTCGTCTCCTATTGGTCGCTTTATTGGTTAGTCCACAGCCTCATCTACACCGACATGTGTGAGATAAAAAGCATCAAACGCACAACAGTTTCCTGTCTCGAAGAATTAATCCTCTGGCCGTGATTGATTTACATTACACCGGACAATTTATTTCAGGATAATTATTTCATGGTCGTGTGCCGTCATTGGATCTCCTGGTCTCCCATACCGCTCCCTCCAGCCCAGGCTGTTGTCAGTTTATCCCAGGGTGCCCTGCGGCACCAGTCCATCACAGGGAAACTCCCAGTGTGTGGTTTTCGGTCGTTTGTACGCGTCTGTCTATCGGTCTGTCTATATGTGTCTGTTTCTGTGTCCACCTGTCTGTCTCTTGGGAAGGCAGGGTCTCCTGTGGAACTCCTGTTCCCACCCCCGTGAGTGTCAGACGTACCAGGATCTCAGTGTAGATTCCCATGGTGACATGCCGTTTGTGCCTCTGACATCTGACCTTCTGCGAAAGGCTGCCATTGTCATTTTATTCGTGTTTACTGCCCGTCTCTGTCCCCCCTTGCAGCCCCTCTCCTGACCCGCTCGCTTCGTCTGTGCCCCGGAGGACATAGTCATGTAGATTGGGACTCTCCCCCCTGCTTTCCCGCTTGATTGTACTTTAACATGCAGGCGTCTGAGGTGCCGGGCGGGTTAACAGAACTCCCGCACCGCCACAGCTCTGACCCGCCCCCATCATGCCGGGACGAATCGGCCAGCAGGTTTTTAAGGAGGTCAGACGGCAGCTCATGCTGGGAGCAACAGGGTCCCCTGGAGAACTTTTCCTCCTCTCTTATTATTTAAATTCATCCATGGGAGTCAGCAGCGGCCCCTCAGTGAAAACATTAACATAATGAGCTCTGTGCCATTGGCAAGATGGGGGCAGGGCTACTGATAGCCCCTGAAGAGTGGGCTGGGCTTATTGAGGCCCCTCTGTGAGTGAGCGAGCGAGCGAGCGAGCTGAGGCCTTAGTAGGTGTCTGCCGCCATCCTCATTAGCAAAGGCTGGCTTTGACACCCTTGTAGTCCAAAGACGGCCATTATCACCGGATGGGCATTAAACAGGAGCCTCAGGCAGGATTTGCTGTTAGCTCAGAAGTGGGATGTCTCACACGGCTGCTTTCTGGCTTTAATGTCCTCGCGCAGATGTGTGCTCCACCTATCCCTGATCACTCCATCTCTCCCGTGGGGGTCCTGGACCCCCCCCAAGCCAAGGTGAGGGGGAATACTCTGCATCACATGACTCCCATTCGCAACTGGGGCTTGTAAGCAGCCGTTAATTTGTTGGGGGGGGGGGGGTCACTTTTTGTCCACTGAAGTCCTCTGCCGTGTAGGGAGATGGCTTCCTGGTGATGCTCGTGAGTGTGACGTTGGGTGGGAGCTTCATGCCCAGCAGAGCACTGGCCGCTATGGCTACGGCTTAGTGACCCTGCATGTGATGGTGGTTTGGGTTCAGGCTCGTGGGCTGCCGTCCCCAGTGTGCACCGACAGCTGCTTATAGCTCCTGGATTTCGGGGGGGGGGGAGTTAACTTACTTTCTCTCTTCAAGCCCATCCTGCTGTCGACAGGCGTGTGGGGATCCTGCATTGTGAGCGTCGCGATATAGTGCTGCTCGCAGCAGGGCAAGCGTACAGACGCCTCTGGAAAACTAGGCCAGGGCATTTCCGGAAGGTTCCTCCACGGTTTGCAGCCTGCGGCGGGGGGCGGCTCCTTTTCAGGGCTCGATATGCGGAACTTGACTCATTGGTTAACATTCCCGCGCTAGCCAGTCAGAGGTGCTGCCCCCTAGAGGTAAGGGGGGCTTTGGCATAGAATGATTTGTGATGTTTGGGGAGGACGTGGTCCCTTTGAGGCTGTTAATCCCAGAACCATAAACCAAATGTCCAGCCGCTCTCGTAGAACCGTGGGGACGGGGCCCAGTCACGATTACGCTTTTTCATTGTGGGTCTGTAGTTTTATAATCCTACTGCCACAGTCCCCATAATACTCAGCTGAGAAATTTCTTTTCATCTCTGAATACGTTTCTTGCAATTTTAATGAAAGAAGTAATTCATTCACCGGCAACCTGTGGGCCTTTCCAACCTTATGGAATCTGCAGGTATTGACATGCTGTCTGTCTATGTGCACCGCAGACCCCGTGTGGACCGGAATGAGCGCACGCCTCCGCTTGCCGGCTGGCAGATCTTACAATGTGCGGGCGTCGGAGGTGGCACGGGACCGGCAGCATGCTGAGGTGCTCTGTAACGTCCTTCTCCTGGATAACACCGTCCAAGCCTTCAAAGTCGGTGTAAGTACCTCCCTGCGCCAGGATGTCCCTTAGCAGTCGACCGCTGTGAAAATATCGGGATTCCCCTTGTTTCTTTTCCTTAAATGAATTTAGGAAGTGCGCCAGGATTCAAATCGATTTGTGATTAACATTTACCAGTGTCTCATGACGTTTTTTTTTTTTGTGAATGAAAAGCTTACGGTAAATAATGTGTTTAATGCTTTATAGAATGTAATTGTAACATAGCATTTTCCACAGCCAAAGCTTTATCCTTTTTCGACTGGAGGTTGTTTGCAGGGAGTTGCTCGGTGACATGGAAAGGGGTGTAAAGTTTTCCGAGCCCGGAGTTCTACCTGATGTATGGCTTGTGTGGTTTATTCCTTGAGAATGATTGCTTGCGAAAGTTTAGGTGACCATTTGTGAATGAGGGTCCTAGCGGTTTGTCAGTTAGTTTCCCTGAAGTCCGTGGAGGCGTGGTTCACTGCCCCACAGGTCACTTCTGCTCCCTGCCGTGTAACTTCATGAACGATTGAATTCAGTGTGAAGTGGTGAACAAAAAGGGTGTCTCAGGTAGCTAGGGATTGGTCACGTATGCTACCTAAGCGATGATCTGGCCACTCTCTCCGCTCGACGACGCCGTACCTAGACGGACCGTGCAGCAGACGCTGGACGAAGGGCAAGGTCATGGCGGGAGATCCCAACTTCTCGGACGCAGTAACGCAGCTAGAAAGGAAGATGTAGCGTAGGCCTGGCATGAAGCCTCGAGGTCTTTGTAAGAGGTCATCTCTAAGTGTGAAAGGAGGGTCTCTTTGCCACACGTATGTAGGATCTGTTACAAATGAGGAGAACCTTTAAGCAAAGTTACTTATTGCACAGAAAACTCAAAGGTATTTCAAACACTGTAGCAGGAAGATGCTTTCGGAGGAACACTTTCTTTGTGTGGAATACCCTCTCCATATCTTAATAATCAGACACTAAATCCTGATACATTATTCATGCCAAATGTAATATTTTTTATTCAGATTTTATGTAAGGTGTGTGATGTTTAAGAAAATATTTCATTTGAAACTTTTATTTTTAAGTCAAAACTTTCAAACATTCAAACTTTAACATTTCAGTGTCCTTCAGACCTGAGTATTTGACCAATCCCTTTCATATTCTTCATAAAGACTACACTTTATAAAAGAAGAAGGCTTAAGGGGTGTCTCGTTTCACATCATTCATTTTTCAGTGTTGCCCTTCCTGAGGGACACCCAAGCCCACGCCGGGGGAGCCCTTGCCGGAGGCCGCAGGGGTGCCAGGGTGCCGGTTTCGGGCCTTTGCCATGTGCGGTTATGGTGTGTGAGGGCCTGTGTTTATGTGCTTCCTCCGTCTGCTTCCAGAGCTGTGCATTAATACCCCAGTGGGCTCCTCCATAACGGAAACCAGCCCATCCAGCTTACTTTGGCTCACAGCTCAGTCCAGGTGCCCCCCCCCCCCCGCCTCTCTCCAGCTCCCCGCTGGTGCCGGCAGAACGCACCGCAGATGTGACACTGTAACTAGAGTCCCTGTTAATTTTAGGCCCGCGACTCGCCCTCAGAACAGGGTACCCAGCTATTTGCGTAAATGCCCAGCGTGCCACCGTGATGGTTTTTTGGTGAGTGTGCCTTTGCACAGTTCTTCGATACTTGTAAAATGTTCCACTTGGGGGCGCTGCCCTCTATCACAGCTGCTGTGGGGCTATCATGGGTAATTGCGTTCTGCTGAATGGGGCGTGTTTTGGAGGTTCATCTCACTGTAGCGTAAAGTGGCTTTATTTACCCACATGGCCTCTGTCCTGATCTGCAGCAGTGCATTGTGGGTGTGGGTTCCTCTTCCCGGGACTGCTGCAGGACTTCCAGGAGCAGGGGTGCCGGGATATTTAGGGATGGAAGGACATTTCTTGCATTATTTATTCCACTTAATGGATCATGTAGCTATGAGGAGTTAATCTTGGGTCCTGGTGATGGTTGATCCAAACCGGATCTGGCTTGTCACTGGACCCAGTCAGGCGATCAGTTACCCATTCAGGGTAGTGCTGCTGAAACCTCAGAGCTGCTAAATCTGTTCATCCGTCTGAGTGGTAAATGGGCAGCCTTTACGATGGGGACGGGGGAGGGCAGTGACTGAGTGAGCTATGCAGATGCACGGTGTCCCCCAAGGCGCATCCTCGGCCCCCACTTTCCAGTTGCTAGGAGGCTCAGTCAGAGGGCCATGGTTACGGTTACCCTGCACCCCCACAGCGGCTTTTTCTGTATAATAGATGTCTGAGGCCCCCAAAAGGCAGCATCTGTGCTCTTCCTCATGCCTTTAGAAAGCCTGCAGTCTGCTGGATAGAGAAGCTCTTTATAAAAGGCAGGAACTGGACGTCTGCTCTGGGCTTGCAGATGGGGCTTGGCGTGCGTCCCGCGGGCTGCTGTGGAGGTCAGGACCAAAGGAATGTGGCAGCAAAGATGTCCTTCATGGGATGGGATTCCCGCCTGGCCGGGTGAAAAGCTCAGGCACGGGTGCAGAGACATTCGGTTTTACACTTTGAATCGTTCTCTGTGGGGGCAGGAAGCGGTCACATGGTAATCTTCCCCCTGCCTGACGTCCGGGGGGCTCTGTGGTGGCTGACTGACAGGAAAGGCCAAGTGACAGCTTCTGTTCGGTGGGGGCAAATGGCACCCGCAGGTTCAGGGTGAGGGAGGAGCAGCGCTACTGGAGATGCCTGGGGGGGTTAGGGCGCAGCAGTGTGACGTTGTAGGTGTGTGGACCTGTGGGCTTTGTGTAACTAGAGGCCTTTGTTAGGTTTGTTAGCTGGTAGCAACTGATCCAACACTAGATGGCGCTATCCATTTGCCATGGGGCAGAACGATGTGTGCCGGAGCAGATGTGGGAAAAGGAGCGTTGTGGGTATGTTACCAGGGCTCCCGTGTGACACACCTGTCCTCCATACTGGCCACAGAAGCACGAGCGAGGACAGGCCCTGCTGGATGTAGTCTTCAAGCATCTGGAGCTCACCGAGAGGGACTATTTTGGGCTACAGCTGGCGGACGAGTCCTCAGACAGTCCGGTGAGTACCCCCACCCCCCCCCCCCACACTCCCATCAACTTCAGGCCACGGAGGCCAAGATCCATCCCACACACCTGCATGGAGGTAGGACATATGCAGCCGTGTGCATCTCCGCTCACTGTCACTACACCGAGTCTCTGTTTTGCAGAGGTGGCTCGATACTAACAAGCTCATCCGGAAGCAGTTAAAGAGTAAGTGAGAAATGCTCTTGTGCTCGTAAACCGCATCTCGCAGGCCGCCAGAGGGAATCGCTCACCGTCCCGTGGTTTGCTTTGCAGGAGGATCACCTCACAGTTTGAACTTCAGGGTCAAGTTTTTTGTGAGCGACCCGAACAAACTTCAGGAGGAGTACACCAGGTGAGGGGCCTGAGTTTAAAGCCAGGGAAGGGTCATGACCAGACACGGCACTGGTGGGGAAACTCCCAAGGCTGTACTGATGTGTTTGTTAACATGGGTGAATCTCAGTACCTGTTTTATGTCATCTACCATTGCTGAAAACCAGTTCCATTACTAAGAACACGAGTATAGAGGATGGTATAAATCCCTGGATGTTCGTTCTACTCTGTCACAAATACCGATGAAACATCGGTTCCATCATCTATGGGTTCCTTCCTCACCAGACAAGTCCAGTCCCTTGATTCATTGCTCCCCATGACTCCATCTAATCTTAAGACAGTTCCGGTACGCCATCTTTGAGGCGGAGGGCGCTGGTGGTGCAGTAAAATGCCCCATGGAAGGTTCAGTGGGCACAGTGTGCTATTTTTAACACCTTGGTGGCATGCTGGCCCTCAGAGCAACGTGCCGAGTGTTTGGCCTGTTTGAAACTCTGGGGGTGAACCTAGGAGGGGGGAGGCCACTCTGAAACAGGGGCGTTCTCTGAGCTAAGAGCTGGCTGAGAGGAGCATAAAGCAGTAGGTGTGTTATGGGGGGAAGGAAACAAGACTCATACCTCCACAGGGTTATCATAAGACTGTGTAGTAATGGACTCTGCACGGGGAGTATTAATATTTGAGTGATGATGTCAGATCTGTACATTTACTGGAGGTCTTTCAGCAGTCAAACATGCTGGCCTTGTTTTGGTCGGGCCCGCTAACCAGTTTGTCCATTTCAGGTACCAGTATTTTCTGCAACTCAAACAGGACATCCTCAGTGGAAGGTGAGTGTCATGTTCCTGCCATTTACTCATCACGCAAGGTTCTCATTGGCTGTCATTGACTTTGATTGGCTCTGGTTGGCTCCTCTGGTCTCTGGCTGTGATTGGTTGATGTGTTTCTTGTTTCCTCGCAGGCTCCCCTGTCCGTACAGCACTGCCGCCCTGCTGGCCTCCCTCGCCATTCAGTGTGAGTATCCCATTGTGGGTCCCCTGTCCTCTCCCCCGACCCTCTCATGACAGTGTGGCCTGTTACATTATCATTTTTTTAGTTTTCATTTAGTCTCTTTTCATTTTTTGACCTTCCCACCAGTTGTGCACATGACAGTAGAGTGTAGTATCCAGATCACTGGGTATGTCATCCTGACAGCAGAGAGTACTATCCGGATCACTGGGTATGGTATCCTGACAGCAGAGAGCAGTATCCAGACTATTTGACATCTTGATTGAAGGGTGTAATATTGATGTCCTGAACACAGAGACTTGGTATCCTGACCTCAGAGTTTGGTATCCTGACCGCAGCCTGCAGTGTCCGGACCGCAGTGTGCAGTATTGATATCCTGACCACATTCTGATCACAGAGATTGATATCCTAACCTCAAAGTTTAGTATCTTATTATTCTGACGGCAGGGTGTGTTGGGGAAAGCGCCGTAGCTTTAACCCCATCTACCTTTGTGTAAAGGAAGCGCCGTAGCTTACCACTCTAACACTTAGCACTTCTAACTTCTAGGACTCAGGAATCATGAGACAGCACACT
>JAABNY020000034.1:5063750-5083581 GCA_015164015.2 Brevimyrus niger
GAGGCACCCACTCCCCAAATTCCTTCTTTCTTCCCTTTTTTTTTTCGGTTTTCACCCCACCCCACTTTTTTGGGAAAAGTGCCCCCGCCCCCGCCCCGCGGGGGGGGGGGGGGGTTTTTTTTTGGCCCCCCCCCCCCCCCCCCCAAGTTGTGGTCCTATATCAGCACTAATGTGGCATTCATCTGTTCAGGGTGGCTCTGACCAGAAGATGCCTGTGATCGTGTCCCGGGTGGCCCCAGGAACGCCGGTAGGTAGAGGGATCTATTCCCCCCCAGCTGACAGGTGTGTGCTGCTCCTGGCTGTCAGTGATGTTTGGTAATATTCAGACGACTCCCGTCCACATCCGCAATGACAGGTGGAGCTGTTCAGAACACCCTTTTCCTGACAGTGCAGCTGACTTCATCTCTGTGGATCTATAATCTGTGTCACTGTGTAGACATCCAGGAAGTGAGTGCAGTTGGTAGCGGCGTGATCAGTGCGCTAGTTCTTCTCTGGCTGCCCCCACCCCTGCCTCCCACTTTTTTTGGTTTTGTGAAATTTTGAGTGTCGAGTGCCAGCTTGACACTGTGTTCTTACCAGATGTTGGTATTTGTTACTGCTTATCGGATGTTGGTATTTGTTACTGCTTATCGGATGTTGGTATTTGTTACTGCTTATCGGATGTTGGTATTTGTTACAGATTTTTTTTCCATTACTTAATGAGCCAAAACCCGATCATTCTTAAAACTCTTGTTATCCTAATGGTGGAAAAAGAAAGAAACCAAGAGAGCAAGTCTGAAAATTCACTGCATGGAGGAGAGTAAGATGAAGTGATTGAGGACAGAAGTGAAGCAGCCTGTTATGACCCTTCCATCCCTCTCCAGGCTGATCTCTGTGTGCCCCGCCTGAACGAGGGTGACCAGGTGGTGATGATCAATGGGCGGGACATCTCGGAGCACACACATGACCAGGTGGTCATCTTCATCAAGGCCAGCTGTGAGAGCCACTCCGGAGAGCTCATGCTGCTGGTTCGACCCAATGGTAAGAGCCAGCTTTTTGGATATCTACAGTGGTTCTTGGTAACGGTCACCGAGGGCCAGCTCTTTGGGTGGGAACCATGGTTCCTGGTACCGATCGCTGAGGCCCAGGCGTATGGTAGTGCAACCAAATTAACGCAGGCGCATTGACCTTGTTTCTTCCCCCACAGCCGTGTACGATGTGGTGGAGGAGAAGCTGGATGCAGAGCCGGACTTCCAATACATCCCTGAGACCTGCACGCAGGACCCCGCGTTGCTGGACGGGGAGGCTTGGAGGGAGTCCATGGAACAGCTGAAGGACGGGCTGAGCAGCGGCACTGTGCTGGCCCAGTTTGAGGTGAAACCCCCCCCCCCCAACTCTCAATCCCCGGCAGGTACTGGGGAGGGCAGATGGCTGGGAGGGCCAGACTATGGCCACTTTCTGACAGAAAAATCTTTTAAATCTGTTCTCTCTCTGCAGTCAAATCAGCCGACCCAGACGCTAGCTCAACCTGAGGCTATGCACGACGGCTTTGTATCTAAGAAACATGCTGTTATTTCCTGTTTTTGCTGCCCAGACAGTTTCCTGTTTGCATCTCTCAGTGTATTGTGAACCGGTCTCCTCGACCGCAGCACCCCATGCCTATGTAGAGTATCACTTCCGACCAGCTGTGAATGACCATGTTCACACATCTGAAAATAATAAATCATACACTTTCTCTCCAGGTTTAGTAAACAGGCCAGTCATTCCAGGAATAAGAGGACCCCGCGTGAGACCCTCATACTTCCTGTAGTGTTGACCTAACTGTCATCTCGTCCTCCTCTTACAGCAGTTATATCGGAAGAGACCTGGAATGACTATGTCTTGTGCCAAATTACCTCAGAACATTTCCAAAAACAGATACAGAGACATCTCACCCTGTGAGTATCACTCTGGGATGGTGGGGTGCATCTGAAGTTTGTCACATGGTACCTAACAGCCTGCTCATTGGCCGTTTGCAGATGATGCCACGCGGGTCATATTGAGGGGCCAGGATGACTACATCAATGCCAACTACATCAATGTGAGCCACTCCTTTGCGTTCCCACCCCCAGGGGTTATTTAAAGTGGGCGCTCGGGCACGCGGTCACGCCACCCCCACCCCCCCCCATCCTCTTGCTCGCCCCCAGATGGAGATCCCGGGCTCCAGCCTCATAAACCGCTACATTGCCTGCCAGGGGCCCCTGCCCAACACTTGTCCGGACTTCTGGCAGATGGCCTGGGAGCAGGGCTCCTCCATGGTGGTCATGCTCACCACGCAGGTGGAGCGGGGTCGGGTAAGTTGTGGCGCCCCCTGCTGGCTATGGCTGCCGTGTCACTTGATGGTGCGTATATTCGATTGTGCCGCTTCGCGTGCACGCTGACGAGTGACTGCACTGGAGCCTCCGAGATTCCCATTCGTTTCCCGGCACGCCGCCGTCACGTGGATGCGCTAATGCTAACAGGCTAAAGCTGACTGACCGCTGCTCTGCCTCTAGGTGAAGTGCCATCAATACTGGCCGGACTCGGGGGACAGCGCCACCTATGGCGGCTTCCAGGTGGCCTGTCTCAGCGAGGATGGCAATGCCGCCTTCCTGATCAGAGACATGGTCCTCACTTGCCCGGAGGTGCGTTTAATATTCGTTGACGCTCCTGAGAACTCACTAAAAGTTCCTACGGTGTGCCTTTTGCACGCCCCGTCAATGCGGGAGGTCGCTATGGTGACTTGACATGAGGGGAGAAAGCGCAGTGACAGGGTGTTACTTTGGCTGGTTGGAGGACGTGCGTTTTGGTGGCAGGCGGCCATCCTTAGCCGGCTCATCTGAGGGCCGTCCCTGATTCCACCGCAACATGCCCTGACTATCGGCGTGTCGTCACAGAGCAGCGAGAACCGGCAGCTGACCCAGATCCAGTACGTGGCCTGGCCTGACCATGGTGTCCCTGATGACTCCACCGACTTCCTGGACTTCGTGAACTTGGTGCGGAGTAGGAGGGCAGGCCGGGACGAGCCGGTGGTGGTCCACTGCAGGTGAGAGCTGGCCCGGGCCACGCCCCTTGCACGTCACACTCCTTTAAGGCCCCTCCTACCCCCTTAATGTGTGTGTACCATGTGGGCCATGGGGTCCTCTGCTGTATGCCCTGCGGTGTTTCTTGTGGATCAAGAGGTTTTGCATACAGGGGATCATCACCCCTGCCTAACTAAATGCCTGCTCTGTCTGCATCGTCTGTTTCATCTTCCTTGGAAAATACCTGTATAAGCTCATTTTATTAGATCTTTGTAATGGCGTCTGCTTAATGCTGACGTAATACAGCCTATCGGTTAACTAGCTGAATTCCATAACGCCTGCATGGGGGGAGGGTGGCAGCAATCAGGCTTCCCGAGCAAGTCACCAAGGTGTTGGATTAGATGACTGACTGGTTGGATTGTTTTTTTTTTTTAGTTTTTTAATTTTTTTTTTGGCCTGGCGGATCGCCATGGAGAAATGATTCCAGGAATAGATGTAGGTGCATTGCCACCAGGGGGCGCCACAACTTTTCAATTAAGTACAGTGAATTGTCTTCCAAAAGTGATTCAGCATAATTCTTCAGTAAAATAAGGCCATCATGTTCGGCAGTACTTCATTATGCCTTGGGGTGGCGCTACTTTTAGCGACTGTTGCAAGTGCAAATAGTGCATGGGGAGTTGAATGTAAACAGGGGTAGAGGAGGCTGGGCTTTTCAGGCACGCAGCGGGGGTGCCGCAGCTGCAGTGTGGAGAGTTATTCAGTAATGAGCATTTTCAGCAGTGAAGGAGTCAGGTGCATGCTGGGATTCAGCCGCTTCGGGAGCCCTTGAAGGGGTACAGAGAGTGGGAATGAGGGCGGGCAGTGCAAGTCCCCATCTGACCCGGCTGCCTATGTTACATTATTTTGGGGTTATTGCCACCCCGCAATTGACGCTCTCTCCTGTCTCTTGCAGTGCCGGGATTGGCCGGACCGGGGTTCTCATCACCATGGAAACAGCAATGTGCCTGATGGAATGCAGTCAGCCTGTGTATCCGTTAGACATTGTGAGAACGATGAGGGATCAGAGGGCCATGATGATTCAGACCCCGGTATGTAGCAGCCTGCTTGTTCACCGCATGGGTCTCTACACGAGCCCTAATGGGCCAGTTTACCCCAGAAGTGGGAAAAGATTATTTAGAAGAGGGGCTTTAGTGCTGTCTGTCTATCTAGGTTGTTCTGCTGGGAGTTGCCTAGTTTTGGCGATATCAGACGTAGAAATGTCGGGCTTCTCTCAAATATGATGGGACCGAATGGCATTCTTTCTGTGATGAATAAAGCACCAAAAAATAGAAAAGTTCAACAGCAATATCTCTTACCAGAAATTATTACCCGTTTACTGAGGATAATCCATAGGCTTCATAAAAAGCAGTTAAATGTAGGAATGATTTTTCTCTACAGGACTCCACACACCGATTGCAACACTGCAGAAGATATCAGCCGGCGATATCTTCTGCAAAGCGATACGATTGGTGTGCGGAGTCCGGTCGAGGAAAATCATTCCTACCTTAAACTGCTCGTTACGAAGTCTGTGGATTATCCTCAGTAACCCTTTAATTATTTCTGGTAAGACGCATTTTTAAAGCTCCTCTAAAACGTATCTTTTTGTCTTGAGGAAGCATGAACAAGAATGAGATTAAGAACTTTATTGATCTCCTTGTGGGAAATGTCTTTGCCCAGTAGCACAGAAAGATACAACAAAGGATAATGCAAGTAAAAATAGTAATAATATCTGGCCATATCTATAGTTTGATACCCCCCAGACACCGTCATATTGAAGCAGCCACTTGGGTTTCGAACCCGACACTGCCCGGGGGTCTGAGCCTGTATGCAGTGTTTAGGGACTCATGCCATGTGTCCCTGTTCTCCCCATTAGAGCCAATACCGCTTTGTGTGTGAGGCCATCCTGAAGGTGTACGAGGAGGGTCTGATCAAGCCACTGCAGTCTGCGTGAATGACGGCGGGGCGCTCCAGCCGTCGCCAGGCCCTCAAACCACAGTGGCGCCCCAGCCCGGGCGAATGGGAACTTTCCAGGATGCTGTCACACCCGCCCCGTTCTCTATCCCAGGCTCCCCGGCACTCGTGAGATGTTCCCGGGGGGCCCGGCAGGACACCTCAGAGCTGCCAGTTGGGAGGAAACTTAGCACTCTTGCACTTTATGTGGACAAAAAAAAAACCCCACAAAAATACAAGAATCATTCAGAAACATCCAGTCATAGTCAAGGGACAAAGAGCTACTGCTCAGGGCGAAAGCAAACATGATGGTGAAGGTGGTGAAGGTAGTGGTGATGATGATGATGATGATGATGGAGGTCCATAGTGCCATTACCAGAGGCAGGATAAACATCTGTAGTTCCTGCAGGCTGCCCCCAGGTAATGCTCGCCTTTTCAGTCTTCTGCTTTGTTCGCTGTCTGTCTTCTGCCAGAGTCTTCGCGACGCGCAGAAGCACCGCCCCCCCCAGTTAGGGGTGTGGCCTCCCCAGGACACCCACGGTTTTTGGTCGCACACCTGAACAGCGACTGATGCAGGGGGGTGTCCTGTGAGCGAATCGTCAGCGTGGACTGCTCCGGGGGGGCAGCTTGGGGCTTGAAGCTGTGCTGTTTTTCTCCTTGCGCCGTAGCTGGCGCTCTCTGCCTTTGCCACATCTACTGATTTTTATTTATTTTTTTTATTTTATTTTATCTGGCGGCCACCCACATTTAAGTATCTGCGACGCTGATTTTAGTGCTAAATTCTGGTCAGTCAGGGAAGCCTAACTGAACTAAATGAATTTATGTCAAATTTAAGGTACTTCTCAGTTTTATTTTAGGATTTTTTTTTCTCAAATAATACGATAAGAAAATCTGAGTCCCCATTCATGGTCTTCTTTCTCATTTGTTAAAGGGAACGAACGCAGTTGATTTTGTGGGAATTTAGGTACAAATGACATTGCATATGTAGTCTGCTCACTGGCCTTGAGCAGTGCAGCACTCGCACCAAACCAAAAGAGTTTTTATTTCTTTGTTTTAAATAGATCGATGGTAACATGTGTACAGGGGCTCTAACTACAACCGGCTTAAATTTTTCTGTAAACTGAAATCCTGCAGTTTCCATGTCGCCCCCTAGGTGGTGCTGTGAGCATTTCTGTCTCTGTGGAGTCATCTAAGGCAGTCATCTAAATGCATGGGAGGCTTTGTGGCCTCTGCAGAGTCAGGAACGCCCCATCCCTGCCTTTCCCAGCATGCTGTGCTTGTGTTCAAACGTGCACGGTACTCTGGGCTCAGTGCCAAACTGATGATACTACACCGCTCCTCAATGCCCCCCCCCCTCCCCCCCCCCTTGTCACTTTGAGAAGTGTATACCCCAGAAACCAAACTACAGCAGTGCTGGCAGCGGGGGGTGGGGGGAACTGGCAGGTGCCCCCTCGGTGATGCTGCTGCTCCGAGGCTGATCCCCATGGGGGGGGGGGGGTTGATTTGGGCAGGGCTGCACACGCCAGTGTCCTTCATGCTTCAGGACCAGCGGTGTTCATCTTGAATGTTCAGCGACGTGCTCGTTGGCTTGTTACGTGATAGCATAAGCTATATATTTGTTATGGGGTTTTGTTAAAAAAAGATATTTTGTAAGACGAACACTCTTTGGGAATGGACAGCACTTTGCAGCTGACTGTGTGTCCAATAGTGCTACTCAGATCCTGTCTGGGGAACGATGATGTGGAACTCGTATTTATCGCTAATATTTGCTGGGGGGGCAGGTAGGGTAAAATCGGAAGCAGGCCGTGCCATTTATTTTTGTGTACATAAATTAGATTGTGTAAATACATTGTTTGTTGTATATTAAAAATCTTTAAAATAAAAGGACATCTTGTGTGAGTTCAAATGTTATTTTTATATAAAAAAGTAAAGTCTGGAAATGACCAAATTTGTTTTCCCTTGGATAGCAACCTAAGAGCTGCGAGTACATTTGGAAACCTGCTGGTGTAAAGTGCTTTCCATTGATACACACACACACACACACTGTGAGAGTGAATGAGAATCCACTCACCTTAACACACGGAGGGGAGAGGTTTTGTGAAAGCCAGCAATCCTTACTGTGACCTGTCTCTGATTGGTGCGTTCATTTATGGACCTTTTAACCAATGATCTGCTGGAATGCTGAGAGGCAGTTTAAACAGGCCCTGGGAGATTCCTGCTCTGCCAAGCTTCTGTTAATCTAGGGTGAACCAAATGCCTCTGCTGGTAAAGTGATCACCTAACCCATGGCAGGCTCTGTACCAGGGAAGGGAAACAACTTTAAGGATGTAGACACCATTATGGTTTAATTTCAACCACGTCAGAATCAAAAAATAATTTGTTAGACAGTTATACAGGAAATGTTTTGATCCAAGTAATATTTCCTACGCTACTGTACAATGCTTCAGTTTAATTCTTCCAAGTCACAAGTTCAAATGCAATTTAATTTTATTAAATTTTGTTGCATTATCTCAGGCAATGAATCATGGTATAAAAAGGGACTATCCTCAAATTCTGAGTTCTTACACTGATAATCTGCTATGTTGCCCTCTATAGGTCTGGTAATGCCTTGGCTTTCACCTCTAAGTTCCTTTCACATTTTTAATGGCTGGCTTTGACAAAACCCAGCGGGATGGATTCAAATTATTCCATTTTGAAAATATAATAATTTATGATGATCCCTCTTGTTCAAGGATATGGACAGTGCTTTGTTTACAATACTGTTTATTAATGATCAAATGCGTGTCTGCTGGGGAGGGGGGAGGCTTTGTGTTTACAGAAGCTGCTTATGTTGAACATTGAAGTACATGAGCAGAAGAAGCGTGTATTGACATACATAAATACCTGGAGTCTGTATTACAAAGCAGGATTTCTTGCTTAGCTGGATAACTTGTTGGATTTAAGGTAGACTGGGATAAATGTATGTAAACAAAGATAAAGTCGATTAAACTGGGGTCCTTTAATCTGACAAGTTATCTAGCTAACCAACAAATCTGGCTTCGAGATGCAGGCCCCTGGTCTTTCCTTGATCAGCAATTAAGGTTTAAACCAACATGTAAACCTTGTTTGAATTATCATGAATGTGTCTGGCTCCAGTATGATATATTCAAGAGAGCTAATTATTCTGAGCTGTATTTCTGCGCAGTTGTGGTATTAATAGATCAGTGACTCCTCATAAATTAAATATTGCTGCAGAAACTGCGTTATAAAGACATTTAAATGCTCTTTGTTGTCATGCTGTTCAAGAACTGAATGTATGAACCTTTCTTACGTTATAGAGACTCTCCAAGGGTCAGAGGTCTGTGACTTGGATTCTGAAAGAAAAATAATATTTTTTCATACCACTTGTAAAAAGAGAATAGTTTGTACACTTCCAAGTGAATATATAAGTATAGGTCAAAGGTTATTTCACTGATCCTACTTCAAATCTGTGATTAATCCTCGATAAGGGCAACAGAGGAGCTGTGACAAAGCCCCTATATGTTTTCATTGTACATAAGAGCAATACGATGTCTGTTTAGTGCCAATGTTGTGTAAAGTAAAGTCTTATTTCTGCTTAAAGATGGAACTATGTTAATCTGTGGTCACTTTTTCAGTAGTCCTTTCGGTTGTTGTTTTTTTCCCCTCTCTCATGCTTCAAAATGAAGGTGGTATTTGAGGAATGTCACTTGCTGTTTTTTTTTCCACTTCCATGAGTGAGCCATTAATAATTTACAGTGGGTATTAAAGAAGTCCATTTACAAAATGTTTTACTGCCAACTGCCCTGTTTAGTGTTGCATTGACTCTTAGATGTGTAAACCAGTGGTGTCATGGTGCACATGTCATATTTGGGAGTTACTGTTCTGTGACTCAAAAGTACCAGCTTTTCTCCAAGAATTTCAAATTAAATGCATGTCTAAGTATTTCTTAGTGTTGCGTAACCCTGAACCAGTCATGGACAAACTGCCTAGTGGCTAATGGCTTCGTGTGCCAAACATTGATTGAGATTTAATTAACAGCACTGTGACACCTACTAATTGGTTTAAAATTGTGTTTTCAATAGCTTCATGTAATTTTCTCGTATACATAATTACTGTTTATAACGTCAATCCTCACACTAATTCAGTTGGTTTAATACTTTTGAAAATTTTTCTGCCTGTCTGCCTGCATATAAATAACACTGGTCAACAAAATATTGCAAACCGAAATAGGTGAATCTTAGTGTTGTTCGCGCTGAATTTGAATATCTAGTCAGAATTTACCTGTCACGCAAGTATTTCGAGTGACACACTATTAAACCAGCATGAGGGAAGTGACTCATGAAGTTAGATTTTGTTATGCTGATCACAAATATCTGACACACTCAAAATTATAAAGGAAACAAAAACTGTAAACCAATGTCACCAGCGAGTTGTGCTGTTATCAAATTACAATTGAAATCCAATTACGAAATAAAATTTGATCGATAGGTTCTTATAGTTCAACTGGTTAATAAACTAGCTTAACTAAGGGAAACGCTGAAACTGGATTACAAGTCTTAACCGATTAAACCTTTTCCATACAAAAAAATGCCGTTTCTGAAAATACTGACGAAACTTCCTATTTCAAAGTGGTTCTGTTAATGATTAAGTTGTCCAAGAACAAATTTCTCACGGTTGTTGAGCAGTTGGCCTGGCAAATAACAGTAAAGAAGCCCCCCTTTACTCCGCCCGGTCATTGTTGTAAGGCGTCATACGCTGATCACAGACTGATGTCAAAAATATCAGCCAGCATCTGATGTCGGTTAAGGAGTAGCTTGTCCTCCCCCCGTCAACCTATCTCACTCTAACTTGTCACTTCCCGTCGGCGATCCCACGTGGGCTATTCTCATTAGCAGATAAATCTTACATTACCAGTGTTACCACAGGTGACGGTAAGATCTAACACAATCTCATGTAAACTCTTTGGTAATGTAACATTTCATTTACCATACAAAACAGCGGTTACAACTAAAACCACGAATTTGCGTGCCCCCTCACACAACAAGGATTGGGGGGGAGTGGCTGTTGGTCACTACACTGAGTAGGGCCCCATAAACAACAAACCCGCCCTTGCACCCACTGATAGAGACAACAGCAGATTCGGATCCTGATTGGCTGAGTCGTGGCACATTGGTTCGCCCAGTCCTGATATGTGCAAATCCATGCTGGTTTCGAAGAGTAGCGGTAAACGTCATTTCCGCTTAGAAATTCTATCCCCGCCTCCATGAATTATATCCCCGCCCCGTGATATCAAGTGCCGCCTCTCGCGGATTCTATCTCCGCCTCTCTTTCTGAGCGTCAGAAAGCGCTGCCTCGGGGCCCCAGCTCTCACTATGGCGGGCTATAAGGCATTCCAGATGGATTTAATTGACCTGTTTTAAGGAGTCAGTCGTACGACCACTTCCAGCAGACCAAATCGAAGACAAGACAGCCGGGGGCTGCATCGCGCTACACTTTTCAGGTTGCAGGTGGAAGTACGCGGCTCTTGCTCCAGCATCTCTAAAAGAGGTAAACCTGTTGCTGGCGCCGCTGTCCTGGGCCGTTTCAGCGGGACGCTATTAGAGCTGCCTATACATGCCTGACGATGCGGCTCTATTTCATTTAATAAGAAAATAGTTCAGCTTTATAAATGAAATTTACATAGGCTGTATGGTACGACTGTTTTGTTTTCCGGTGTACATAATATTTATTACATAATATGAATTAAAATTGTAATGCATTATTTACAAAAATTATCAACAGCGTAACCCTGTAGAACGCAGAAAGAAAAAAGTCCCACGATTAACTAAACAAACAGATAAAGGAGCTATCTCTTTATTGTTTGTGATTTAAATTAAACGATAATCTGATGAAGTTTATAGTGTAAACAGGACAAGAAGCACAGGTGAAATGCAAATAGGGAATGTTATGCGCATTTTTTGCATTAAACGCATCAGCGATGATGTGCGGTCGGTTCCGTCGTAACGTTTTGTAATTCGCATTTTAATGCCGGGAATGCTGCCCTTTCTCAGCCTCAGCAAGGTGGTTAACACTTCCATTCACTCCGATCTGTAACTGGTTCCTTGATCCGGATTCCTTGATAACTAGAGAGTTTACGTAAATTTAGGCCACAAGTTTATTTGTACCTGCCCCGATACTGGAAGGACTGTAAATATTATCTGAGGTCTGCGGTCGGTAATCTATACATTCATGAAACAAAAGGCGGTTATTCTAACTTGCGGGTACTGTTACACTTGTTACTCTGATCATCCCCCAGATGCGTTTACTATGTATTGTTACATTGATATCGGGCACAGTCTGACAGCAGCATACCCTCCCCCACGTTCCCGGCCCAGCCACAAACTATGCTGAGCTTCCTCCGGCGGACCCTGGGCCGGCGGTCCGTGCGCAAGCACAGGGAGAAGGCGCGCCTCCGAGAGGCGCAGAGAGCCAGCACACACATCCCGGCGGCCGGAGACGCCAAGTCGGTCATCACCTGCCGCGTCTCCCTGCTGGATGGCACCGATGTCAGCGTGGACCTGCCGGTGAGGCTGTCTGCCTGTCGCTCCTCTACGATCGGCACTGTTTATTTGTTGGAGATGCCTAAGTTGGTGGTGGTAGTTTTATTACGCTAGTTAATTGCTTTTTGGGTACTCCCCTCCTCGGAAAGAATTTTTGATACAGTGAGATCATACTCCACACCAATTAACAGTCCAAACGGGATAGAAATAAGTAACGCGATTGCCTCATTAATGAGCCGGGATCTGCTTCGTGTGTTATTTTAGCTGCAACATAATGCACTCTAAAGGCTCAGGGAAGCAGACTCCAGTTCCTGGTGTAAGGTGCTTCTCCATCCTTACTTCTAGCCCACTCACATGTGACATATCTGCTCTCTGGCCATCTTCCCAGTCCATTACGTCCTTCCCCGAAAACCGAATGCCTAGCTGACCTGCCAGCTTTTCCCTGCATTGCTGCTTTCAGGACACCGCTCCTTGCCACCGCCGTGTCTGTAGAGAGGCTTTTGTGAAGTTTGTCACGGGTTTTCCTCTGAGGGACAAGACTGGTGGCGGCTCCATGGGCTGTGGGGCTGCCTGTGAAGCTTCTGCATAAATCACCCTGTACCTGACTTCCTTTGGGTCCTTGACTGTTTTGTTTCTGAGACAAGGAGATGCCTGAGGTATCAGCCTCTGTGGGATTATCATGCCTATGAATTAGAGGACTATTAGATCTTATTAGATTCAGATTCAGAATACTTTATTGATCCCAGAAGAAACACTCTGTTTTTGATGTATAATTCTGGTTATCTATCAGTTTTGCAGATGGCTGGTTCATGTCCTGTTTTGGCAGTTGTATGGGAGGCTTTTCTTTATCTCAAACTGCTTGGTAGCTCTTGCTGTATTTGATTTAGTAGGTTTTGGTCTCTTTAACCACATGCTGGATGCAGGGTCTTACTTTTGAAGTCTTGTCTTGAAGTGGTTCCCACGCCGCTTGTCTGCGTGAAGCTGACTAACCCCAAGCACAGCTCTGATTATCCTTTGTCCAGTCGCCTTCCCCAGTTAAGCCGTCATACTTCCTGTCCTATAGAGGGCAGTGATTCTGCCTGATCTTTGTAAAAATTTATCATAGTCCTTCATCTGAATGTGACTTGAGCAGGTTCGATGTGGAAGGGTGTCCGCAGTTTTCAAACAATGTTTCACGTGAACTTTTGAAAAATTGCATTTTTCAGTCACCCAGCACCTTGTAATAATATATAGGACAAGTGGGTATGATTGATGCGCTGAGATGTTGCTGATGGCTCTGGTGGGGGGGTTAATCATTGCCCCCGCTGCCTTGTGGGAAACCTTTGCCCTGCTGCTGGATGATTTTAACCAGGCGCTGGGGTTGCGTGGATTTCCCTATCAGATGTGGTTAAGGATCTGGTTTCAATCCACCTCACAGAGTTCCAGTTTCAGACGGAAGCTTGTGTTCTGCTTCTTCCCAAGAGAAGCACACGTTATCAGGAACACTGAGGTACCCGCGGAGGGGAGCCTGCCATGCTGAGGGCGCCGTAGTCCTGCTCCCCCTGGGTGTGAGAGGCGCTGCTCTGGAATGCCAGGGGGGCCGGGATCGGTCGGCCCCTCAGCCTTATGTCCCTCCCCCCACTGGCCGGGGATGTAGCCGCCGCCGCTGTCGGAATGCCGCAGGTGGGGGTGCTGTCTGAGCTTGGCGTGATCCCCCACCACCACCCTCCCCATGGCTTGTACAGGCCTCCCTGACTGTCCCGCAGCTTTAAAAACACACTTGTTCAACTTTGGGCCGTAACTGCACTGGAGCGTTTCTGTGCTCGGTGGTTCTGGTGAATTCAGGCGGGGAGAGGCTCTTCCTTTACTGGCCGGGTCGCCAGGCCATCAGAACCGGTCCACCAGAGCAGAACGGCACAATGGAGGCTTGCCGTTTGGGCGTCACGTGTCTGAGTGTCTGAGGCCAGCACTCTGTTGCCGTGGATACCTATCCACCCCCCCCCCCACGCTTTGTGTGGGAGCTGCTGGCCTGAGGAGTGCAGAGATTTGCACAAGGCAGCTGAACACCCAGGAGGGGGGGGAGGAGTTCATTAGGGCAGGGGTGCCTTGGAAGGAATTTGGCTTGGGTTTTCAGAGTTAGGTTTCTGAGCTGCCAGTGAAATGAGGGGGGGGGGGGTGTTTTGTGCTGTGAGCGTGTTTGCTGTTTACTCCATGTGGCACTGTGGGTGTGGACAGGCCACACCTATGGGGGAATTACATATGAGCCCGGGATGTAATGTCTGCTGGTGACTGGGCTGACATCACAGGCAGATGTCTTTCCTGTGTCATCCTGTTGGGGGGCTCGTGCTACAAGGTGCTTCAGGGAGTTGGGGGGGGCCCCGTGACACCCAGATAGTCTACAGCGTGCCGTGGTGTGTGCTGAAGGTAGCGAGTGATTCAGCGTAGGGAGGCTGGTTCTTACAGACAGGGATGCCGCTTACACTCCCACTCATACAAATGCTGCCCTTCATGGCGTCTCACAGGGGTGGTTTTTGGTCACGTCTCTGACCAGTGGGTGTTTGTGCTGTCTGCCCTCCACAGAAGAAAGCCAAAGGAGAGGAGCTGTTTGACCAGATCATGTATCACCTGGACATCGTGGAGAAGGACTACTTTGGGCTGCGCTTCATGGACTCCGCCCAAGTCCCGGTAAGGTTGAGGGAGGGCTGTGGCCAGGGTTCGCGCTCAGGTTTTGTGGAGGGGTATGGCTGTGGGTTATGGGGGTGTGTGGCCGTGGTGTATGGGGGGGTGGAGCTGTGTGTGATTGGGGGGTGTGGCCATGTGTAATTGGTGGGTGTGGCCGTGGAGAGGGAGCCTGTGGTCTGCGGTGGGCCTCAGTTTCTAGGTCATAGGTAAAAATCAGAGGCATGCTGGAGGTTTAATGACATGTTGACAGACAGTCTGTAATTGTTTGGGATACGTAGATATTGCAACAGCGTTTAGGAAGCAGAGAGCTGCGAGGGTGTGTCCTGCATGTGGAATGTGTGGGAGGTGCTGGGGAGCAGGGAGTGCGCCCCCTCTGCCCCGCGGAGCACCTCCTCGCTCCCCCTGGCCCTCTTTCGATGTGACACGGCCCCCAGATCCCTAATCTGCACTCTGCTTGGATCCCTGCGCACAGCTGTGACTTTACAGCATCCGAGTGGGGGGGGGGGTCACTCAAGCATCTCATTACCGCCGGGGAGTCTGCTGCTTGACCAGTACCTCCCATCTCTCTCCCTCTCTACAGCATTGGCTGGACGTTACGAAGAGCATCAAAAAGCAGGTGAAAAGTGAGTTCTGCTCGTGTCACGTTTGCACGTTGGCCGGATCGCAATGCCCGGCCCTCAGCCGGAGAAGCCCGGCCTGACACGCGTGACCCGCGTGAGCCCCCTCCTGCAGACTGAGGTCCGGTCAGCGTGTCTCTGCCCATCTTCCTTGTGATGCACATGCTAGATGAGTGTGTTAAGCTGTCTGCGAGGGCTGCCTGGTTCCTCTGCATGGGCACGAGCGGTAATGCCCCCCCCCTCGCTCTGTGTTGCAGTCGGCCCCCCCTACTGCCTTCACATGAAGGTCAAATTCTACTCCTCTGAACCAAACAACCTGCATGAGGAGCTGACGAGGTGAGCGTCCGTGGGTCGGTGGTGGGGGTAAGGGGGGGGCACGGGTTGTTTGTGTGGCCCTGTAGGACCCTTTGATGTTACGCTGCCATGGTAATAAGGACAAAGCTCAGCAAAGGCTCTTGTGTTGCAGTGGCAAAGTAAACATCCTCACCGCACAGTGAAGGGGTGTGTGACGGTGTCTGTGTGTGTGTGTGTGTGTGTGTGTGTGTGCGCGTGTGTGTCTCTCTCTCTCTCTCTGTCCTCGCTGATGCTCATAGCTGCTCTCCCCACCCAACAGGTATCTGTTTGTGCTCCAGCTGAAGCAAGACATCCTGAGTGGAAAGTGAGTATCCCTCCCCACCATCACAGGTCCCACGGCGCCTCCATGATGCTGCAATCTTGACCGCGCTGCTCACGCCGTTTTCGATAAATAAATAGCTGAATGATGCCAAAATAAGGCTGGTAAGAGGATTCTGGGTGGTTTTACGGCTGTGGTTTTATGGTCAGGCTGTTCTGTAGCACTGCCAGTTTCCTGGCTTACAAGCACGTGACCAGCTGCAGTGGCGTCACGTGACCCCTGTGCGACTCGCTGCCTTCCGGCCGAGCCCGTTCGCACCTGTCCTTACTCTCAGGCTGGGATGGTCACGTGTTGGTTACATGTAAATTAGCAGTAAGAGCTGCTGAGAAGCTGCATGTTGATCGCAGGTGATGAGCTGATTCAGATTGTTTAGGTGATAAATGTGTTGCTATTTTATCAGACAATACAGTTAAGCAGATGGAAAGTGTTATTGTGCTGATCCCTTACGTTAGTACACAGGTTTATGGTGTCATTCATTGGCTAATCAGTCTACTGAACACTGAATCACAAACGAGGCACGTCATCTTAAGTAAATTTACACTATTGTAGTTTGATCAGTTTTACTTTCGACTATAATAATTTTCAGAGCAAAGTCCACTGTCTCATGCTGAGTTCACCATGAATAACTTCCTTTGTTGCTTTCTCATTCTCCCGAAACCAAAAGCTGGAACAAACTTCAAGTAATCGAGCCCTGAATCTAACCTCAGTGCGTGTAGCTCAGAGAGCTTTTGGAAGGGAAGTGGAATTTGCTGCTGACCTTTGACCCCTGTGCTTCACACAAACATAAATATCAATCTGTCCTGTTTAACTCCTCACAGATGTTGCACATCTACTCGGCCTTCTGTGACAGTGTGGTAGAATGCTTTAGTAGATTATTTATGCTTTTAGTAGATTATTTCGGCCTTTGAATTTGGTGGATTCTTCTGGAATCCAGTTTCACAGCAGTTTGTACACGTGAGACTTTGGATGGTTTGTGTTCTTCATAAGCAGCCCAGCAAAGCCGTCCCCCAGACCCTTATCACCACCCCTCAGGCGTCCTCCTCTCTCCCCCACAGGCTGGAGTGTCCCTTTGACACGGCTGTAGCTCTGGCTGCCTTCGCCTTGCAGGGTAAGCGCCTCCATCTCCCATCATGCCCTGCCTCCCTCCTTCATGTAAATCGTTTCCTGTGACCCGGGCCTTTTCACTTGGGGCTGGGGTTTGATAATGTCAGAGGCCCGGAATGAGATGTGTGACCATTTATCATGCCATTTTTTGATCTTGTGTAACTTTCGTTTCCATAACATGGTCTGTCCTAAAGGAATGCAGAGGCTGGGGGAGCTGATGAATCCTACTGGAATTCTGCCCCCCCCCCCCATCTCCACCTAACATATAGTGGGCACACCCTCTAATTTTAGCCTACCTTCGGTTAAAGCTGCATTCCCTGCATGTGTCCGTGGGGGGCGCAATGGGGCGTGAACGCTGTGCCTCCTATACAGGCTGATGGTGTGCGGCTGGTCTGCATATGAACCCACAGGTGCTGGGTTTGGTGTTGTGGGCCTGAGCATCTTCACTCCGTTGTAGCTCACACCTAACCTCAAACGCGGGGAGGAGTCCCTCAGCCTGCCGGTCATATTCACACGCACTCTTGTTTGTGATGGTGGGAGATCCATCGCAGATTCCCGTTAAGATTCTCCAGGGGGCGACACTGAGAGCCTTTCTGTGCTTGGTCTGTGCCTCCCAGGCGAGCTCGGGGACTTCGACCCGACCGAACACAGCCCCGATCTGGTGTCCGAGTTCCGTTTCATCCCCCAGCAGACGGAGGAGATGGAGCTGGCTGTGTTGGACGCCTGGAAGGGATGCCGGTGCGTTAGTTGGCCCCTACAGACACCCTGCACACTGCTGTCACGTGTTAAACCCCCTTTGTTGGGGTGTCTTTGGTTAAGCCTAAGGTTAAGTGTTACCCCAGGATCTTGGTAACTATGGCAGCTGAATGGTATCCCCCCCCCACCCCATCCCAGAGGCCAGACACCAGCGCAGGCTGAGATCAACTACCTGAACAAGGCCAAGTGGCTGGAGATGTATGGTGTGGACATGCACACGGTCAAGGTCAGCTGTGGTGGAGGATGCACTGCCTGAAGGGGGCGCTCTGCTCGATGTGACATCATAGCGGGGCTTATGGAGTGAGGGGGTCCTGTCTGACGCTCTGTACCACCTCTGTCCTTTGCAGGCACGTGACGGTAATGAATACAGTCTGGGTCTGACCCCCACCGGGGTGCTGGTGTTCGAGGGCGAGACCAAGATCGGCCTGTTCTTCTGGTGAGGGCTGCTTCCTGAGAACAACCTCTGTCCTGACGGAGAGGATCTGTTCTTTGTCTCTAGTGATGCCAGTTAGGGGGGGGGGGGTGCTGCTGGTTTGTCTTTTTAGTCTGACCCCACCCACCCTACCCAGGCCTAAGATCACCCGGCTGGACTTTAAGAAGAGCAAGCTGACGCTGGTGGTAGTGGAAGATGATGAGCAGGTGATGCGGCCGGCTGCTCCTGACCCTAACACAACACCACATGTCCCCACAATGTGGTAAAACCTGTTACTTGTTAGCCATTTTTCAGGTCCCCACAAAACAAACAACAAAAATCAGTGACTACAGTAAAAAACTAGAATAGCCAAAAGTCTTGAATTTTGTTTGGTTACTTATGGTTAAGGTGAGAGCTGTGTAGGGGATACGGTTAGCATAGGGCTATTTTGGCCTGATGGAGCCTTTGGGTATTACCTTCCTGGCAGGATGTGTGGCTTAGGCATTCTGCCCCTGCTGTGCCTGGTGCATTATGGGTAGCATCAGCACCTAAGGTCTGTCACCTCCCGCACAGGGAAAGGAGCAGGAGCATACCTTTGTGTTCCGCATGGACCATCCCAAAGCCTGCAAGCACCTGTGGAAGTGCGCTGTGGAACACCACGCCTTCTTCCGGCTGCGGGGGCCTGTCCAGAAGAGCTCCACTCGCTCCGGCTTCATCCGCATGGGCTCCCGCTTCCGCTACAGGTGGGTCTGGGCTGTGTGTGTGTGGGGTCTGCCTGCTCTCCTGGGCACACACACGGGAAGGAGGAGTAGCCTGGTAACCTGATGCACCCTTTATATACAAATGTGGGGGTAGTGCTTCCTGTTTACTTTTTTGGGGAAATGTTAGTCACCAGAGGTCAGTTCCATATCCAAACATCTTTTGGAGTTCAGTGGTAGAGTGAAGGGAGCCGGCATGACCCAGAGCGGGAAGAGGTCCTCCTCAGATGCCCTTCTGTACTGGGTCAGCACTGCCGCCCCCTACTGGGGGGCGTTTGGTACTAACCGCTCCAGTGCTGTTTCCCAAGCGGAAAGACTGAGTATCAGACCACGAAGGCCAGCAAGACCCGGCGCTCTACCTCATTTGAGAGAAGACCCAGCCGACGCTACTCAAGGAGGACTCTGCTGAACAAGGGTGAGTGCCCCCTACTGGCCAGCCTAGGTCACAGCTCCTGAGAAGTGCTGCTGTTCTGCTTGCCTGAGTATGATGTCGTGTGAATGCATTGATCTAATGGGCTTTTTGGACCCTCAACACATCAAAGGACATTAATCCTGGTGCCTATATGAGCCGAAACAATCATACTAACCACCCCCCCAATTTTTTTTTTTCCCAAACAGCTGTTAACAAGAACCATGAGTAAGTACTACCCCCTTAATGCCCATGAGGGATATGGCGGGGTGCTGTGGGACAGATTCCTGCTTCACTTTCAAGGACGGTGGCGATCAGCAGCAAACACGCACCTGAATACCCTGACCGACACTGCAGGGTGGAGCTCCACGGCTCAGCAGCCCCCACAGCCCTCGCCCGCCACCATGAGTACAGTCTCACCCTGCCTTTTGGGCTGTTTTTTTTGTAAACCTCTCTTCTTTTCTTTTTGTAAAGGACACACAATAACGGAGTGGATCAGAGCAGCGATGCCAAGGTACTGAGTTTTGGGGACGAGTTTCCCATGAGCTGGATATTATCCCTGTTTGTACAAACTTCCTGAGGGACGCCTTTGTGTCACTGTCTCCTCAGCCCCGGAGTCCCTGGCCCACCTTGCCCATAGTCACCACTCTGCCTACTGACCCTGGGCCAATGGAAATCGAGTGTCTCCCCAGGAGTCCCAGAGCCAGCCAATTGGAGAAGAGGAGGTGAGCAGCCCTTAGCTTAATACAATAAGAACATTAATGTAGGTTAATCCGGCACCCTGCTGTCGCCCCGGCCCCGTTCCTCCTCCACTGAGTGTCTGACCACAGAAGGCTGTTAGGTCTGCACCGTCAGCGCTGGGTGGGGGGGCGGCGGGGGGGGCGGCGGGGGCG
>JAABNY020000034.1:5083687-5102357 GCA_015164015.2 Brevimyrus niger
ATGTACCAACACATTCGTCATGGCCTTGAAATAATAGAAAAACAGCAAGTACAGCATAACTACAGACCTCTTTATTCCCCACGGTCTGCTTGCTCTGCGTGTATAAATAGTCTCACGTGACGTGTGCACATACAGTCAGGTAATTTACTGCTACTGGTGCTGTGAATGCAAGCAGAGTGCAACTGGCAGGGTGATAACGGAATGAGCCGGGCTTTGTGAGAACTGGAGGCACTGGCTGGGTGATTCGCCGGTTTTCCTGTGGCTTCCTGCTCAGATGAGCTGTCAGTTTTATTCAGTCGGAGCGGTTCCATGACGTGGTACTGAAATTCAGCAGTCATTCACTTGGTCTTCATCTATACCTGCCGACCAATCTAATCACTCACACCTGTTCCTGCTCTCTCCCCTACACATTTAAAGGGCCCCGGTATAATCACTGGTCATGTGACCAGCCCTGAGATGTAGGGTGGGTATCTCTACCTGCAGGCTTCCCCGGTGCCCGTCCATGCTGGTGGATCAATGGTTAATAGTTTTAAAACCTGCACATTATTTGTTCCAGCCTGAAGTGCTGAGTGCAAGCAGCCATTTCTCAAGGCGAGGTATGTACCCATTGGCGAGGCATGTGCCCGCCCTCTGTAATAGCGCTTCGACCAATCAGATTCTGGGGTTTTTGATTGAGGGGCTGTCGCTGCTGGTTCTCCCTCGTATTTTTCCTATCTCTCTCTGCGATAATCCAATCAGTGGCAGTTGTAGCGCAACTCCTACTCTGGGGTACTGTGCTGGGGCTCACCGCATTCCCTCCATGGTGGTTTGATTGTGACCCTCGGTCCTTCTTGACCTCCTGCTCTGGACTAATATCCTGCTGTGTTCAACCCTTAAATCGTCCAATCCGGTGTGTCTCACTGACTTCCTGGCCTTACAACAGGGAAAATCTCTCCTTGGCCACTGCTAGACAGAGGCCCATTCATATTTAACAGTGCTGTCCAATCACAGTCCAGTGGTGTAAAGCTGCGCTGATGTTTCTAATGAAGGCCGGTTTTAGTGTTGCTCTTGGTCTCCTGTTCCCACCCCCATCATGCTTGTCAGTGTTCTGCTGGATCGGTACCCTTTGTGCCATTTATACAGGTGCATAGGAATACTTTAGTTTACACGTATTGCATCATGCTCTCCTTTGAGACGCACACATGTACACGTACAATGAGACCCCTGTATCCTCAGTTTTCAGATATCTGTTTGTATTGATACCTAGAGACTCAGCTGGGTGATTTCTGAGAGAGAAACTCTAAGTATTATTCTAACAAAACCCTTTTTGACAAGATGCAACAAACAGATCTGTATCACCTTAAACTCTGTGCAGAGCTTTGTGTTCTGTATTCAGAATGAAGCCACATTAATTCGCAGGCTTTACTTTATCCTCGCACACTTGCATGGTCAGCCAGCATGTGGCGCACTGGAGCTGGGCATTATGGACCTTGTTCAAGGGCCAGTGAACACACAACTGTTCTGCCGAGGCTCGGACTTGACCTGACGATCTCCTGATCAGACACAGAGACTTACCCCGCTGAGTCTGCCAGCTGAGCCGCCCCCAGTAACCGTGTAGGAAGGCAAGTGCTTTAGGCTCCGCCTCTCGGCCGGAGTAAACAAGGTACACTCAAGCCAATTCATCTCATTAGTCAGACTGAAAAGAATGCTCGATAATACCGTGCTAAATAATCCCCTAGCATCCGGTAACTGTCAGCATCAGCGCCCTGGTTACCATGGTGTTACCGCCGTGCCCGGCGTGTTGGACTATCAGGGATTGTTACTGTGGAGGGACCCCAGAACCTCCCTTAAAGCTGTTCTGCTGGATCCCTACTAAACACCCCCCCTCCCCACTAACCTTCAAGATTCAATGTCCTGCATGCCGTATGCTGCTTGAATGCCCTGTTAGATCACAGAAGGGCAGCCAAGTTCTGTCTGTATGGCCCGTGTTTATAAGCTGCTATTGGTCTGTTCCGTTGGTTTCATATTTGACTTCTAGAACTCTCTCTCTCTCTCTCTCTCTCTCTCTCTCCCTCTCTCTCTCTCTCTCTCTGTCCTCTGTCTGCCTTATCAGCTCCAGCTCCTCTATCTGCCTACATTCCTCCTGTCATGTGTTTAATCTTGCGTCTCCCACCTCCCACCCCCCCCAGCTGACCTTGCCACAAGGGCCCAGGCTGCTCCCCACAGCTCCTAAAGTGTATGGATGGTTTAAAGAAAATAAATAAAAATAAAATCACACCAGATTCCCCAGGGAGACAAAGGCGCCTCTGTGCCAGTCTGGTGAAACTGCATGCCCCCCCCTTCCAGAATGAAACTCTTGCATAAGGGGGACAGACAATAGCTCCCCACTGAAAGGATCACTGGAATGTGCAGGTGTCGCACGCCATCGAGGACACACCCCAAAGGAAGGCCTGATGAGAGGACATTACCGTCCCCCCAGCACCCGCCTCAGGGGTCATCAGGGACTCTCACTGTTCCTCCCCCCACCTTATGCTGTCCCCTTTACATTTGTATTCCTTTTTATATGTAAATTTCTCTTTTTACCCCACAATCTGGACATATGAAATCATAAAGATTGTAGTAAATTCCATGTTTATTTCAGTTTTATGCTGCCCGTCTATCAGGACTGTGGATTTTGTACTCGGTCATTACAGCCGTAATCTGAAATCTCGCCTGATCAGCGTTATCATTCCCCTGTAACATCGTACCTTCTGCTCTCTTCCCCAAGTCCTCCGGAAAGTACCAATAAAAATGTCCAGCGTATAGATGGCACTGTGTTTGTGTGGTCTGAGCCCGCAGATACCCGTTCCCTGCTGTGGGGGGTGCTGCCTGCGGGGCCGCAGTCTATGCGATTGGCCTCCATGAGGTTTATTGCGGCCTGCGGTTGCCGTCTGCGGTGGCTTGCAGATTCTGCAGGTGAATCGTGGGATGTCTCCCCCGGACACACAGGAGGTGCTCAATGTTCGGAGGGGGTGTTCCGGCCATGCAAGGCTGAGCCAAAGCTGGGTTGGGGAGGGGGGGGGTCACCTTCTTCTGGCTCCTCATTTCTGGCTTCTCAGCCAGTTAACTTATCATACGTATGGATTACACCCTGCCCTGCACTGTAAGGACCTCCATGGCACGCTTCCTCAGGGCTGACCTTCAGGGTGGATTCACTGCGGTGCCTATTAAAGGCCTTTTTTTCCATGTGCACCTCGTCTTGACCGTAACCGTAACTCCGACCGTGACCCTTTTATCCGGTCGGCTCTGTACCAAGCGTTTCGGGGGGGGAAGGGAGAATTTACGACGGCACGGGACTCCATGCGGAGGCATATGTTCTGCTTGGCGCTGTTGTGATTTGGATCTGGTGGAACCTGACGGAACACTGGAGACCATCAGAATGTCGCCTGTCACCGTGGTTTCGGTTTCGTGGCCCATTTTGTTCTGGGCCAGCTTAGCGATCGCTGTCTGGAGCCTCTATTGGACTGGCCACCGTTTGCTTGGCTGCGGGTGAGTAACTGGAACTTTTTTAATAAAATGAGGATTTTCCGGCTCTTTCCGTGCGGCGCTTTGTTTTTCGCCTCCCTTTCTGAGTTCCCTTTGTCCCTCCCCCCCCCTATAGTCAGGCTCCTGCCATCGCAGACCTGCAGGAGGCGTCCGGTGATGAGGTCGTGCGGCTGGCGGTTCCCATGGCGGCAGGAGGCCCGGCGGAGGATGCGGCCCTCAGTGATACGGCGGACAGGAACATCTCTCTGAACGGTGAAGAGCACAGGGTTGCGGGGCTGGGGCTCAGCCTGGCTCAGCTAAGGGGGACTTGGCATAATGATTGGTCAGTTATCACAGAGCCAAATGGGGCCCCTTAGCTTCCAGAATGTTCTCACTTACCGGAAAGTTTGTGTTTGGCTGTGAATGAAGTGCCTTTCTTCTCTGACTCTTTTAGAGGCCGCAGTGAAACTGAAGCAGCTGGAGATTGACAGCACCCTCACCCCGCACCTGGGGAGGGACGAAAATAAACAAAAAAGGGCGCGGGGGGGGGGGGGGGGGGGGGGGGGGGGGGGGGGGGGCATGAATATGGTGGTTATTGAGGTGTCTGAGATTATGCCTGAGGGAAAATGGGTTACCAGGATAGACTGTGGCCCTTTGAATCATCTGTCGGCTCCTGAGGGCCATTCAGTCTTGGGGACTTGAAGTTTTCTGCCCCTCAGGGGGATGTGGAGAAGCTGACTGAGAAGTGCCTCAGTGGGGTATCTCCACTGCGCCCCCCAGAGGAGCTGAAGAGCAACATCCTCAAAGCTCAAGCAGAAGCCGCCCTCAAGGTAGCGGGGGGCCAGGCGGCAGAGAGTGACGTCGCTGTGAGTGTCCTTCAAGCGTGATGAACAGTGCAGCTCCCTGTTATACTGGCAAACCTCAAACATAGTCCTTCCCTCCCAGGGCTTCAGGGACGAGCACGCACCCACGGGAGACAAGAACTGTAACCTGCAGGAGAAGGCAGCCAGGTAGGCCCCCTGGTGACTGTGTGCTTCCAGCCTCCCGCTGCAAAGCTCCTTACCGCCGCAAATAGCCTTGGGCTGTGATGTCACCCGCGACCTGGGCCGCCCCAGCCCGCCACTGACTTTGTGGATTGTTAACAATGGGATAATGAGCTTTTGAAAACACACTAGCTGCTGCTTTCTGCAGGAAGCCAGCCAGAACCAGGTCCAGACTCCAGGTCATTCAGATGCTCTTTAAATTAGTGTGTTGACCTGACACTGTTTGGGGGGGGCAGCTCATTTCCTAATAAGGGCTGTAATCCCACCACAGTGCTGAAAGAATAGCAGCCCCTGTGTCCCGGATGCGACGAGCCCCCCTGTACTCAGGTTATGGATACATTGTTCCCGTTGCTTCTCTCAGCACCAAGGGGTCTGGTGGGACCCCCTCCCCATCTGTCAGCAGGCTGCCTGAGCACCAGGGGTCCCGGGAGCTGCTGAAGGTACAGGCTGCCCTGCCCTGTGCCTGGCCGAGGTGAGCCTCCTGGGGGCAGTCCACGCTGATCTCAGATCATCTTATCCTGTGGATATTCCAGGAACTGTAGATGAGGTGGAGGTCCTGGCTGCAGTCCCATGTACAGGGAATAAGACCTTTTTTTGAATGGGGTTGTTTTTGTGTAGCCAATGAGCCCCAAAAACACTCATTTTTTTTGAATGGGGTTGTTTTTGTGTAGCCAATGAGCCCCCCCCCCCACACACACACACACACACACACACACACACACACACACACACACACACACAATAACCACTGTGGAAATTTCCTCTTGGTTGTGTGCTGCCCTCTGGTGGTCTTACTGGGACATTGGTTAAACCATGATATCACTTTCATTCTGTTGATGTTTACATAAAGAATTTCAGAGAAGGTCACTTTATCAGTCTGAGTAAAAATTAAACTGTGATAGAGATTAGCACTTTATTTTGTTAACATGCAGACTGACGTCTCCCATGCCATTAAGTCCATGGCTACTTACCCCGCTGCTGATTGATACCGATCCAGTGTAAGCTGGGTTACATTTTTAATGACAGTTTATCAAGGGCAACGTATCTCTGCTGTTTCTCGCTAATTTTCATGCAGCATAAACAGTGTAGTGACTGAATTATTAGACAGGGTCTCCATGAAGCTGTCAAAGCTGCACATCTTCATTTCAGCCAGCAGGTGGCACCTTCCATCTTTAGTCTGTTCTGCCCATAAAGATGTGCCAGGGTGCCTTCTTGCTTCCTCAAAGAGCAGCACACCTGTATAGATGTATTTGCAACTAAAAACACAACTCATTGTTAAACTGAATGGTTTATATAATGAGATAAGGGTCCCTGTGTATAATCATGGCAGATCTAAATGGTGTTACATAGTGTCTGTACATGTCAAGGTGGGGCATTGTACCCATGATCAGAAGGTTGCCGATTCACGCCTCGGGATCAGCAGAGTTGGGCCTTTGAGCAAAATGCTGAACCCCCAGTTACTCCATGGACTGTGTGACCCTTTATAATGTATGTCACTAGTTTAAAAAAAAAAATCTGCTAGATAGATGGATGGATAGATATTGTATGTTTTGTTTGGTGATGTTTGGCTCGGAATAGGTTGAACAACGGCACCCCCCAAGCTACTGATGGTGTTGGGTTGATGTTTTGGGCATTAGGTAGAGCGTCAGTTAATGAAGGAGCACTAAGTCAGTGAGATCAGTATCTTTTTGGGTCCTTGCTTTCGGCCACATTGTTGCCAGACTTGGTGACATCAGATGCATGCTAGTTAGCACCCTCTGTTTAAAGGCCCATGGGCCTGTTTGGCCTCAGAACATCACAATGCATCGTCAGATGGGTGGCTGGACCAGGTCGTACCTGCAAGCATCACAATGAGTCTTTCTGCATGTGCCAACAAAACTCCGGAAACGATCTTCATTCAAAGTCTAGGTGAATGGGCCCTAATTGCCCCATAAACACCCTTGGCGCTGCCCCCTTCCCACTTCAAAGGCCCGATACTGGCTCCAGACCCAGGATCATGGATGCTAGGAGTGTCCCTCTTGAAGGACCAGGGCTGGAAGTTGTGATCAGGCCAGTCCCCCTGCCGGCTGGTGGTCCGGGACTTTTTGGGGAGAGCAGGATCTCATGAAGATCCCTGGCGCTGACTCTCATGTGGATGAGGGATGTGGCAATTTCACACCCCGACTGCCTTTGAAATTTTAGCAGACCCGTGACAATTGGCTTCCTGCAGACTTGGCAGGGAGGTGTGTATGTGTGCGTGTATGACGGTGTGTGCGCGCGTAAGGAGCTCGCCTGAATGGAAATGGTGAAAACGGCATCATCACAGCGCAGGAAACTGCTTTGGTTTAGCAGCAACGTCGATGGTGGGCCTTTTTATTTCTTGCTGTCTCTGTTGGCTGCGGCTCTGCTTCCCCTCAGACCTGCCCTCCAAAGTAGTGCAGGTCTCGGGCTTGTGGGGGCTTACATCCTGCCCCAATTCCCCCCCCCCTTCATTCAGTGTGCGACCCTGCCCTTCCTGATTTTAACCATCCAGTTGCTGTGTGTGAGACGATATAAAAATAGTATGAGGCCCTCTCTGTATGTCATTTGAAGCTTTTTCCTAACGTGTCCAATTTGTGCCTAAGCTTGAGCACCCCTTCTGAACCCTGTGTGATTAAGGGAGCAGAGCTGCCCCGCTGTCCGCGGCGAGGAGCTGCACGCTGATGACGGCTTTTCCCACCTGCCTACCGTCCCCATCGAGGAGGCCCCAGCCATCGCGGCAAAGGCGTCGCCGCCATTTGCGCAGCGTCTCGAGACGCGGGTGACCTCGGTGGAGCCGGAGCGGCCGACGGCCCCCCCGTGCGATAATCTGATCGACTTCTCAGAGCCCCCCCCGGTGGTGAGTCTGTGTCGGTGCTGGTCGCGCATGCACAAGGCGTCTGGGTTTTACGGCCCGGATTCTCATCAGCTCCCTCTCTGTGACCCGCGCAGCCCAAAGCCATCATCACGCCGCGCTGGATCGTGCCCGCGGCTGCAGCGAGTTTGGCTCAGCAGAAACCTCCTCATGCCCCCACCCTTCCCTCTGACCCCCCTGCCCCATTTGGACAGACGGGTGTTTTTACCAATGGCCTTCTGGATGGCTTCGATGTCGCGAACGCTGCCCCTCTCCATCCCGAAGGGGGCGCTCTTCCTGCTCAACCCCAAATGTCTCACGCACGTTTTGTGATCAGGTACTTGTGTTTCCTCAGTAAGATGTGGGCAACCTCCATGTTGCTGGACTTTAACCCTGCTGCACGGTATTTGTCCAAGGAGAAGTGGTGAGTTGCGATTGCTAACTAGCAGCTTGTGTGTCCACCAGCATGGCGAGAAAGGAGGAGTCCCCCAAACCCACACGCCTGCTGACCACCGAGCTCTGAGGGCCTCTGCAATGCCTGCTTCTCCATCCTACACCTCCCTGTCCACCTGGCCGGGTGCCCTTCCTTTCAGCTACATTCCATTTGGAAGATCTTAAGGTTTTTTAATTCTTATTTTTATGAACATTGTGGACTATGACATTTCCATAAGCCTCCTGATATGCTGCTTTTAGGGTTACTGATGATAGTGGGGAATTTGAAAATAGGCACGGAGATACTAAACCTTTTCATTAGAGGATGAGATAAGGCCTCCAGCTCCGGGGCCAGACCACATTCCAATTGCATTCCACTCGTTCTCACTGAGGTCTTGGGAATGTGCCACCTCAGACCTGCTGTCACGGACCAGGTGACCCAGAGCTGACCCTGACACGGCCTGGAGACCTTGACGCGGTCCCCAAATCACTGCCCCATGACATGCCATAGGCACCTCTGTAGCGTCTGTCCTGTTTGGATTGTACTCTGCCGTAATTCCGGAATTAATGAAAGACACTAGAGTTGTTTCTGAATAATTGTGCGACTGTGATACTCAGACTGCAGTTAGACCTTCATGCAAGGGGGTAGTAATGCAAATATGTCTAAAGCAAATGGAATTGTTTCCTCTGTATATTATGCAATAATCTTATCTGCCTTAGTATCATATAACCATGGAAACTAGCACAGTGAGCTACGCATTTCAGATAGCTGCACTGTGACAGGTGATTGTTTAGCCCAAATACGCCGGTCGCAGGGCAGTGAGTCTCAGCTAACTGCGATTCATTGTGTCATTCGGAATTCATAAGCTGGAAAAGCACACAGCCCATCACTGAGGAGGCTGAGCTTGGGAATGCTTGGCACCGTCCCGCAGACCATAAAGCAAAGATCGCTGTTATGAAATGTGCTACTCCCTAATGCTTCTAGAACCTTCACTTTGTAAGTGCAATTCGCTGTAGCTCACTCAGTGTATTTATTGTGTTTGGTTTTGTATTTTGTCACCCCTTTGTACATTTTAAGCATCATCTAGATGTAAAGAAGCTCACAGAGCTGGTTTATATTTTAGTTTTTTACAATGTAGCGTTTCTAAGTAAAACGTTCACACTCATACATCCTGTCGACTCGTTTTGATCTGTGACTGGTGACACTGGCGGATCTGTGATTGTTCCGTTTCGCATGACGACTGCCCACATTGGCATCTTTGGGCAAGAGTGGGAGACGCTATAAAGGTGGGAAGGTGCATTTGTTCTCGGCAGAATCTGAGGATACACATTTAAGGGTAACAGGCAGGCTAACATGGGAAAAAATATTTATTTGGCAACATTAATATTCATTAAAAACAGCCAGCAGAAAAATCATACAAATAGTGACTCAGCTTTGAAATGTCTTGAGGTGACTTCATGGTTCTGTCGGGTCAGAGGGTCCTGCTTCGTTGAACTGAGCGGATTGTTCACAGCTGCACCTCCCTTATGAACTGCAGCAGGGACCTCAAGTGGGACTAGTGACTTTGAAAAATCCTCAAACGGAGAGCGGAGGCAGGCTGCCGAGTTCTCTTGCCCTGGCTCCTTCAGGTGAGAAGCGTCGTCTACTGACAGTCAGAGACGATGCTGCTGTACATAGGGGCAAAATCTGGATGTAGCACATTAACGTTTGCATGTTGACAAACCATTAATGGAACTGGAAATGGACAGCGATACATATTTCTGTAGTAAAAAGGCGATTAGTAATAATTAGTAATAATGGATTTTGGGTCATTTTGCATCAAAAATTCCATCCAGCCCAGGGTGGGCTCTGACCCCACCCTAGAATAGGCAGAAGATGGATGGATGGATGCATCGGAAATCTGGGAATGTAAAATTTGATCATGCTTCCCTTATCGGAAACCGAACACGACAGTAAGACATGGGGTTAGAAGTCTGACACTGCGAATTCTTGTGAATATGACGTTGGAGCAGCACCAGTGATTCTAGGAATGTGAGCAGAGTCATCGGTATGTTACTGATGGCTTAACAGCGAACGTCCCAGAGTGCCACAGGGCTGCAGTGTGCTGGGGGTGGGGGGGGAGCCCTTTGTGTCGCAGCTCAGTGAAGCCCTGTCTCTAAACTACCGTTTACGTTATCTATAAAGCACTAAAAACGTGCAGCCCTGTAAACATCGAGGTTTTGCTCGGGTCCTTTTGTTCTACTTGAGCTCACTGATTCGTCCTTGGCTGAGCCGTCCTGTTAGCGGGCAGCACCATGGCTCAGGCCGAGCGCGATGCTCCCTAACTTGGGTGTCGTCAGCCCTTGAGAAATCAAGCAGGCACTTGATTTAAGGCTTGTTCTCTGGTCATTTAGTGTTTTCGTTTTTCACAGAGGACCAAATGGAAGAAAGGATCTGATTATTGATCACACAAACGACAGTCCCTGCAGGCTCTCAATCCCAGTGAAGGGTAGATTTTAACACTTGTAGCGTTAGTTTGACGTCCCATGATTTGAAGGCAGAGGACTGAGAGCCTTTGGGTCGCTATGAGCCTCACACTCCTGCACCAAATCATTGAACTTTTGACTTAGGATTCCAGTCCATTTTTGTAGGAGGCCAGTTTCGGAACTTCATCTTATCAGTGCGGAAAACTGTCATATGTGACAGAGAGCATTACTGGGGGAGGTATTTGCTCAATTGCCATGTCTACAGTGAAGCACCATTGTACTAGTTCTGGTAATGTAAAAATGGAGAAAAGGCAGGTCTGACTCCTTACAGAGAGCTGACTGCCTGCACAGGGGTGTAGGAATGTCTACGGAGAGTCGCCTTACTGTTTGTCCCTGATTGATCCAGCAAGGGACCTGGATTTGGTACATGGACCCTCACAGATACAGGTAGAAGACCAGTATCAGGAGGCAGCGGCCTGCTACCCACAAAGGACCATGGTACTCAACAGCGTGTTTCTGAGTTTAAAACCGTGTGAGATGCTCAGGGGAGGAAATAGGCCCCAAGGCTCAAAGGGAGCAGGGCTGTGCAGACCCACACCCATCCAGACCCACACCCATCCAGTCAGCTCTCCTCCATATTTGGTTCAGCTTGGCTAAAGATACACTACTTCAAACCGAAACCCGATGGACTGCAAGGACCTTTCAGACGTGCCCACAGCCTAACAGAACTAAAGTGGACAAAATACTCAACAAAGGATTAGTGTTGCGAGCAGCTCGGCACGTTCCTGTGCTTCCAAGGTGCTGTGGAATTTACCATGAGGTCTGAAGTGAGAGGAACCATCATTACAATCAAAATTATTTTTAGAAATATCAAAGAAATAAACCGATTCCCTTAGCATTAAACCCTTAGTGTGAGTGAAAAGAAGGGAGCTGTGATATTTGATTGTTTGAAGGGTGTCCAGTGGCCCGCAGTCCAGCGCGGATCAGAGTAAACAGCATCGCTCCCTGAATCCTTTCTTGTTTCCTCCGCTTTTCTCCTTTTTCTCCTTGTTTTTCGATTTCTTTGCCTGCACATTCCGCATCAGGTCAAAAAACACCTGGGGGGGGGTGGAGGAGAGTGCTGTTACTGATCACACCAACTGTTTACTGGTATCTGCATCACCGTTACTGGTATCTGCTGGTCTGGAGGCTGCAGCCCACGTAGCTGGGGTGTGTTGTGGGGGAAGATGACACTGCCCGCTCCGGCCTTGGGTCAGTTCCTAATCTTGAACGCTTCCCAGAAGCTTGACTCAGAGGAGCCTGACTGGTGCGTCAGTTGGCGGTGTGGTGAGGAGACACACACACACACACACACACACACACAATCCAGTTCTCCTCATTTATTCGCTGTTCTCTGAACATTCTGTAAAGCTCATACATCTCAGAAGGAACATGATCACAGTACCGTGCAAAAGCCTTAGGCAGGCAAAGAAAATGTTGCTTAGATTATCCTCGTGTTGGTGTAAAACACCAATTTATATTGGTGCCTGTCAAAGTGTCAGCTTAGCCATTTCAGAACCTCTGCTAAAATCACCCCAGTATTTGCAGTGACCGTCCAGTGCAGCCGTATTTTTTGACTTGGCCACCAGCACACCTGATACAGCTGGTCAATCTGTCACTGACTTTTCAAACCAATTTCTTTAAGTACTTAATTGAGCTGTTGGTGAAATTTGAATAAAATCATGGAACGGCTGAGGTGCCTCTGAGGAGAGGTTTGGGAACTGAAGTGCTGCTCATTTAGCCATCCAGCTAGATATCAGTAACTTTAGAAGACAGAAGAAATTATTACTAGTTTTTATTGTGTTACTCTTAATTTGCACATGTTCTAATGTTAAATTGTGTTTTAGTTCTAACCCAAAGTACACTTGCTACCCAGATAAACAGCTTTAAACATTTCTTTGGACTGCCTAAGACTTCTGCAGTGCTGTACATCGTCGTGCAGTTGGTTTCACCCAGACTAGCCTGTACCCTACCTTGTCGACGTTGGCACGCGTCTTGGCCGAGGTCTCCACATACTGCACCCCCCACTCTTCGGCCCTGCTCCGGGCCTCCTCCACAGCCACCTGCCTGCGCTCCTCCAGGTCAGACTTGTTGCCCACCAGCAGCAGAGGGATGCAATTCTCTTCAGCCTTGACGCGCAGGATCTGCTCCCTGGCAGTGTATTGGATACACACACACACACACAGTCCATGTCCTGCCTTTGTGGGTAAAGTCCCCCACCCCCTTGGTGTTCGTCATGACTGTTATCGAATACTGGTTCATCAGCCAATTTACAAGAAAACAGACTGACAACCAGCTTGTCAAACAAATCAAGAACTTCCCTTTTTTTGATGAAAGGAGATTTTATTTTAAAAAAGGGTGTGGGTTGATTTAAAATACCACTTAATAAATTGCTTAAAAGTAGCTGTGCAGTTTTGTACATTTAACAGCATCTGTCCCAGCAGGATCCTAGTAGGCGGGTCAATGCAAATAGCCGGTCACACTCACCAGCTGGAGAAATGGCACAAGTGAAGCCTGAATGCATTTTTCTATGTGCTTTTCATCCATAAAATATCCCAGTGTATGTAATACTCCTGCTGATTCAGAACATTCAGTGAAAACTTAATGGCACGATGGGCAGGGCTAGTGCGCCGGAACCGGGACGGACCTGAACTCAGCCGTGGCAGCAAAGGACTCCTGCTCCGTGATGGAGAACACCAGTAAGAAGCCCTCTCCGCTGCGGAAGTAGTTATCCCGAATGGCAGCGTAGTCCTCCTGGCCCGCTGTATCCAGAATATCAATCTGGACCTCTTCCCCATCCAGGACAACCTTCTTCCTATAGCTGTCTGCCTTGGTGGGCTCGTAGTCCTCTACAAACTGAATAGCCGGAGTGGAATTGGCAACCGTTATTTCCAGCGTCCATCTGTTTGCTGTTCCATTTGGTTTAGATAAAACAGTGATGCTTGTGTGTGACAAACATCCCACGCACAGGCTTGGTGCGGGACAGGCTCTACGTGACCACAAGCCCACTCAGGCTCTGTCTAGGATGGGCTCTACGTGACCACAAGCCCACTCAGGCTCTGTCTAGGATGGGCTCTATGTGATCGCAACCCCACTCAGGCTCTGTCAAGGATGGGTTCTGTGTGACCACAAGCCCACTCAGGCTCTGTCTAGGATGGGCTCTATGTGACCACAAGCCCACTCAGGCTCTGTCAAGGACGGGTTCTATGTGACCACAACCCCACTCAGGTTCTGTCAAGGACGGGTTCTATGTGACCACAAGCCCACTCAGGCTCTGTCTAGGATGGGCTCTATGTGATCGCAACCCCACTCAAGCTCTGTCAAGGATGGGCTCTATGTGATCGCAACCCCACTCAGGTTCTGTCAAGGACGGGTTCTATGTGACCACAACCCCACTCAGGTTCTGTCAGGGGCGGGTTCTATGTGACCACAACCCCACACTGGTTCTGCTACAAGTAGAAGCAGATGAGCAGGTTTGGGTTTCAAGTTTCATGTGTGGCTCACCTCGTCATACATGAACTGCAGGGTGAGAGCGGACTTGCCCACGCCACCGCTGCCCACCATGATGACCTTGTGCAGGGCCAGGGTGCCCTGACTTTTGCTCTTGCTGGCTGCCATGGCGGGACTCCTTCTCCGGATGCTGAGCAACACCACCTGTGGGTAAGAGCCTGTGGGTTAGCAGCAGCACCCGCCGCTCAGAGAAGAGATCAATGTAGCCGAGGGCCAGAATAATCCTAATAAAATCCTAATGCATCCAGTTAGCCAATGGAGACATCTCAATGAATTTGTCTGGGGATAAATAATATTTACTTTGCAGAAAAATTACATTTTGGTCACATTGTTATCATCATGAATAAGTGGCTTGCTGACAGCCCCCCCCAACCCCCCCAGCAGCAGGCTCATTCAGATTTTACAAGCCTTAAGTGTTACTGTGCTCACCATACACCTGTGTGTCACCCTTTTGAGGTTTTACTGACCATTCCACATCAACAGGGCAGTGGGGGCCTGTAATAAAAGCCAGTGGGCCGCAGCTGCCCAGGGGAGTGCTTGGTGTTATTGTCCTGGGCAGGATATTGCCCTGGGGAGAGGCGTCCATTTAAACAGTGAAGCTCTTATGAGATTCCAGCAGCCCAACAGATCAATACTTGAAATAGTTAGCGACATAAATAGTGCCCATTATGCCAAAGGGGGAGTGGATCACTGGAGGTTACTTAGTGCATCTCATTCCCACTATAACCAAATGGCTAGATGGCCAACTTGAGCTGGGAACTTGCACTGGACACATGAATTGATAGTACGGCATTGTGACGTTGTGTAACATTTCCAGACTGGATGGTGGCCCAGACTGGGTCTTACAATTGGCTGAGTATTGCCAGGAAGCAAGTGAAAACCCGCGTTTCTAAACTTTACACAAAACAAGAGGAACTGTGATGTTCTCCTATTACAGTAACATAATACGACACGGTCTGTCCCAGTAGGATCTGCAGTGATGATACAATGCACACTATCTGCTGTTTATCCTTTGCTTTATGGGTCCCGATGGTGCTGAACAGTAATTAATTTATTTGATCAATTTATCTGCTATGTAACTGGTGCAGTGATTTTCTATGAAGACTCCTTGGTTATACAAACAGGGGGTGATGTAAGATTGAAAGACCAGATCCTGGTGGGGTCTGGGGCCTTCTACACCCAGTGGCTGAGAATACCACACCCCTTGCTGTTTCCCATGGTAATTCCCCAAGCTTGAGCCGTAATCTGTCCCCAGCTTTAACAATGGCTTCGCTGAGATGGACACGCAGAACTGAAGACCGCAGCTGACCTCAAACCCGGCCACTCTCCGCTCTCCCGCTCATGACGGCGGTTCACACTCAGGTTTTTCTGTGCACTTCTGTCCTCGTGAACCAGCCATCTGAATATACAATAAGTCACTCGACATCACAAAGAGCCTCCAGGGAGAGCAAAGCAAACCTAATACGCCGTCTGTCAGCGAGGCTCGACAGACAGCCTCTCACAAAGCAAACACTCAGATCTTCCCCAAACATCAGCACCCCCTACCTCATACTGCTCTCGCCCCCCCCCCCCCATTTCCCCCCAGTGTGGGCCACTCCGCTTTCCACACCAAAGCAAAAAGAGTCTGACTTCTCAAACGCTGTTCTGCGAGACCGATTCCGATTTGATTATTCCAGTTCGATACCACCTAAAATTTTAAACATTAACTTAATATACAAGTAAAATGATGTTTTCATGTAGCACATGGGCGTTGCGATTTTCTACCTTGCCAATTATTTACTGTGAGACACTGGAACTGCACCAACAAATGCAACGCAGTTGGGACGTGCCACAGATCTGCCGAGGGAGACCGGAGTTCCATCGGACCCGGAGGCTGAATCAGTCCAGAACGTGGCCTAAGCTGGACCAAGCCCGCAACGCAGAGTCCTAGACCCGGTTTTGTTGGAGCCACAGGAAGAGGCCCAGGCTTCCTCACGCATCCTGCCATTGTTGCACATCTGGTGACCTTGATGCAGAGAAGCCTGTCAGAGGACATAGGATCAGGCAGGAGGCCAGTGTGCAGAGGTCAGCACCTCCTAACTGATAGTGCGCCGAGTTTAATTCCATTTATCCTCGCACATCATGATGACCACATCCTTCCTGCTACACACAAGGCAGATTGTGCTGCTTAACAGGCTCAGACGTTATGAGACAACAATCGGAAAGATGGGCTTCAAGCTCAATAGTAACCCTGAGTGACCCAGATGCCACTATGGTCTCAATGGGGACTGTTGATACTCAAACCATTGTGGGACCACATGTTTTCTTACCGAAGAGATACGGCCTTTAAGTTAAGTTAAGAAGTCGTGCTCTCTGGAATGCAAACTATGTTAGCTTAGTACAAAACCCATAGTATCATAGTACAACAAACAGTTATCCTGATCACGCTCACAGTAGCACCTGAAGATTATTCCTGAATGGGACGTCGGGCACAACGATTCATCAGATGTCAGCTAACCTAACTGCAAGCTTGCAAACTCCACAAACTGAGGTGGGATCTGTACCCCTCAAACACAGGTTTGAGGTTCCCCACGGTGCCGCTGTACCACCCTAAAGAGAAGCAGTGCACATCATTTAATTAGCCTACATGTGGAACAGATGTTCAGTATTGGGGTGATGATTAGCACTGATTTTTCAAGTCAATAGTATCTCATGGTTTATAGCAATTCCTGGTTCTGGAACTGTAGTGGGCCTAAAACATTTCTGGTTTGTAGCAGTTCTGAATGAAAACTGCAGCAACAGGAAACCAGAACTTTCTTGTACTCTTCAAATCCAACAAAATTGTGGAAAAAAAGTCTTATAAAGCAGTTATAAGGCTTAAAAGTGTTCTGAGTAAAGCGATGGTTGACTGAATCTTTAAAACACAGAACCCCCATACTGTTCACTAGGGAGGCCAGTCCCACATCTTAAAGGTTAAGCATTTCCCAAAGAAAAAATCTAGCCAATTATCCTGATGATTAAAATGAATGTTCAGGGGCAGCTGATATCTCATACCTCATATTGCACTGCTCCACATTTTATGGTATCTGTCATGGTTATCTTTTGTGTTTTTTTTTTTTTAACATGAGGACCACATTCACAAGGAGTCTTTCGACGGGGTCTACAACTCCCTGCCTCATTCCTTCCATCCCCTCCAGACCGATTTGACGGATCGGGTATCGGTCATACGTAACCGATCCACGTCTGATACTAATTCATTTTGGCAGTCTCTAAAAAGTTCCTGGTTCGTGCCAAAACTATTTGTGCAATCGATCGCATGACAACGTCTTTCCCATTTTAGATTTTGTGGCATTCAAGCACGCAGTTCTTCCCACTTAGTAGGCGTGAGCACGGTGACTTCCTGCTGTGACGTCACGCACATACTCTTCACAGTATGAGGAGCGCAAGAGTATCGCATAAGACGGTGACGATCTGGAAGTATCTTACGCTTTTAACAGCAACTAGTAGCACAGCGATATGCAATCCTTGTAAGAACAAAGTTTTGAGAGGTGGAAGTAGCGTTTAGTGGGAAATCTCACTAAACAAAGCACACACAATTTTGCGAGACAAGGCGAGTAATAAAAAAAGCAATCTGACAGCAATTGTACATCGGATCGGATCTGAAAAAAATGTGGATTCCTGTGTCTGGGCCATCAAATGCAACGTTGAACACAGGAACATGCCTACTGACTCTCTAACATGACAGAGAGCTCCCACAACATTAGTGAAGGTTCAAGTGTAAACCTCACCAGTGGAACTCCACAGCTGACCAACGTGAAAGGTAGAGCAGCGTCAGTGCAGCTCATCCAGACGACATTAAGCAAGGAGGCTACGCCACCCAAGTTAGGCAGACATTCTACATTTATTTATCAAAAGCTTTTATCCAAAGCTACACACAACAGGAAAAGCAGGACATATGATCCCAGGAGCAATTGGGGGTTAAGGGCCTGCCGACCCTGGGATTTAAACCAGCAACCATCCAATCACATGCATGGTGAACTAACCAGTCCTGTTCTCATGTCACTGTACCTCGGAACGTATAAGAATTGTACAGTCTTAACTTTCCAAAACACCCTGCCAAATAACATAACCATAGCATTTAATCAATTACTTTGCTACTTATACACATCATATAGACATAAAGAGGTTTTAACTAAGATCTGCCATAACCCTATTCCTCGCACTGGAAGTAATGTTTGCAATATATTTCCTCTTTTCTACACTACACCACAAAGTCAGTTCATTAAATTGATTTAGGGAAAAACAGACAGACAATACAGTTCCCATGATGCACCTTTACTTCCATGTCTCTAAGTAGTGTTTCCCATTTGGTCCCTGCTATCAGCCAAGTTCTCTTTTTGAGTGTTTCACAACCCAGTCTTCAGAGACCCAAAGAAGGGTTTTTGCTCCTTTCCAGCTCCCTGTCAGAGTCCACCTTGTGTTAGACCAGGGGTGGCCAATCTTATCCACAAAGGGCCTGTGTGCATGCAGGTTTTTGGGGTAACCTTTACCTCAGTTGTTCAACCCCAGGTATGAGGACTCTTTTAGCCAATAAGTCCTTTATATAGCAGTCTAATTAGGGAGTTCCAGTGAACTCCCAGCGGCCCTTTCTGTATAAGATTGGCCACCCCTGTGTTAGTCAGTCCACACAATCTGTCTGCCAGGGAGCTTGAAGGGAGCAAAGATGAGGACTGTCTGCAAGTCCCCGAGGACCAGGTTGGGAATCACTGCTTGATTAGTGACAGGGTCCGAAGACCCTGATGGACGCTACTTGGCAGTTTGCTGATACGTGAATTACAGCTGCAATCATTCAGCATTTCAGTCTGCA
>JAABNY020000034.1:5116885-5132624 GCA_015164015.2 Brevimyrus niger
AAAAGCTTAAACGCACCTGTCACAATCGCTCGTGTTGTTTAAATTGATAACTCTTATAGCAAAAATGTGCATTCAATATTCAGGAGGTACACAAAATTTTCCTCGGTTTTAGTTCATTCAGTATACAATTTACATCTGAAAGAATGGTGGCGCTCTTCCGTTATTAATTTCACTCACTTTTCATTGTGAGTTAGATACATATATAACTGTAACTCCCATGAAAATATGAATTCGTAGTTTAAACTTATGTTTCAAGGGGCTTCATTCCAGTTACGGGGTGACGCACCAGTGCGACATTCATAAATCAGAAAATTAAGGGGGCATTAACAAAATGAAACACCAACGTGAGCGGCTTAATCGCTGCTATTTTAACGGACTCCACGCAAACCATTAAATTGTCCGAAATAATTAAGCAAAAACGAAAACTACAGTAAAGCGGAGACCATACGGAGGTGGCGGCCTGCTGTCTGCGCCGCCACCGAATACAAACGGCTCATTGTTGGCCGCAGAAATGATCGCGAACTGCCAGGAAAATAAAGCAGACCCCTGTGTTAGGTGTTCATGCTCTCTGTGTCAAGTTTAATTAGCGAAGTCGGCCGGAGCGCCGCGATCAGGGGCGAAGGAATGAGCGCACAGGTCACCGGAGGGCACCGGGGATTCCCGTCTGGAGGTTACTGTCACGGTTTAAAATAGCAGCACAACAAATGAAAGGATATGTTAAGCATATCCTACATGAAGAAATCTACCAACCTACCTCCCTTCCCTAAACGGTTAACTTATTGTGCTTCCTCCCACCCCTCCATCATTAGACAGCTTCTCTAAATTCTGATAGTGACAAAAGTTTAAAAATAACGCCCTCTTACGGCTCCTTTTTGTTCGCAGTGCCGAATGTTTCAGTATTTCGATTGTGAGTCTTCACACACCATGCACAACTTATAACTCTCCCAAATTAAACAGAACAATGAGAATCAGGCCCAATAACAATTTACCCAAAGACATAACGAAGTGTAATTAGAATACTTTTCAGTTTGCACTGAAAACTCTAAACGAAACACGGGTTGAATGTGACACTTCTCAAACATACAGTCTCGTATATGATATGTCGCAATACATATGGTCTGTTTCAACAAAGGGAGGTAACTATCACAATATTGTGGGCATTTAAAACGACGGGCTGTCTGTTTGAGGCAGCCTACCGAAATCATTCCTTGTATTAAAAGCAGAATAATGTTATACAATTGCCGGGGTCTTTATTTTATAAATATGACTTTAATTGGAGCCGTTTCCTTTCTGCAGGCCACAGGGCATTGGCGGAGTCAGAAAAATATTTCAGTGTGGTGGCCAGGGTGGGACCAGAGGTCATTTTGGGGAGGCACATAAATCTAAATATGAAACCTCGTCGCGGGAATAATCCCCCTTAAAAACAACGTATAGTCAGTCAGCCCGTTGGTGGCGCGTTTGAGGTGGCTCCGACTCCCATATAAAAAGTTTCAGTGTGCATAATAGCACCAAAGTCGACTGCGAGGAAAAAGCTCATGCGAAGATTACATCATTTTTTTTTCAGATAAGAGCGACAGCCGTTTTCAGGTCGGCAGGAAATTACAAGGCGCCTAATTAAATAAACCAAAGCGGCAGAGATCGGCAGCAGGAGAAATGAGCGCATAGCTAGAAAGAAGCGAACGCATAGCGAGTGAGAGGCGCACATGATTTAAATGCACGGCGCTCCGCACCTCTCCCCAAAGTGCGCTCTCCCTTCTTTCCCTGCGGATGCTTTGTCACTCCGGAGCGTGTTTTCTGCTCTTAAATGCCGTTGCTTTTCCTTATTTATTCCAGTGTTCCTTTGAAACCATGACATGAAGCGCTGGGCGCTGCGCTGGAGTGCCTCTCACTGCTCTAAAAGGTGCTGATTTTAACTTATCCGCTCAACATTTTTTTCTTTCTTTTTCTTTTTTTTTTTGTTGGTGGAGTAGGGCCACCCTAACTTGGGGGTTATAAGTCAACTTGTTCATTGAGTCCGATAAAGACGGAGGGCAACGCCACTGTATGCTTTCCATGAAAATGACCAAAGACAGAAAGCTACGGGGGATTCATGAATGAAGGGCTGTGTGCGGACCGATAATACTGCTCCTCTGCATCGATCGGATGTCTCCAGCGATCGGCTGCATTTCTTCACTCTAAATTTTATGCTTGCCCTCGAGGTGTATTTTAGGAAATAACGGGAAGACGAACTTCTTACGCTTAGTATACGTGTCGGCGAGTTATAGAAACGTACACTTTATTTCCAGTGCACAGGGGAATATCACTTGGAAAAAGGCGAGAAAATGGGAAGATACGTGCTGCGAGTGGTTTGCATCGTGGCTTGCGTACTTTCCGCTTGCTGCACACCGGCGCCGGGGACCGACACCAAAGCGACATCCCGGGATACATGCGCGTCCTGCGGCGTCGCTCAGCCAGAGGAGCCGGGCCGGCTGGACGGAGACTTCCTGGAAGCCGTGAAGAGACATATTCTGAACAGGTTACAGATGCGGGAAAGACCCAACATCACGCAGCCTATCCCGAAGGCGGCGATGGTGACCGCACTGAAGAAGCTGCACGCCGGCAAAGTGCGAGACGACGGCAGGGTGGAGATCCCCACCCTAGACGGACACGCCGCGTTTACTAACGAGGTCCCGGAGGAGACGTCAGAGATCATCAGTTTCGCGGAATCAGGTATAAAGCGTTCGAAACATCAATATAGTTAAAAGACTTTTTAACTATGTGGCCTTGTTTTGTGTGTGTGTGTGTGTGTTTTTTTTTGTTTTTTTTGTTTTTGTTTTTTACAAATTTAATTTAAAGCGTGCAGACGACCAAGATGACAGATGAATGGATGGTCTATTAAAATTCGCATTCGGATCCCGCATGTAATGAGAGAGACGGGAATGTGAATGAAGCCGCTGGAGCGTTTCACTCACACACACCGCGATATAAGCGCTTTCTGTCTGCATCGGGATATGATACTTTAAAATGATGTTTCATTTCAGCCCGGGTGTATACATACGAGCAAAGGTACCGACAAGACCGCAATTAACCATATCATCACTATACACATAATAAATTAAATAAAACAACTAAAACAAGACGAAGTGATTAGATGTTTAAAATGATACGCAGCAGACCATCCCCGTTGATTCTGCATTTAATGCGTGTTTTATGCATCCTTAAGCGTAGACGCAGCCCTGTGCCTGGATTCTGTGTCTCTTCTGAGAACCTTAAATGACCTCTGTCCTTAAACAGTAGCGAAGGCTGTGTGTAGCCCCCAGCGAATAAAAGCCCTCTGGTAGGATAAACGGGTAGCCTAAACCTCAGCACAGGCGTTGTATGGGGGGGCACAGGGACACGTTTCCAGCCTTTCAAAGTGGTGGCAGGCACGGTTACCCCTGGATGCCCTTCCCACGACCCCTCGGAGCACGTTATCTCAGTGTGTTCACATGACAATAGGACTGATGGACTGTGTTCTGGATGACACTTTTTGTTTGGGTACAAACAGTTTGTGACCAGGTCTAAAAAAACGACGTAAAACAAACCATGGAATAGAACACAGAGTATGAGTCATCTCAAAGCTGGGGGGTGGGGGGGGCGTTGTCCATTTCTGGACAAGTCGAAGGTCTTACTCACAGATGCCTCTGCATCTTTCTGCTGTACTCTGCCATCAAAGTGGCTGAGTCTCTCAATCATAGAGTGTGTGTGTGTGTGTGTGTGTGGGGGGGGGGGTTATTGGATAGACAGACATGGTGCTGAGTCAGGCCTCACACGCACTCTGGTGTAAAGTGTGGCATGGTTCATGTTCTCCCACCCTGAATGCACACCCCAGAACTGGTGCCCATGCACCAGGATTGACTTTCATCAGTGGAGCAACATCTGTTTGGCTTCCGCGTTAAACCAGTCCCTACCTGGATATAGGTGACGGTTCGGCCCTTGATCATCCCCTAACACTACGTGTCTTTAGACTCTGTTTATCTCACATCTGCAAAGTGAGTCTCTGTCAATTATGTCACATAAATCGCATGTCAGAGTGAAAACATTTCAATTCCTGCTTGATGGTTAAGAAAATATCTTTAATAATAAATACACGTTGCACGTTTTTCCAAATTATGAAAGTGTCGGTATTAATATTTACCTACAATTTTCCCGCCACACAAAGGGGTCATTATAAAACCTGGCTCAGCTGGAATACCTGCATTTCAGCGTAGAATCACAGGCCTTCAGCGCGTTCCCTTCAGGAGCAGCGTCCTGCCCTGAGCGCTCTCCTCCGATTGTCCCAGCAAAGTGCTGTTTTTTCCCCCCCCAGCAGGGCTCTTGTGTGTTTGTCAGTTTTTAGACATTTTTTGCTGTCTGGCCCCCCCAGAAGATGTGGTGCACTGTGCTCCAGTGGGGGGGGGGGCAAGCTCGTGCCCTGGGCCGCTGTGGAATTCCTTTACACTGCCCAGCAGAATCGCAAATCACACTTGCTGTCGACCCCCACTGAAGTCATTCCTTCTTCGGGCTCCCGGGCTCCTGTCCGCCGCTTGTCCTGTGGCTTGGCGAGGTCGCGTCATTCCCCCGCAGAAGCAAAGCCTCTTTCGAGCAGCAGAGTAGCACTCATGTTCCGTCACTGAGCCCAGTGTGTGAGAGACCCTCGCTGACTCTCAGGTCTTGCTCGGCTTGTGCTGGCTTTTCACCTGTATCACAGACACATTCCTCGGCATGTTTATTATAGCCTTTCAATACACACCAGAGATAATCAGGATATCTGCAACACACACCATCACCCCAGAGACAGTCAGAACACCCGCAACACACACCATCACCCCAGAGACAGTCAGAACACCCGCAACACACACCATCACCCCAGAGACCGTCAGAGCACCCGCAACACATACATGTTATACCAGAGACAGTCAGAACACCCGCAACAAACACCATCACCCCAGAACCAGTCAGGACACCTGCAACACACGCATTATTGGATTGATTTAAAAATATTATTACTCGGGCCCAAATACATTTCTGAATTACTTGAACATTATGAAGCTAGCAGACCCCTCAGGTCTGTTTTATTCAGCATTCCCAGAATCAGTAGCAGGCAAGGTGAAGCAGCGTTCAATATCTATGGTAAAACTGTCCACTTAGAACGTTTACCACAGCTTTTCAAGAAATTAAATCAGTTTAATCATGCACTGTGACTACAATATAACTTATTTTTAGTTAGCTATTTGTTTTCGGTTTTTTTAAGTTAATTGTATTGTCATTTTTTTGTCTTTTTTATTTTATTTAAATATGTTCTGTAAAGCACTTTGCCCCACAACACATAACCATTGCAACAGAGACAGTCAGGACACCTGCAATACATACAGTCACACAAGAGATAGTTAGGATACCCGCAACACACGTTGTCACACCACAGACAGTCCGGACATCTTCAACACACACCATTGCGCCAGAGACAGGACACCCGCAACACACGTTGTTAAACCAGAGAAACTCCGGATACCTGCAACACACATCATCATGCCAGAGACAGTCAGGACACCCGCAACACACATCATCATGCCAGAGACAGTCAGGACACCCGCAACACACGTTGTTACACCAGAGACAGTCAGGACACCTGCAACACACGGCGTAACATCAGAGACAGTCGGGATACCCCCACTTGTTTTGCACGTGTTCTTATGAGTTGTGGCTGACAAAGTAGTTGAGTAACAAAAGGTATCATCCCCCCACCACCCACTGCAAGTGGGGACTTGCCGGCGGGGCCACCCAGACCGCTGGGCCGGACTCCCCCATACCTCCGCTAGCTGCACGTTACTGTGCGCCAGCTTCTTCTGATTGGGTATGACAGATCACACACAGGTGTTGCTGGACACCCCACTGGTTATTTCTGGAAATATTTAAATTTTTCAAGAAAACAAACCTACATGAATGCATACAAATGTTTTTTTTTTTTAACCCTCAGTATAGTGTCCATGTTTTAAGCTGCATTGCTCTCCCAGAGACACAGGCCTCTGATCCTCCTCTCAGCAGCACAACAGGGGCTGTGAGTCGCTCGAAACTCCTTACAAGTGCGGCTCCTGATCCTCCCTTAGCACCTCCGACTCAGTGCGATGCGTGATTCATATGCGCGTTACATAACCCAGCTCGCCTGGATGGCGTCCGACGCCGGGCTGCTCAGCGTCGGGCCGGACAGAGAAGGTGGGAGGCAGGGAGGCGAGAGTCCGGCCCAGTGCCAGGCAGAGTCTCAGCCCGGCCAATGGGGCAGCGGGGATCAGACCATGTGACCGGTGCTCAGCCCTTATGTCATCACCTTAATCAACCCCTTGCCACCGCTGTCCTGGCATTTCAGCAGGCAAGGAGTATTTTCGCTTTAGATTCACTCATGTGTACGGGGGCTGTTTTTGGAAGGTGTTTAAAAGGGTCTGGCCCAGTGGCTGATGGGTAAAAGTGTACAATCAGGGCGCTGGCAATGTTTACTCACGGTTCAGTGCATCACATGCTGATTACCGTCGGCCTGCTGATCTGGCCTGGCCCACCCACCTCCATTTTCACAGTTGCTGGTGATTTATGGGGTTTTGAGGCTCTCAGTTAGATAACGGGGGCTGGTGAGTCCTGACAGGGCTGTGAGGGTGTAAATAGCCACTTTGGGAAGAGCGGCATCTAAAGGCTGCAGCTGTTGACAGTGACCCTGAGTGTCCCACATCACAGCTGGGTGGGGGTTTGGCCAAGGCGTGGTTTGCTGAAGCGGCTGGCCTTCCTGTGCAGAGCTGTACACACTTGTCTGTTATTACTGCTCTGGAAGCCCCACCTGGGCATGAGCTAGTGGGCACCGTGCCCTTTGCACTTCTCTTTGGGGACTCTGCCATCCCCCTCCCCTGCCCCTGCATCCGACCATCCAGGGGCCCCCGTGAGTGTGAGGTGAGCCCTCCCCAGTGACATCCTTCTGTGAAGGGGGGGGGGGGGTTCCCGCAAAGTGGCAGGGGCAGTCGCTCTGAACCTCCCCAATTCTCCGCAGCCATTCTCTCCGCTCCCTCCGTGAACGCAGTCCAACTGTGAGCACTCGGAGTCAGCGCCCACGCCGCATGCTAATCTCTGCTGGAACAGAGGGCAGCTTGTGTGGGACACCTTCACCAGCAGCTCACGTTTCAGGGGACGGCCTTCGCCGAGCTGCGGCCCTCTGGCACGTGTCTGTCAGAGACTCTGGAGCGGCCCCTCGCCGTGGCGGCATCCCCCCCATGTTTTTATGCATGACGCAAAAGAAAGCAAAAAACGCACCATTGTTACGCGACTGACATTGACACATCGAGTCGAGTGCCGTCGTACTCATTGGGTAGGGAGGCAAGCAGTCAGTCTACATTTCACATTCCTCGGCCGTCTTGATTGCTTTGTGCCGTTGCGTAAAATGGCCTGAAACGGAGCTGGTCCCTTAACGTGCCGCTTTGTCTGTCCCGTCTGTCCCCCACAGATGTCACGCAGCCCCCTCAGGCAGGCCTCTACTTCCTGATCTCCAACGAGGGCAACCAGAACCTGTACGTCACGCAAGCGAACCTCTGGCTGTACTTCAAGGTGCTTCCCTCCAGCCCGGAGAAGGGCCTGCGCAGGAAGGTGGAGGTGAAGGTGCACCGGCGGGACCCGGGCGTCCCTGGTGCGCGGACCCTGGTGGAGAAGCGCGTGGAGCTGAAGCGCAGCGGCTGGCATACCTTCCCGCTGACGGATTCCGTCCGCGAGGCCTTCGGTACAGGCGACCGGCGGCAGGACCTGGAGGTGCAGTGCGAGGCCTGCCAAGCCGGCGGCGTGCTGCCCGTGCTGGTGAACCCCAGCGACGAGTCGCACCGGCCCTTCCTGGTGGTGCAGGCGCGGCAGGCGGACGGCAAGCACCGGATCCGCAAGCGGGGGCTGGAATGCGACGGCAGCAGCAGCCTGTGCTGTCGCCAGCAGTTCTACATCGACTTCCGGCTCATCGGCTGGAACGACTGGATCATCGCTCCCTCGGGCTACTTCGGGAACTACTGTGAGGGAAACTGCCCCGCCTACATGGCAGGGGTGCCCGGCTCGGCGTCCTCCTTCCACACGGCCGTGGTGAACCAGTACCGCATGCGGGGCATGAGCCCCGGCTCCATGAACTCCTGCTGCATCCCCACCAAGCTGAGCACTATGTCCATGCTGTACTTCGACGACGAGTACAACATCGTCAAGCGGGACGTGCCCAACATGATTGTGGAGGAGTGTGGCTGTGCCTGAGGGGGGGGGGGGGTGCGCGCATCACAGATACATCTTCTTTATAAATATCACCCTCTTACTTCTGTGACGTTAACTCCTGCACACACACACAGACACACACACACACACACACACACGCCCTCATGAAGCACTCCTGCAGAATCATACGTGTTGTACATATATTTATGTCTGTTAATATCACGTTGTAGAAACTTATCGATTTCGCCGGCGAAGCAGATCGAACCCGGTGACGCCGAGGTGGGCGAACGGATGAACCATAGGTCTCGGTGTCGAAGGGGAGATAGGGGAAAAGCCGCGAGAAGATTATATTTTTGTAGTTGACCGTTTTCGTATGAAAGAAGGAGAGATCTCCTCCAGCGTGACGAGGAACCTCCGGGGGCCGATGAAGGAGGGCCAGCAGGCGGCAGCGACGCCTTGGCCTCATCCGCACGAGGACCTCGCAGAAGCACTGACCACGCAGCGTTCCGATCATCAGCACTTCCGACTGGGAACACCACCTCTCTTCCCTGCTACTCTCTTCCTCGCGCTCCATGGGGATGGGACTCCGTTCAACCACCCTCCGTTCCCCCTGCCTGAAGCGCATGACCACTTAGCGTTACCCGGGAACCAAGAGGGGGCGGGGCTGCGGCATCCCCGCGATTCTGCCGGTGGAGCTAAAAACGTGCCGGTGGGGGACACACCCCACATGGCCCCCCCCAGGTTTATAGCGATGTACTTAAACGGCTGCCATAGCATGGGGCCCCCAGCGGTACAGCCGCCACTGCGACGCTCCTACATGCACACATCATAGCACTTGCCGATCTAAATGCCTTGGGGACCCCCTGCTCAGTGTCCTAAACAAAACAAGTGCCGTTGAGCTATGCAATGTATAGTATTGACCCACAAGCAGACGAGCGGAACTATCCTACTAGTTTTTAACTCTCATCAATACTTGAAATGTAATCATTCGTTTTCTCTACAAAAGCGGGTGATTGTCACGACGTTTGCACTGAAAAGTCACGCGATTAGATAAAAAAGAAAAAAAAAAACTGCCATTGAAAAAAAAAATAATAATAAACTTATTTTTATAGAAGCAAATTGAATTCTGTTAAAATGTATTATACCTAATGATGGAACCAAAGAGGCCAAATTTTGAGCTGTTATAAATGATGGTGTCACCATCTGTTATTTTGTGAAGTAGTCTGTGACCATTTTAAAAGGCCTAAGTGCTGTATCAGGGTACAAAATCATGGATTCCACTTTCATCTAAACGTCTTTTCTATTTTGTACAGTAGAAAAATGGAATATTTCATAATTTTTTCATCAAATTTAATTCATTTCAGTTTTCTATTTAATAAAAAAAGTACTTTTTAGTCCAAGAATCAGTTAGAATCAAATGCCATCTCTGTACAGTTTATGTAAGATAAAAAATATGGTTTTAAAATATTTTGTGCTTTGTATCTGGAATAAAATTCATTAAAATAATCTGCAGAAAAGGTTTGTGGAGTGTTTTCCGCTGGCAGAATGACGAGCGAGCTTTCCAGACAAGGCAGAGTAGAATGGAGACCCATCCCTGACTGGGCGCAGTGTGCTTGGGGGGTGACTGACCTTCATGGCAGCCTGCACTCTAAAACCAACCTGCAAGAGCAATAAAAGCTGTCCAAGGAACATTCCAGAAGCAGGTTGCTGCCCAGTAGGCCCGCCCCTTCCTGCCAACACGGGCATCCCCTTCCCTGTCCTGTGCTGGAACTCCCACCCTCTTCTCTCAGTGCTTGGAGTAAAAATTGGTCAGTGGTTGAAAGCTGACTCTCCCAGGCGGCTTTCGAGAAGGCCTGCCCCCTCCCAGGCAGCTCTCCAGAAGGCCCGCCCCCTTCCAGGCCCTGCCATAATGTTTACACAGGTGAGCACCATGAGAGACCTAATGCTGGGATTATACTTATTAAAAGGAGACATTGGGCAGCAGATCAGGGTCATGTGACAGTCCCAGTGCAGCCGTGATGTCATACCTGTTCTTTGCAGAGACTGGAATAGTAAGAATGAGCGAAACAGCCGTGCATAGACGCCTGTGACCTTTATCCGTAACTGTGGCAGAAGGGCTTGGCATCCTGGGGCATGAGCAGGGGCCCAAAGTAAAGGAACTCCATTCGCCACCATGTCTGCGGTCACTGCCCTGCATGCGTCTGCTTTGCAGAGACATCACATGTCACATGACATCACACTAATTTACATTTTAGTTATTTGGCAGACACTTTTTCAAAAGTGATGTACAATTTTCTTTGACACAGCAGGGTCAGCCAGTACTGCTCCCCATAAGCTCCGCACGTGTGCAACTGCACACGGACCAGTTGAAAGACCCATGTACTAGATTTTTCAGACCCCACGCAAAAGGAAATTTACTGGTTACTGAGACAAAAATGTGCTTTGAACACCTTTAATATTAAGGATATACCATGCAGTTACACTAACAAATATGATGTAACACTAATATTTATATATTACATGATCATAAGCGACACAAACCATTTTCAGTATTGCTTCTGGCTTTCACGTCCTCTTGTGAGTTTCTGCGATCTTTCAGCTCCAAAAATATTCCTGTTTAATTGTTCATGGCCAACTTGCGAACTGAAATCGCGAAACATCAAATGCGTGAATGTGAAAGCGATTAAAGCTTAAAATGTTAGGACGTTTCACTTTTTGTGTAATAAATAATATGTCCTGTCGTGATTCATTGAGCTTTATTAATTAGTTGACTGAAGCTTTTTAATAGTGCTCCCCTTGGCTTATATGTGTGTTCCAGACGCTTCTCTGACAGAAGTCTTCCTCATGCCCCTAATTGACAGGGTGAGTCACAGGCATAGCAGGTCAAAATGCCATCCCTAAAATGTGCTGTACCTGTCGAAAAACATTTAAAAAACATTAACACGATGAAGTCAGTCATCCAATGCTTTAACAAATATCTTAATATATCATCATACAGATATCGCTGTGATTTATATGATGATATTAATCTTGTCCATATCTCCCACCCTCTACTTTATGGCTAACGTTGTCCTGTGTAGCTTCCTGGTCAGGTCCAGTAGGGAACACGGATCACACATTGCTCACAGTGCTGAGGTTTGTGCTCATTTCTATTTGCTTAGGGCTGAAGAAATTAGAGGATACATTGTCAGCCAGTCCCAGGAGCAATGGGGCCCAAAGATGACATCACTCTGCTGACCCTGGGATTTAAGCCAGGGACCTTCCAATCACAGGCACAGCAGCCTAACCTACTTAGCCACTCACCACCCCCATGTGCCCAGCTTCCTCAGCATGTTACCTCTCTACCTCTCTGCACACTAGGAAATCATCTTCTGTCCAGTCTGATGCAGGCTGTACCAAATTCACCCCCCCCCCTAACAGTCCAAGGACTCAGGCAGCTGAGGGACCACTCCCAGTTCAGCAGCTCACTGGGCCAGTGATTCCGAGCCCGAGGGAGAAGCTTGCCTCACACTTCACAGGGAGGGAAGTCTTAAGTGAGAAGGAAGATTAGCCAAAGTAAATTCATTAATATCTCTTCAGGAGATGGTAGCCACAGGCAGAGGTAAAAAAAGAGTGTTACTCATTTGATGGGAATGTTCCACTGTGGTTATCAAAATGTGTACATCAGATGAATTTTTCAAACCCAGGGTTTGTCAGAAGGTCACAGTTGCCCATCTACTGTCCATAACTACAGGATCACAGGGCTCACACACAGTTAAATACACACACACACACACACACACACACACACACACACACACACACACACACACACACACACACACACATATTTGTAATCATATCTTTGTGGGGACTCTCCATTCATTTTTATAGGGAAAACTCTAATTTCAAAATGATGACCTTAACCCCCACCCAGCCCTAACCTGAACCATAAGTAACCAAACAAAATATGAAACTTTGGGGGACATTTTGTACCCCACAAAGTAATATAAACATAATCCACACACACACACACACACACACACACACACACACACACACACACACACAATGTGAGACTCCATTTGTTTGCATATCTTTAGACTGTGGGTGGAAACCCACACAAACACAGGAGGAGGATACAAGCTCACGTAGGCTGGGAATCGAACCCACAACCCTGGAGGTGTAAAAGGCATACAGCAGAAAAATAAAATGATAGCCAGATAATCAGTAGCCGGGCTAAACATACACATCTCATATCCATGGACAGAAAATAGTCCCGGAAGATTGGGAATCTTTTCAGCTGAGCCAATGCAGATACTAAAGTCACAACATTTATCTGCAAAGCACATGCAGCCTGGGCCATTTCGGTTTCCTGTTTACCTGTCTTCCTGTTCCAATGCTGCTTTTTGTGGGGAACGGACTCCCAGCCCTCTGTTCCCAGCGGGTAATGACACACAGCAGAGTGTCTGTGCTAATTACAGGTCTCTGTGTGCCCCTGCCATCCTCAAAATACTTTTATTGCCGACATCCTAAGGTGCATTCTGTACATTCCTGGAAGGCCAGTCAAGTGCAGGTAACCTTAAGATTCAGCTTTTGGGAGATTTTAGAAAGGCTTAGTAGCCTGTACTCTGTAACTCCAGGAACAGCGGGGATGCAGATGGACACGGTGATGTAGGCAATAGTTTTGTTGCAACATAATGCAAAATTAGGGATGGGGAAAAACATGTTATGAACATGCAAATAAGCCTGGGGTTTTTCCAGCTGGGGCTTGTATGCACAGATTCAAGCTCAGGCGATGGACGTTATTCCTGGTTTTCAATGCGTGAACGTCACAGTGGCGATGGCACAACCATCTTGCCCACTTCCTGTTTAGCAACGTCTGACTGCAGGAGGCTGCAAGGTTGGGTCAACAACGGATCAGTTGGGGTGTGTTTGGACAGGAGCGGGGAAGTGCAGCATTCTCACCACATCTGTGGCTCTTTGCACATCACATTAATGAAATTCTTAGGAAGCCTTCAGTTTGAGCCCCCCTACACCCCTTCCCAACAATGGGATGGGGGGGGGGGGGTTAAAGTCTGCACACACATGGCAATAGGATAATTAGTGGAAAAGAGCTCTGACCCCATTCTCCAAAATGCGTACATTGGGGAAGCAGACATATGGCTGGATGTGTGCATGGGAAAAGCAAACAAACAGCTACATGTGTGCATCACAAAAACAGATGCAAGGCTGGATGTATGCATTGGTAAAGCAGACACGCAGCTGCATGCATGCATCGGGAAAGGAGATGTGTGGCCAGATGTGCCTTGGAAAAGCAGATATGCAGCTGGATCTGTGCATCTATAAAGCAGATGTGCAGCCAAATGCACGCATAGGGATTACAGAGACAGGGCTGCGTGGATGCATCAGAAAAGCAGACTCGCGGCTATATGCAGGCACCAAAAATGCAGATGCATGGCCAGACACGTGCATGAGGAAAGGAGGCAGGCAGCTGCGTTTGTGCATTGAGAAGGTAGATGCATGGTCCATGGAGTGGAATGAAACAGCACCTAAGGAGGCCCTGGGCCGTGCAAGTAGCCAGCATGTGGACAAGTCAGGACAGGAGACACTGGGACACACGCAACTGGGCGCACACTGCCCTAACATCACTCACATTTCCCATAATGGTAAACAAGTCCAACGCGAAACCCCCCCCTCCAGCATATCAGCACCACACAGACCTTCGCCACCTTGGCATTCTGGGAGACTCAGCGGTGAGGTGGGGGTGCAATGCTGCATGAGTCAGGGAGGGTGAGGTAATGTCAGGCACAGTGCAGGCAAACAGGAGGCCTCTTTGCAGAGCTCCTCTCCTTTATCTCGCTTTAAAGTCGGAGTGAAAATGCAACTGAACAATGCCATAATTCAGGCCGGTCTCAGTGAGTCACGCACCTTTTTTGAAATGACAAATGGGGGAAGCTCCGGCCATTGAAATGACATCACGATATCGTTTTAGCTGCAATGGATTACACCTGCGCTCAGGGGGCGGGGCTCCTGCAGCGAGCCCTGACATGCTCCTTCTGTGACCATAGTGGGCCAGCTTGGCCCTGGGGGTGGGAAGCTGACGAATCGGGTGGTTCGGCCCATGCTTCCCAGGTGCGTCGTGTGCTGTTTACATCATGCACTCCGTCCCCCTCAATAAAGACATGCCTTGGAAGGCAGGAGCCGGTCGCTGGGCCAGATGCACGTGCGCTGACACCCAAGGATTATGCCCCTCACACGCTGACATTTTAGCGCACCAGGTGTCATCAGGGGCCTGTCCCCCTCGGCATTGGCGGTGAGGTGGGGACGAGGGCCTCCAATCAGGAGGAGGGGGACTGCGGCAGATCGAGTCCGCAGCTCCGACTGCAGCGCGAGATGCGAGTGACGGCCTGGCTGGGTTAGCCACGCCGTGACTCAGTGTCACACAATAGGCCCGGAAAGTGGGATGAGTGTTTCGTCGCCGACGTGACAGCTGCGTGTGGGCTGTTCCGGCACGTTCTCCATGCTCCGCGTCGGCCATCCTCCGCCCGCTCCGCACGCTCAGAGCTCCCGCCGCTCAATCCCCAGCTCCCAGAGCACAGGGCCGGGAAGCTGAGGGTGCGGCCTGCCGCCTGGCATCGCGCGGTGGGGGTGACGCTCGAATGGGCGAAATGTCCCGTGCGCAAGAATGAAAGGACGCGACAAGCCGCCGCTCTTAGGCGAGTGCGGCTGCGTGAATCGGATTCGCGGCGACCGTGAAAGTTACAGTTACAAAGAGGCAGCATGACTCAGTCACTCGGGGACGGCGGCTTAGAAACCGAAAGAGAAAAACATCCTCAAGTGGGAAAGATAGGAAAGTAGACACAGGGATGCAGGGATAGATGGGGAGGGGCGTGAGTTTGCTGTTACCATCTCGGATACAGGGGTTAGGGTGGTGGAGTTAGAGTTAGGGGGGTTAGGGTCGGGGGGCCGGCCCGCTGTTGGCACACGCCCATCTTATTTATTCCATATGTATTTGCATAGCTAATCGTCCCCAGTGGGGTTCTGCTACGAATCGGCCAACATCCCATGTTCTCGTTTAACCTCCCCTGTCTGCGTGCGGGCTGTTTGCCGACGTGTCCCCGTGAATCGCACGTGCGCTACTGCGCAGATGGGGGGGGTTTCACATGCCGTCCTTGGGACGCTTCAGCAAGGGAAGGCCGTCCTTAACGTGCCCCCCCCCCCATTCAGCGGCCCCACTGAGCCTCCGCACACGGTCTGAATGGGCTGCTGCTCTGCAGACGCGCCCTCACATCTCAGATGGGGGAAAATAAACAAATATTGGCAGCGGCCCCTGAAGTTGATGGTGGACAGAACTCTTCCGCCGAGCCGAACCCCCCACCCTCACCCCCGCCTTTCTCTCGCCCTCTCTTTCATCGCAGTAATGATCTCGTAAATAAATCGTTAACATGCCATCAGCATCAGAGTGCAAAAAAGCGGGGGGGGGGGGGTTGCGGGGGGGCTGGTGAAAGGAGGAGGCAGGAAACACAGCCTGGGGCCTGGGAGTCAC
>JAABNY020000034.1:5134926-5145269 GCA_015164015.2 Brevimyrus niger
GGGGGGGGGGCGGGGGGGGGGGGGGGGGGGGGGGGGGGGGGGGGGGGGGGGGGGGGGGTGGGGGGGGGGGGGTGGGGCTGGACAGCTGACGGGTGAGAAAGCAGGGCTGGCAGAGGCCTGCGAGGCCCGAACACATCCTGCAGGCCAAAGTTTAGGCCTCTCTGTGAGGGGAATACCAAGCGGGCACTGCAGTGCCGGGGGGACAATGAGGAGAGGGGACATCGCGCCGGACGGGCTTTCAAAGGGCCGCTGGAGCCCGGGGCGGGGGGGCGGCGGCGAAGAAGACCCAAGAAAGTGTCCATCTTACTTGCCGTCTGAAGAATACCCCAAAGACTGCAGAGAAAGGCGTTTTTGTGTCTGTAATTGTATTAGCGATGTAAATGTATTGCATGCTCACTCGGGTAAAGCCATTGGGGTTTTTAAACTGAATAAACACGTTTTGTGCTGTGTATGGAAAAGGAGATGTCATAGGAGCAGCTGGGCAAGTCAGGAAGAATTTACTGGATGAAGATGGAATAACACACAAGTGTCTCACACCATATTATGACATAAACAGAACTGAATTAGTGTACCCAGAGCTGGACCAGTGCAGGTCCAAAGAGGGCCCTGAGCAGGTCCAGTGCAGGTCCAGAGAGGGTCCTGAGCAGGTCCAGTGCAGGTCCAGAGAGGGTCCTGAGCAGGTCCAGTGCAGGTCCAGATGGGGTCTAAAGCAGGTTCAATGTCGGTCCAGAGCTGGTCCAGTGAGAGTCAAAAGAGAGTCCAGTGTAGGTCAAACGTGGGTCCAGAAAGGTTCCAGAGAAGATCCTGAACAAGCCGAGCGCAGGTCCAGAAATGGTCTTGAGCAGGTTCAATGTGGGTCCACAGCAGATCCAAAGTGGGTCCAAAATGGGTCCAAACAGTGTCCAATGCATTTTCATAGAGGGTCCTGAGCTGGTCCATCATGGGTCCATAGGAACTCCAAAGTGACCCCACAGCAAGATCAAAGCAGGTCCAGAGAAGGTCCAGAGCAGATTGAGAGAGAGACCAGAGAGAGTCCTTCATGAGTCTAGAGAGGGTCCTTTGCAGGTCCAGTGTGGGTCCAGAGAATCCAGATTGAGTCCAGATGGGACCAGTTTTCATCCTATTTTCTTCTGCTGATTACTTGCACTTCCAGCTAAACAGCAAGTTTGAAAAATATTAACTGACATGTTACAAAACAAACTTTTTTAAAAATGTTTCATGCACCCGCTTAAGACATAATACAGACAATCCACGTTGAGTTTGATTGCCTTGAGTAGCTGTTGCCACGATAACGTGGCTTTTGTTTTGACTATGGCGTTTATTTACTGTGTTTGCCCGCAAATGCTGTGTCAGATGGATGGTTCTGGAAATGCCTGGCATCCTCAGTGTCACACCATGGCTAAGGGGCCATGGCCTCTTGTTTGGCGGAAACAGTATCGGCTGGGTAGGGCAAGTCCCGCGCTCTGAAGAATAGGTAATTAGGAGCATCCTGTTGCAAACTGTGGGCGTCCCACCCCCCTACAATCCCAGGAGCCCTGTGTGGGTTTGTTTTAATCAACTAGCAAAACGGCTCTGAATGCCGACAATCCAAGGTGGTGTGGAAGGTTAATGTGTCCCTGCCAGAGATACACCTGTCTGGGGGAGCCTAATGCGTAAGGACGCCTTTGAATCTTTTAATCACAAAAGAAGGGAAGAAAAGAAAAGAGAAAAACTCGTTATTAATGTTCCTGCACGGCTGAGTGACAGTGATCCAGAGCACAGATCGGTGGTGGTCGAAGGAACCGCGCCGCTCGGTGACAAACGCTCCGAGGTGACAGCTCTGAGTACCGAGGGGGCTTGCCCTCATCTGGACACGTGCGCCCCCCTCAATTCACGCACCGATGCCCAGGAGCCGGGTCCCAGACCAACCTCGGAATACATTAGCATACCAAACACTGACGCATCCACGGCCCAGATCATCTGCCTGTTCAGACTCTTAATCTGAGTTTTTTTTTTCCCTTTTTCCCTGTTTCACTCGTTCCTCTGCTCGAGGCATCTCCTTTTTCCATTTGAATTTCTCTAATCCTGCGATTATTTAAAAGATAAAAGGTTGTTTAACCTTCCATCCACATGCATTTGCCATGACCGGGGAGCGTTCGTAAGCGTCGGCCCCCGATGCCGCTTGGTGTGGTTTGTACCATCGAGATCCGAGAATTACAAGGCTTGCTTTTAATTATGGTAATTGTTTCCATGCATTAAAAGCACATTTGCCTGCGATGGGCACAGCCATCCCTGCCAGATACGCCTTTCATCCTGACACTCGTGAAAAGCTGCACCTTTGGTTGTTGACAATCGCAGCTATTTATGGGCATGTTTACAAGCTGCATGCGAAGTCGACATCATTAATCTTGCTGCCGATGAGCCCATCCTTCATTTCCGAGCTGCGGGAGTCTCCCTTGGCATTATTACCTCTGGTAGGAGAGAGGGCTGCGATTACGAACAGCCTGAACCCGAGTGTTTCGCTTTAAATATGAAAGCTAACAGAGGGAACAAAAAAATTGCGCGGATGGGATGAATAGAGAATCTCTCCCTCTGCAGTGATTAGCAAGATTATCACAGACAGACAAACATTTGAAGAAAACAAACAAGCGTGCGGACAGAGCGTGGTTGCGGGCAAAGCGGCGTTGCGGGCAGAGCGGCGTTGCGGGCAGAGCGGCATTCTGGGCAGAGCGGCGTTGCGGGCAGAGCGGCATTCTGGGCAGAGCGGCGTTCCCGACGGCCGGGGCATTCATTTCCATAAGAAGCGCTGCTCACCAAAAGCCATTTTGCAGCCATTGTTTCAGCTAAGCAGCTGTCATTTGCACACCATAATGCATTCTTCATTCTACCATGCTAATTTTTTTTCTTTTTCCGAGGGACAATTTTTTTGACAATGGGCACTCCAGCACCCGACAGAAACCCCTTTATGGCACGTACCCCAGGGAACGCTGAGCCGTGCCAAGCCAAACAATGGCCTAGCACTCAAGCCACGGCCCGTCTCCTTCGGTAATACGGCATGAAGACTGTGGCCCGCTGCAGCCAATCTGTGCCCAGCGAGCACCTGGTCCTGCCCGCCTGGCAATTAATCAAGATATCAATCAATAGTGACGGAGGGGAGGGGCCTCCGTGCCGACGCACCGCTCAGCTCTGTGCTCCAAACCCAAATGGGACTTTCTCAGGCACGTCCGTGTGATTTTGCGTGTCCATGTTGGGTGCGACAACACGGCATTAGCTGCCCCCGGTTACATCCCCATATCCTAGATATATAAGTGCTTGATCCTGTTTTTATGAAATGCTTCATTTAAGCTTCATGTTTCCACGCCATGCAACCCCCCACCCCCCAGAGTGCGGCATTTATGCAGCCCTGTGCTTCACTGGCTAATTTCCTCCCCCTGCTTTAACAAGCAACATGGAGTGAAACAGAAAGGGAGAGAGAGTGAGAGAGAGAGAGAGAGAGAGAGAGAGAGAGAGGTGAGCCATCACCTGGTTTTCCAAACGATATTCCAGTTTAATTGTGGCTAAGCTTGAGGCCTTAGGGACCCTAGGGGTGATGCTGGGATGCAGTGCTCATCCATGGAGGTGCCCCGGTGCCTCTCGGCCTGCCTGAGCCCTGGCCTTCTGCAACCCCCCCCCCTCGCGGTGTCCCATGGTGAACCGCTGCCAACCCTGCAGATGGAGCAGGATGTTTCTGAGAGGGGAACTCCAGTGCCACCACTTCTAAGCCTCTGGCACAATCACCAGGAGCCACTAGGGGCTGCAAACGCTGGGGGGGGGAGACATGTCACATAGTCCCACAGCGTCACTTATACACTGTTGGGCTTCCCCAATCGCCTGCAGGATCATCTCAGCTCGATTATTGGGTCTGTTTCTCCGGGACGACCCATGTGCAGTGCTAGGCTCCGCAACGGCCGCTCTGTCGGGCGTCATTTAGATCGCACGACCATACCATAGCGAAGCGGGTAAACCCCGACGTAGGATGAGCCACCGCCTCAACACCAAATCAATGGGCTCTCCCAGATCAATGGGCCAGAAACAGCGGGAACAAGCCTGTGTCCCTACTAGGCCATCGGCATGGGGGCGGGGCCCGGTCCATTTTCACTCTCTGGGGTTACATCCTACAACAGGGAAACAGATCAATACGCCCCCCCCACCTTTGTTCCAGCTAGCTTTAAAGGACGACTGATTCATGTAGGCCACTGTATGCCGCTTAAAGGAAACATTAAGATGTTGTGAGATTACACTAAGGCCCCAGGCCCAAGTTAGTCACTCATTTGTCTGCCAGGACCAAAGGGCTCAGTGAGACGTGGGGGCCGTGGGGCAGCCAGTTCCTGCAGGGGGCCTGACTGACAGGGTCCCCGGAGCACTCCCAGCCCCCAACAAACATGGTTCTTATTAACTCACTGCCTCCATTTCACCAGCCATTCATGATATAAAGTAATACTGCCGGCTCTCCAAAATTAGCAGTAGCGGTTTTGCGTAGTTAATTTGCTCTTTCGTGTCTGACTTGAGAGATGGGTAGTTAGGGTGGAGAATTCCGATTACAGACATGCTGACTATTCACACAAAAAGATCAGCAGAGTTAAAGGTACTGTGTTAATCCTCAATGCTCTCATTGTTGGCAGTAAATATCTTCGAAATGCGATTGAAAACATCACGGCCCCATATCTGAGTAAAGCAGCCGTGTCAATCACTAATGTGACACTAAATGAATGTTAGATCATGCTCTGAAATAAACATACAAACTCAGTGAATCTCATTGCCCGTCTTTCTTTGTAAAGAGTGCCCTATTTACAACAAACTGTGCATTCTTTGTTGTGGACCTCCGTGATGATAGACATTTTAAGAAAGAATGGCTAATTGGATCTGAATGGTTTCCATGGCGCACCCAACGTATTTCAAAAGACCCCCTTTTTTTCAAACCTTGGGAAACAAAATAATGATAGATTCAAATACGACAGTCTACAGGACCCTTTATTAGTGCGTAACAATGTCATAAATAGGCTTCAACTGAACTCTCTCTTTATCGCAATGCCCCAATATTTTATTTGCTCTGGGTAGAAGACAGATATATTGTATGGTGGCACAAGCGTTTGTGACGAGGCGCTTCAAAAGCCTTCATTAATTAGACATCATTGTCTAGCAGGCCTGTCCGTTGAGGGTTTAGCTGCACGCGGTAGCTGGGGCTGGCAGATGAGTTCATTCAGCATGGAAGCGTTTTGAAAGGCACTATCTGTCCATCACAGGGAGGATCGCAGAAGCAGCCGCCGTCACAATACTGCAGTGGGTCTGGAGGGACACGCTTTGTCTCTGCGAGGCGTGTCTGTGAAGAAATGTCAGGGACAGGGGAGCAAAACACGGGATGAGTAAAGGTGGCTTTATTTAACAAGGAAAAGAAAACAAGTCCTGTCAGGCCTGCCGGAGAGCTGAATCACAGGTGCGGCCATAACCAGCACAAATGATTACTTGTAGGTACAAATAATAATTAAAGCTCATTGTGTGAATGTAGAATAATGCTGGATATTCTGAGAAACCCACACTATAATTAACTCAGAAATTACACAGAAGCCTGAGTATTTAAGGACTTCATTACCTTTTTCTTTGCCCCGCATCCTTTGAAATGTTTACATTTTTAGTCAGTTAGTCAACATAATTAGCAATTACGCATTTAGTCTAAGCTGGTCTGATTGGGAGAATCTGAAGGCCGGTACTATATGTCAACGCTGCCTGTACTTAGCGCTACGCCCTATTAGCATGCCCTTTATTTATGCTGGGAAACGCGCTTACATATGTTTTATCACTGTGTGCATACTGATAAGCTTCCTAATTTACAGCTTTTATCTCATCTCAGGATTACAGAACAGTGCACGAAGGTTAAAGCTGAAGCCTCGAAAAGTCCCACCCCCCCACCGCCCCAGAGAGGGCTGTGATCGAGGGCTAGGTTTGGGGCTGCAGGCTGCCGGCTGAACTGGCCCCCTAGTGTCCCTCAGCCTCTATGCCTCCAGTGAGGGGGACACTTTGTCACCCATTGGGCTGTAGCAAGGGACAGTGCCCTCAGAAGTGTACGAACACCAAGGGCAAGATGCGCACCTCAAAGTAATTACTCCTCCTGTTGTTCCTTTTTCTTTCAGTCACACCCAGATGATTTCAACCATCCACATCAACAAGTATGGTGTCTTTCCCAACCTCAAAGATCCCTGGATGGTTGTCAGACCCCCCCCCCCAAAAAAAAAATAAAAAATAAAAACCACCCTCATGTCCTGAGCTTTGTGGGCAAGCTCCCATTCATGTGCCCTGAGGTTCACATACCGGGCGAACACCTGAGCAGAGCTGACAGTGCCCTCATTTTGGTCACACTCAGGTGATTCCCAAATAATTCCCCTTTTACAGCATAAAGAAGAAAAGAGCCTTGATCCTCCTGCTGTGAGTTCATACAAACAGATGGGATCACACAGCTTACACACTCTGAAGAAGCCGCTTTTGTTCCCACATTTCAATTTTATTGCTGACTACTGACTTTGAGCGAAACTTGGATCACAAAGGAAAGCATTTAATCTTTGAATCATATTGAATAAAATGTACTAGAACAGGGGTACCGCACAAAGCTACCAAACCAGGCTACCACACAAGGTTACCACACATACCTACCACACTTAATTACTACACAGGGCTATTACACAAAGCTACCACACAGGGCTATTACACAAAGCTACCACACAGGGCTATCGCATAAAGCTACTGCACAAAAAGGCCACACGGGGCTACTGCACAAAATACCCGAAAAAGCTACCACACAAAATATACCGCACAGGGCTACTACACAAAGCAACCACATGGGGATACCACACAAAGCCACCACACAAAGTTACTGCACAGGGTTACCACACGGGGCTACTGCACAACGCTACCATGCAGGGCTACCACACAAAGGTACCACACAGAGCTCCTACACAAAGCTACTGCATAGGGCTACCACACAAAGGTACCACACAAAGCTACCACACGGAGTTACCACACAAAGATACCACATGGGACAACTGCACAAAGCTACCGCACAGGGATATCACACAAAACTACTGCACTGGGCAACCACACAAAGCCACTGTACAAAAACACTACAAGTCGCACACATATGGCACAACCACATGTGGCTAAGACAGGAGTGTGTCTCACCAGCATTGCATAGCATACTCATTCACGGCATGATGGACAGAGGGCCACAAACCACATGCTGTCTTTGTCGGGGCTACAAACCAAGTGCTGCCCCGGAAACTCTGGGCTCTCTGCCTGCACACTGCACAATGCCTTGGGGCTGCCCAGTGAGCCTTCCTGAGCCTGTCCTCACACGGGGACCTGGGAGCAGGTTTAGGATACCCCATAGGGTGGGGGCTTCAATGGGGGTGTCCGCTAGCCTTCGCCATCATCCGTCTTGCCAGCCTGCCTTTCTCAGGCTTCGTTACAAATTCCCTTTCATATCGAGTTCTGTCTTCCCATGTGTCATCGCAAACGGCAACATAGCCGGCCAACAGTCTGTGAATTACGAGCAAACTGTAATTACCAGCTTTGCCTTAAACAGCTTCGCCTGATGAAACAGTTCCTGTGCCAATTATTTCAGCTTCAGACAGGCAGGTTCGAAATCAAAAAGCATTCCCCTTTTGAAATCTGAGAAACAGACTGTCATCTTCAATATGGCTCCTCGGATGAGCGACTGCACTGTGTGCAGTCAGATCTCTGATTGTGTCGGCTTTGTTGGGGGGGGGTACCTCTCTCCGCTCGAGTCTGTTTACTCTGGGTAAGGGTGCTCTGATCCTGTCGAGCAAAGCAACAATCGCCACATTGTTCTTTTATAACACAGAGAGCAGACAGGGAAGAGTAACGCAAGAAAGGAACTCATCCCTTCAAGTCAGATGGGACGACATAAACAACAGCAGCTTTTCCTTTGATGCCCCTGTCTTGTTTAAGAAGCCCAACATTCATAGCAGTGGGATTAGTTCTAATTTGACGGCTTGCATGCGACCGTCTGTAATTAAATTCTGTCCCGTGTCTCTTTGTGTTTCCGTTTTAGATCTTTGCTGATATCTTTATCTGGTGTTGCTGGGGAGTGTCACCGACGCGTCCGCTCACAGTGAAGATGATACAGCGCTGGGAGCGCCAAGGATGACATGGCGGTGGGATGACATAGCGATGTGAGGGTCACAACGAAGGGAGCGATACGGCAACTGACCCAGCAACTGGAGCGTCACAGGAGTGGGTGCAGCACAGCAACTGGAGCGTCACAGTAGCAGGAGTGACACGGTGGCAAGAATGACATAGTCAACATCATAAATATCAAAATGTTGGAAAAGACATTGGCTACCAGAGGTTCATTTCTTATGTTCTTACCAGCCAGTGGGAATTACATGGCATGCCAGAACTTACTGGATTCTCAAACTTACTCGATCGCTGAACATACTGGTTTCCATGAAATTACTGGATCTTCAAATTTACTTGTTTCCAGAGCTTGCTGGGTCCAAAAGTTTACTCTCTCAACTATGGCTATTAAGCAGGTGTCCCGCGCAGTTTGGCAGCTTTTGGATCCTGTCACCATCCACCCCCCCCCTGGGCCATACACCCTCTGCACGCTGCCCTTGCGGGTCACATGGCCACACGTGTGAAACAGACACCCCTCCACACACATACTGCTAAATGCTGCAATACAAACATCAAAAATATTGCACATCTGTAGCCCAAACAAGGCTAGCGGTAATGAAAACAGAGAGAGCCACAGACCATGGGAATGACGCTGCACTTCCTGCTGGGCTGCCCTTCCAAGCTCCAGTAACGTCAAGGATAGCGGTAGATAGTGACATAACGGTAACTAGACTCCGGAAGACATAATAACAGCAGAAAATGCGTCAAGGCAAAAGATGCTGGCTATGAGAACTGTGTCACATGGTAGGGCTTCACCAAAGACCCCCCCCCCCCGCCCCCAATGAGTAGGAACGAGCTCACATCTGCAGCGGCGTACATAATGAGCAGTCAGCAGACTCCCTTGCTGCCGGGAAAACACCTCGAATCCCACTTCATGCTTCCCATAAACATGTGTGACTGGGCCTGGCCACAGCTGCCATTATACGGCTATAGCAAGCAGCGAGGCACCAGCGCAGTTCCCATGATGCGGCCATAGTAGGAAGAACGGCCACAGCATGTTTCTCAAGGTTCGGCTGCTGCAGGCGGAGCAGCGGCAATGCGGTTTTCGTGGTGTGGCTGCAGAGTCGAGAGCAGCATGGTACTGACTGGATGGCTGCAGAGCAGCTGCAGCTCAGTTCTCATTGTATGGCTGCAGCGCAGTTCACACAGTATGCCCGCAGCGCAGTTCTCAAAGTATGTCTGCAGCGCAGTTCTCACAGTACGGCTGCAGCTCAGTTGTCACAGTACACCCGCAGCTCAGTTCTCAAAGTATGCCCGCAGTGCAGTTATCATAGTATGGCTGCAGCATAGTTCTCACAGTATGGTTACCGCACAGTTTCCCTGGTATAGCTGCTGAAGGGAGAGCGGCGGCAGCATGGTTTCCGTGACACGGCTGCAGTAAAAAGAGGAGCTGCAGCTCGGCTCCCATGGTATGGCTGCAGCGGGCAGGAAGCCTGCAGCCTGGTTCCCATAGTACAGCTGCAGCAGGCAGAGCAGCTCCTTCCACCCAAAAATGTGGCGTTAAATTTGCACAGGAAACATGGAGGGCAGGAGAGGAGTTGCGGAAATGGTGATTTAACTAACCCAGAAGTTATCATGCCACCCCCCTATCCGTGCTCCACGCCAGGGTGTTTACCCAAGGAAATGACTTACGGGCCGGCATGCGCCCCCATGCCACCCCCCGTCCATCGCCAAGTCACTGCCCCTTCCTCAGATCCCAGAACAGCCCATTAGAACCGGAGAGGCCACACGGCAACCATACGGGCTGCGGTGTTTATAATGGCAGCATTATTGGCAGCGTGGATCAGGACATGGGGGGGGGGGGGGGTTCATACAAGGCTACTGCCACAGCAGTTGTTATGAGGAGACTCGTATGGGAACGTAATCCCCCAAAGGAGAACAAAGGTCACAGCTCACAGGACACCCTCAGCCCGCGTCCTCTTAATCCGCTTCTTTTTGGTACTTACTGGTCCAAACCCCCCCCCCCCCCTTAAGGCGCTGTGCGCTGCCGTGCAACATGCTGTTTTGTTCAGAGAAGCCGGCTGCCCCCCCCCCCCCCCCCAACCGGTAAAACGCGCACACACCCTTCCCCGCGTGCCCCCATTTGCCCGAACCGAGGGGGGGCCGGGGCCGGCGCTGGAACCCGAAAGGGGCCGGTC
>JAABNY020000034.1:5172669-5198176 GCA_015164015.2 Brevimyrus niger
GAATGGTGTGTGAGTGAGTGGTGTGTGAGTGAGTGGTGTGTGAGTGAGTGGTGTGTGAGTGAATGGTGTGTGAGTGAATGGTGTGTGAGTGTTTGCCCTGCAACGGGTTGGTGTCCCATCCGGGGTTGCTCCTTGCCTTGTCCAAGGATAAGCAATTACACGAAATGGGTGGATGTAAAATAGCAATGGCACAACATATATGTGTCCTAGTAATGTGAAATATTTACAAAATATACGGATTGCCCTAACTTTAAACATAATCAATCTGAGATTCACATGTGTCATAGTGTCTTTTGTGAAGTGAAGTGTCAGCAGGCCACACCTGCAGCAGCGGGTTGAAGTGTGGGGGGGGGGATATCGCACTTTTGCAATGTTTGTATCTCATTTTTGGTCTCGGGTTTTACACCCTCAATTTACACCCATTGTTTCCCGCAGAATTAGTGGCTGTGGCTGACGTGGAGGAAGGCACACCAATGCTTTCTTATATTAATCACCATAATGCATGAAATTCCCGCTGTCTCACAGTAGGGGGCGCAACGTGCACAAACTCACAGAAACTCTTTTTTAGATATAGGCTCAAAAAATGGAACCATGCCTATAATACGCAACATCAAGTTCACTAGTCAGTTCTCCATTTTACACAGGCTCAGTAGCCATAAAAACGCCTACATTTAGTTTATAGAAATTAATTTTGTGCTTTGGAAACCAAAGTAGCTACCCTGATTCATCGTTAATTGAGTCTTCAATATTTGACAAACCACAAGATGCCACTGCCTGAACATGCCTGTTGGAATTAAGCAGAATGTCAGTAACAGGCTAGAAAGTTAATTCACAAGTTCCTGAGCATAGCACCGCTGTTTGCTAATCACTCTATCTTCTTGTTCTATAATGACATTCAGTGAGCAATATCTGATAATGTATTTTACTACATGCTTTACCTTAAGGCAGTTTGCACTGAGTACCGAAGCAGCTTCTTTCCTCGGATTACTAATCATGGGGAAATGTAGTTAACAACAAGCAAGCTGGACCCAACAGGATGGGTCACGTGATTTACTTGCATCTGACGGTGATAGGCTATATTTAAGTACTTTAAATATTTTAAATACATAAAATACTATATATATATATAAGTATTTTGTTACAAGCTACACCTGATTGTTTCCATCCAGCAAAAGCAAAGTACAGAATACTCAAAAGTAATTAAATACGTATTTTAAATACATTTCACTGAAATACGACTCATCCCTGGCTGTGAGCACCGTGTTGTGGGTACAGTGTTGTGAGTACAGTGTTGTGAGCACAGTGTTGTCAGTACAGTGTTGTAGGCACAGTGTTGTGAGCACAGTGTTGTGAGCCCAGTGTTGTAGGTACAGTGTTTTGAACACAGTGTTGTGGGCACTGGGGGGGGGCAGCTGGCTGTGCTGAGACCCTCGTGTGGCCCCAGCTGCCTGTGTCAGGTTAGTGGGTCCCCACTCACACTGATAATCAGCTTTATTAATGGCAGACTGTGCAGCTCAGACAGGCCAGCTGTCTGCCCTGTGGGACGATTACCACAGGATTTCAGTCCATGGAGCCAGCGCCGCGTATTAGAGCCCCATTAAAAACTTAACCTGTATGCATTGACGGCAGAATGAGCTCCACGCCGGCTACCTTGCTGGCTGGCTGAGCCGCGCACTTAGAGCGAGCGATACCAGCAGCACCATCCCGGGCCTCTCCTGCTAATGACCATAATTACGACCACTCCTAGAATGATTATCATAACAATACAGGCACACACAATGAACAGAATAACAACAATAGCTATTAATTATTGCGAAGCATTAGAACTGCTACCGCTGCCCTCAGATGAATAAATAGACCAGAAAATGGGTGGATTAAAATGAATTATTATGCAGAGCAATTTTGACTGCTGAACAGAAGTGCCTTTAAACCACGTAGTTACGACTGTGCCTGCTTTACAATGAAATACACTTCTTTTTATTTATATTTTTATTTAGACCACGCCACTGAAGTAACTAAAATCAACCACTACTAGCCTACTAGGTGACCTATGAAGAAGACACTGTCAAATGATGTCCAGCGTGTCGGTAGCGATGCTACTGCATGAGACGAGTGACAGGGTTTACCCGAGACGCAGCTAAGCGGGCAGATAGCGAGCCTCGGCAAGGTGCCCATCGCAGCCCGAAAAAGAGTCTTATGTCACTTTCCTGTTGGGAAAGAGATTAAACGCTTACAGCTGCTCCTCAGCCTCAGCCAAAACATCGCGATAAGGACATGCATCTCTGAAGGAGGCTGCAAGGCCAGATTAGAGGAGAGGGCAAGTGGAGAAGGACGAGCCGAAGGCCACGTCGCTGGCAGCACAGGAGCCCTCCGGGTCTCGGGTGCGGCGAGGCGGTACCAGGTTGCTCCGGAGAGCGATCGGTGCCAAGAGCAGAATCTGCAGGCCTCCAACCTGCACACTGTATGGACTCTTCTAGTCCAAAATGCCTACGGATCAGGCCTGACTGAACGTTTGAGGAGCAGGTGTAGAGGTTCAAGCAGGCTTCATGCAAAAATTGGCTGCATGTTCTAGTAACAACTGGACATCCAAGCTTCTCTGAAAACAAGCCTTTTTTATAGTTAAAACCCAGTGGCCTTAAACCTACAAATGCTCCTTCAAAAGTCATGCAAAGCTTTAGGTCACCTCCTTGGTGGGGCGGGTCTAGGCATGAGAGGGAGCACCAAGCCTCCCCACCCAGACACCTGGGGAGCAGAAGGTTAGGTGGCGGGTGGGAGGACCTGGCCACAGCACACACACACACACACACACACACACACACACACATTTGTAATTATATCTCAGTGGGGACTCTCCATTCATTTCGATGGGGTCAAACTCTAATCCCAACATGACGACCTTAATCTGTACCCAGCCCTAGCCTTAACCATAAGCAACAAAACAAAATACGAGACTTTTGCCTTTATTAGTTCTTTGATTGCATTCACAGATCTTTGTGAGGACCTGAGAAATGGTCCTTGCAACATTACAGGGTTTTATCACATTGTGGGGGACCCAATTTGGTATATGAACCAAATTTATGTAAATTTGGCATGTAATATAAACATAATCCACACAGACACATGAGGAGAAGAGGAAAGTCACTCACTCAAGTAGGGGTTCCCAACCTTTGATGATCGCGGACCATGCTGTGCAAACATTTCATGGACCGGGAAAACTTGCTAACCTGGGGGGCAGATTTAATAAGGTTAGCCTTTTCCATTTTTTTTCAGATGCAATCAGAATGAACAAACATCATGGGTCATAAAAAAGGTGTGGCTTGAAAATACATAGTTTATTTTTGGAAATGAACTAATCCCTCCCCCAAAGCCCCAGTCATTCACAGCCTGACGGAATGGGGACCCCTGCTTTAAACCAGTCAGCACACAGATGCCTTCAGCACCGCAGCTGGGCCATGTTTGATCCACAGTTAAGAGTGCAGCCTAAGCCTTAGTGAATAGAAGGGAAAGCCCAGCACCTTTTACAAGAATGGAATGACATGGAAGCAGAAGTGCTCTGACCTGCCTCATCTCAGGGTCCAGGAGGCCGGGCTCGAACCCTCAGCCACGAGATGCGTGTCAGAGGGACACAGTGGCTCTATTCAGAAGGTAGCGGGGCAGCCGTTGTACGCATCACAAGTGTGAAAGTACGGCATGTGCGTGTCTGGGGGGGGGGAGTTGGGTGCAATCAATGTGCCCTTCTGTCTGTGCTGGAGCTGGGGGGGGTCAGCAGCAGGGGACCCCGAGAGGTGAGTTTTAGTGACGCGTTTTTAGCTAAATGCTGCAGCCATACTGAGAGATTTACAGTGTTTCTCAGTGGTGTTGTAAACACTATATGTATTTAATAAGCTTAAGACAAGTTTACACAGTGGTCTCCTTTATTACACAGTGGCCCCCTTAATTTGGTAAAGGACGCACTGATTCCTATGCCTTGTACACATACTCGTACACACAGACACACACACACACTCGCATTCCTGTCTTTATGGGCCCTTTTTTTCCAGCGACTGGCCAGTTAATGATTCCCAGTAACACCACCAATAACCTCAACCACTCAAACACCCAGGAAAGTCAGAGCCGCTGAAGCATGTGGCCCCTATGACCTGCTTGGCTGTGCTTTTCTGAGGATGCCTCATGCCACTCAAAAGCGTCCCCTCAAAGTGAGCGAGGAGCAAGCAACTTTGAGACTGAGCCCCAATCCCAACCGCAGTTATTCTGTTTTGTCTTGAGCAAACCATCATACCTGCTGCCCATTCGCTTTCCAGTCCTTGTTTTCCCACGAACTCTTTCTGCTGTGACGGGGACGGTCCCTGGGGATTGTACAAAATTGTCAACCCCTGGCTAATAACTGGAGACAAGGAACTGAAACACAATAAAGCATCTATTTGCCATTAGATCGCCGGCAATGCGAGCGTAACAAACAGCGTATGCAATACGCAGCTTCCCCTCTAACAAGTCAAAGAACTTCTGATGATCAGAGACGATGAGACAGCTGATGATGATCCACCATGACGGGAAAGGATGATGTGAGTATGAAAGCTCTTCTATCCACACAAGGAACACAATGCAGCAAAAACTGACACGTCAGAGACCCCTCAATAAAGAGGAGTCAGAAAAGAAGAGAAGCCAGTCACTGGTGACCTGGACATATTCAGATACTGTAGTATAACTATAATATGATACATATCTCAACAGGGTATAAAACAAAAGTACAATCTAGGCTTCCCACAATGCACTGCTCACATCTGCCTCCAGTGGCTGCACAGGCGTGATGACAGTAAGTCCAGACATGTCAATAAATTATCTGCAGAAAAACTCCACCCAACTACCTCATGCATTCATTCTCCGCCGCTTATTGGTTAGTTTGTTCATACATGCAACGTTTTTCATGCTCTGCTTGGCAACTGGTTTCTAAGAACAGTCCATGGCGGACGGTGACATCTTCAAGCCCAGTCCAATGCCTGCATCGCCTCCCTGTGCCCCCACCCCCCCCTGCCTGAGACAGCCCCACCCCGCCCCCCCGCGGTAATCAGAATTAAGCGACGCCATGCACGGCGCTAATCCCCAAGAGGATCTTAATTGTATCTGGTGTAACAGTTTCTGGAGCAACTCCCCTTGCAGACAGCCGCTGTGATTAAGGACGGTGGCCTGCACGGCAAAATGGGTTCATTAGCCTAATAAAGGCCGGATAAGCATGGCTGTTCAGGCCCTAATGGCCCAGCTTTTCGGGGATCTGCTCTGAATACCTTGATGTTAATGGTGAATTGGAGTGTCGGCCTGCTTCAGCTTCGCTCACTCGCTCCTCACGGGCTCCGGAAGGTCTTACAGAGTGGGGCGGGGCAGCCAAGTGGGCTGCACAAATCTCCCAGGCCCCAGCTCCCGCGTGTTCCCTAGGCCATGTGCTGGGCAGCTCGCCCCCTGCAGGAATCCTCATGTAGCAGGGAACGGTAAGCTGCTGTTTCTGCATTTTGGGACACATTTGAAGGGAGAACATAAGAAGAAGTGAGGCTGGGGGAGATACAAACAGATGCGGTGTGAGATTAGTCAGTCCTGGTGGGAGATGGCCCCATCTCCGGTGTTACAGCCAGAGCTGAGGCTGCCCCAATAACAGCCAAACAGCCCATTAAATCATCAAAGCAAAAAGCACAAACTCAAAAAGCGGCTACTTTTTAAGCAGTCCCAAGGCAGACAGAGGGTTATGCTAAGCCTCCACGGCAGCGGGAAAGCAGTGCAGAAAGCAAGTAGCACAGAAAGCATGCAGCAGAAAAAACATGCAATAGAAAGCATGTTGGAGACTGGTTAACAGACCAGTGATGACATAAATGCAGCATCGGGCAGGGGCGACCTTGACCACAGATCTGACGTTTAACTGAGCCACACACTTTGCTCTGAGGTCATCGAGGAAAGGGTAAAGCTCACTGCACTGCTACATGCACCACATCTGCTCCGGATGTTACATTACGCAAACCATATGGTCAGGTTGGCGCATTACATGCACCACATGCAGTCAGGCTATCACATTACATGCATCAGCCGCGGTCAGGCTGCCACGTTACACCACACACAGTCAGACTGCAGAATTTCACACACCGCATGCAGTCAGGCTGCCTCGTTACACGCACCACACGCAGTGAGGCTGTCGTGTTACATGCACCGCATGCAGTTAGGCTGCAGCATTTCATGCATCACACACATTCAGGCTGCCGTGTAACACGCACCACACGCATTCAGACTGCCACCCACAGTCCTTTTTGCTGTTCAAAGTTTGATTGGAGGGTCCGGGTGCGAAGCGTGCTGTTCGTCCAAATGGCTGTTTGTCCAGATCGCAAGGTCATAAGTAAAAGGGGCCGGGGCGGTCACATGACTGCGAGGTCTGCATGTGCGGCATGATGGGAACACGTGCCTGAGCGTGTAGAGTAAGCTTTGATTCAGACACTTTCTAAAAACACCTACTGATGATGCAAATGCGGCAGTTAAGTAACAAATAAATCCAGAAGATGACGCATCATGAAAGCATAACAGATCACAGGCACTGTACATGTTAATCAAGCAGGGGGTGCCGGTCTACGCCAGGCAGGCACCTCTGAGGGAGCGTTGGCATTTTCCTCCCGCTCCACGTGCCGCCGTACACCAAGGAAGAATGTGCCACGCTCGGTGTACAAGCGCCACCGTGCTCAGCAAGCGGCCTCGCCATCCGCGGACTTGCGAGCTTTAACCTACTTTTAAGTGCCAGGCCGGGACACACAGTGAGACTTAAGTACAAATGAACAGCTTTGCGTGGGCTGGACGATGATAAGAAAAGATCATAAACATCACAGTTACACTGTGGCATGAATGCACACAGGACCACGCGCTGCCTGGGACTGGAACCACACCATGTGCTATTTGCAGGCCCGGCGGCCCGGCCAGTGTACGGGTTGTTTCTGTGCTGTTTTTAGGAGGTGTAACTGTAATGCACACTTCCTCCAGCAGTTGCGTGCTTCCATTCCCTGCGGGGTGATGACCACACTGCCTTTAACGGGGCAAGCAGCCTGTGAGCTTTGACTCCACTGTAGCCTCACCTTGTGTCGGTTGCCCTCCAGTGAGGTGGTGACCTCCCTGGACCATGGGCTGTAGGGATCAGGGACACATTCATCTAGCTGGAGGGGGGGGGCGCTGCATCTGAGATTGCGACAAGACATTGCTCATTCGGGTAGAAAGTATGAAAGTATGTGGCTCAGTAGGTTTCTGTGCCTCTGATTCAAAGGCTGCCGGTTTGAAAAACATCTTCAGCAGAAGAGTCACATGTATTTGGGCCCTTGAACAAGGCTCTTAACCCCCCCCAAAATGGTCTAAGGGTGTTGGCTAAATGGCCTGACCCTGCTCTCAGACCCCAAGTTTCACACTCTCCTGTATGTCTGTGTGTTTACAGCACAGTGCAAAAGTCTTACACAGTCAAAAGAAATGTTATTTGAAAGCTGTATATCAGGGTAGTAAGTGTACTTTTGCTCAGAACAAAAACCACCATCTAATTTAGCTTTAGAACATACGCACAATAAAAACTAGTAAGAATTTCTTTTGCTCGCTAAGAAGCTATGGATATCTGATTAGACGGCTAGATGAGCAGCGCTTCAGGTCCCAAACCGCAGCCAGTCCATGTGTTTATTAAATTTCACCACCAGCTCACTTAATTAATTTAATTCCTCCATAAGATACAGATTAGCTGTAAGTGGTGCGGTAGTAATAGAGTGAGAGAACACATGGGTATACTTCATGGAGAGGGTTTGAAATGGCTAAGCTTCCACATTTTGACAGCCATAAGAGCATAATTTACACCAAGAAAATCATTTAAGCATCATCGTCTTTGGCTGCCTAAGACTTTTGCTCAGTATCGTAGATAGAGCATGATGGGATATGAGGAAACTAAAACATCCCTTTAAAACCGCAAATGGCAAATAAAGCATCATCTCATTTTAATTTCATTCAGACTCTGCAGTAGCGGAAAGCCGCCCCCCCCCACCCAGAGAGTGGGAAGGGTGGGGTGGCTCGTCTGCTCTTCAAGGTGTGGGGTGATGGGGGCGCTGGGTGGAGTTCCTGCAGCTGGACGCCTGGCATAGCCCTCCGAAGGGGGGGTGCTGGGGCCCTGTTTACAGCTGCACTGCTGAAGAGTGGCGCTCACATACTCGGCATTCCTCTCTCCCGTTTATACCCTTGAATGGACAACATGTGAGGGTCTGAATCTGAGATATGACTCCGGCAAAAAAATACCCACCGTTTTCCCTTCCATTATAACCTGAAGGGCTCAGCTGGGACATCATTTTTTAATTTTAGCGTCAACATTTTGACAGGGGAATAACGGGAAGCAGCGAAAGCGAGGCTCTAGAGATGCTGGACGTTCCAGAATGCTCCGCAGTATGGTTCATGACATCTGCTGCTCAGGGGAAGCGGAACATACACAAACACACCCTCTGTGAAAATAATTGCATATTTTTCCCAAATAGAAGCAAAACAGAGATATACTTCGAGCCTAGGACAGTAATGGGGATGGGGGGGGTGGTGCAGTCAAGGGTAGGTCAGCACGGGGTGAGCAAGCAGGACCTGTGCTGGTGCTGACCCCGCAGACGTGTCAGCAGCCATGCAGTCCGGCAGCAGCGCCGCCATTATACGCGGTGAGCAAACAAACACACGGGAGCACTTGAAAGGACCCAGGGGAGCTGGAGGGGTCAAGCGGGCTGGAGGAGGCCAGAGATGGTCAGATAACCCCTCCTCAGGATGGATAGGGCAGCTGGCGGCCTCACCAGCAGATCTGGCGGCGATACGGGCCCTACGCCCAGGTCAGGCCTCTCGGGTTACCCCGCCGTCTCCTATTGGGTTTCCGTGCCCCTCCCCTCGCCTTGGACATGGACTTGCTCGCAGGTTGCCCCTGAAGGGAGCACAAAGGCTGGATGGAATGTGCCATTTGGCCACAGAGGGTGGAGGGTGCCGACAGGGGGCAGTGGTATATCCTGCCACACAGGCAAAATTAAGGGTCCATTTTGGGCAAAGCCCTTGTTAGGGTGGCTCTGGGTACAAATGCATCCTGTTCAGGTCTCCCAGCACCACTACGAAGCTGAAGTGCTCTCCTTTTTTATGGAGACAAAGGAGTGGAGGAGGGAGACAGATAAAACCTCTTTTGTTCCGCAAAGACAGGCCAGTTACATGGAGCACTGAAGCTGAGCTTGTATGCGTTATGCTGTGAGGGTAAGGACACGCTGCGCTGTAGGTCAGTACGGCAGCTCATGCTCAACTCAGCTCAGCTCATCATCACTCGGACCGAGGGCAGCGATCAGCCTCCACAGAGCGACGCGGCTCTCAGGAGCAGAGACATCCAGCAGCCACTGGGGAGGAACTCCTTGTGCAGAGCCAGAGCCCCACAGCATCATGGGAGTGGGTGCCCGATTTTACCGAAGCCACCCCTTCGATGACACACCGGAGCTTTAGCATAAACACAGGGGGCGCTGTTCGTCATCAATAGAGGGAACTTGCTGACCTCCGAACCTACCCCATGCCGGCTGGCCCGCAGTGCCACCGTGAGGGATGACCCCTCTCCCCTCTCAGCCTTTGCAGCACTCATTATGGTTCTCAGGGCAGAATCACTCAACATTACTTATGTATCTGCTCCCTAAACCTAAAGTTAACGCCTCGTCGCAAAGTTTAACTTGTCTTTTCAGTTTTTAAAAGGTACAGATGACTGGAATACATTATTTTCCAAGCAGCAAATCGTCCGCGAGGCTTTGTTCCACACTGGATACATGAAGACTGGGGTGGCATAGCACAAAGGAGTTTCCGTAGGTTATCACAACGATGGCATTGCTCTCGACCTTTCACGGACAGCCTGCAGTCGGGCAGCACTGCCCCCCCCCCCGCCCCCACCCCATGCCATACTGCCAGCCGCTTCTCCGTGTGTCTTCCCTTCACTCTCAAAGGGTCAGGTGCATAATGCCGACGCCTCAGACTCTCTGACAGAAACACGCAAAGCGCCTTTCTATGTAGTCACTCCACCATCTTGTCCGATGCAAAGACGATTCACACGAGACGCATCCGTGGGAGATGTCCGTGGGAAGGGCCAGCGGGCTCGTCCCTCCCGACAGAGATGTTCCCAGAGGCGCTGGGTGGATGGGCAGGTTAGTGGCAGAGTCACGGACATGGGCAGGATGCCAGTCAACAGGTCACTGTGTGCAGCGTGGGGGGGAGGGGCGGGGGAATCAGCAAGGGCTCGGGACCGTTCTGCGGGAATCTGGCAATGGCTTTGCACATGGAATCCATCCATATCCTGCCGGTTTAAAGGAGCCGGAGACTGCTGCGGTAGGAGCCCCTCCAAATAGCTCCATCTCTGGGACGGGAGCCCAGTGATCCGGTGGAGTGGAGCGGTCATGAAAGGGGGACCACCTCGCGCTCGCGGTCGTCACGCCGTGCGCTGACAGTCCTGTGAACTGGAGCGCAGTCACCAGCAGAAACGCCACGTCTGCTGAAGAGCACATCAAGGCCGCGTAACCAACACACATAACAGCGATCGAACGTTGAGGTGCCCCAAGGTGATGATACCCTACAGAAGCTTCCTCACACTCCTCCTCCATGATGAAGTCTTTCCTTCCTTTCAGCACTTTGGCTGGTCAAACATGCACTAAGTCAAATTCAATGTGGCCCCCCCTTGCTGTCGTTATGGTTCAGGATCCTACAAAGCAGGTTCACATGCACAGTGAACATTCTTTACATGCTTAAAAAGCACCCATCACTCTTTCACGGCTGTCTGCTGCTCAGGATGGATATTCTGCTCAAAGGTTAGCATGTTGTTATCCTCTGCCAAGGCACAGCTGCTTCTTAAAGATGGTTGAGGTATGGAGGTGCTGTGTTGATCGGCTGCAGCGTTAGTAATGCTCAAATCCCAAGCTGGACAACTAACAGACTTTACCAAAAGAATTAAGTTGAGGAAGGTTTCTTCAGGGCTGAAGCCAACCTGTTCCTTTCCAAGGATTCTGATGACCTAGATGCGGGGCGTCTACTTCTGCTTATGGGAAATTACAGTTGCATTTGAATGCTATGTCTTTGTTTACTGGAAAGAAAAACAGTATGATGATGTTCCGGCTGGTATTTGGTTTAAGTAAATGAGGCCCAGAAGAGGCCAAATGGCTGTGTCTTCTGCGTGGAAACAGCCGGAAGCACACAGCAGACCAGCGCCACTCTCTTAAGTAATTTGAGAGCAAAGGCATGTTCGGCCCAGATATATATTCTGCAGTTGCCCCTGTACCAAAAGAGCTTTTCCTTCACCTTACCCTGAGCACCTACAATCCTAAGGCAGGGTGGAGTCTGTACTAAGGAAGGCAGCACACCTGCTCTTAATGTCCAAGAGGTTAGACCCTGTTAGCATCAACATTACAGTGCTGTGTGTAGGAAGTAGGAATAGTGTCTTAGACACATACCTTAGAGCGCAAAGTCCTACATTGTGGGAGGGAGGGGGTGACGCAGCGTGTCTCTGATAGGGTATCATGATCAAACTCGATACCACAGAAAAGTATGCCCCCTTCAGGTTGGATTCATCAACAATGCACTGCCAGAAAATACCAGGGCTGCCCCACAACACCACAGAGGTATCTGTCACAGGTGCCCAGACCCTGTAAGGTGACGTCCCATGTAATGGCAGGGAGTGGGCCAGCGGTTAGCCTGCAATTCTGCAATTTCTTCTAAAATAAGAATGGGGGGGTGGGGATGACTGGCAGCTCACGCAAAGTTTCCCGGTTAAATGAGGCATGTGCTTTTACGCAGCCCCTCCGAAAGGCAAAGGGAGTGTCCTCTGCCAGTCACAGTGTGCAGTTGGCCTGGGGTGTAGAGTGTAGAACGCCCCCTTACCTCACCCCCCAGCACAATGAGCAGGGTCACAGGGCCATTTTGTCTGTGGGTACTTGAGGGGGGGGGGGGGGGATAAATTAAACATGGAGATGGGGCATGTTTGGGTCCCTGATGGGCAAAGAGGGGCTCACAGACGAACATGAGAGGGGTCAGGGGTCACGCAGCCTCAGATCGCACAAGAGGCGCAGCGTGTAATCGCCAGGGTGGGGGGTGTCATTTATACACCTGTCATGGGCCGGCTCGGAGGCCAGGGGTCATGCACCAATTTGTTCAGAGGCAAGACTCCCAAAACATCCATCTCCAGGTGCCCGGTTACTCCTGGCTGGAGTCGGGTCACCTGCAGGCGGCCAGGCCCCAAGAGCAAGCGGGCCAGCCCCCCCAGAGGGAAAGCAGCTGCCAGCAATCAGAAAACTTGCTTTTATCTACTTGAACATAATTAATTATGGTATTGCATGTTCCACATCCAATCTTTGTGAACAATGAGCAATAGCTTAAAATAAGTTTTCCTGATTAAATAAACTGTTGTGACTTTTATTTATTCAGTACTGACAAATATCTATGGTTAATTTTATTAAGACTAGGCCCACACTTATTTAATCAGACAAACATGAATGAATCCTGTACCATTGATTGGACTTTACAAAAGGCACTTTACTGGCCCCTGGTGAGCGTTATCTGTATAACAGTCAGTGCCTTTTAGGGATGCAGCTACAGTGACACTCTTTGTAATGAAGAATCCCAGCCTTATGAATTCTGTTCCTAGGACCAGTTCGTCGAGAGTAAAACCCCTCTGCTGCTCTGAGGCGGCACGCCAGTAGCTGGGTTCCCAGACGGTCCCGTCCAGCACCCGCTGGCCCTGACCCATGTGGTGGCACCTTTGAAGCAGCTGCAGCTTTAAGGCCCCGCAAGCCTCCCATGAGAGACGCGCTGTTTACGAATCGCCACCTGCCCAGTGCCCAGAAGGCTCTTTGGTCTGGTTCACGGCATCTGTGAGCGGCGGTCAGGCGCCCTCTGTGATACCATCTCCAGCGCGCTCCAGTCTGAGTGCACCCTTCAAAGGGGAGTCTAGACGTGGCTTCCTCCCCTGTCATAGTCGCCCATAAACCATAACGGGGCCCAACCACAAAACTGGATTTTCCCTCAGATTTCCTTCGGAAGGAACATTTTTGAGTTTTTTTTTAATTTTTTTGCATTGTGTGACATTCTACAATTTTCAGAATTAGCAAAAAATTCATCTTCACGGTCAAGTGGATGAAAATGGTTGCTCAGAATATTTCCGATCTGTTACGATGTGGAGAAGTGTCTCCCCCTGGAGGCCGTGTTGAGGAGTGGCACCGTTAATAAAAAGAAACAATTCATATGAGATCATTTTCCCTTGCACAAAAGCCAGTGCCTTTATTGTTGAATAGGGCCATTCATTTGACCAGGCACCTCACTTCATTTGAGGTGTGGATATGCACTGAAGTTACAGGGGTGTGCAGGGATATAGAAGGTGGCTGCAGGGGGGGATGAACTCTGGAAGAGTGTAGCAGATGCTCATGGACTCTGACCTCTATGGGGACTGGCGAACCCCAAAATGGTTAGTAAAAAGGCCTCAAATACTGCATGTAGGGCTGTTCCCACAGAGAGCCTAATCCCTTCACAGCACTCTGCCCTTCCGTGGCATTCCCAACCACACAAAGGCTCTCAAAACTGCATAATACCATTTCAGTCTGACCCCTACAGTCTAATGGTAGCTGCAGCTGATGCCTGACAAATTACTCACTATTACTCTCGAGTGGTGACAAGAAGATACTGCAGCTGGTTGTCCCCCACCACTGACATCACTACTATGATAATATGAAAATGATAATATGAATAAAGAACTCCATTGATTAAATTCAATACACCTTAAGGTGGTAAGTGGGGGAATGCAGAGAAAAGCTTGACACCAAAATTTGGCAGATGTCTCTGTCTTTGTGTCCATATGCAGTTCCATCCATCAGCGTCCAAAGACGATCCCTGCGTCACCCACTGATGGCCCAGGGGGCAGGTAATATTCATACAAATCAGCATATTTAGGTGCATGCTGGGAATGCAGGGCAGCCAGGGCGAGTTTGAAAATCTGTAAGGTCAAAGGTCATCCAGCATATGTTCAGGTGACAGGGCTACTCAACGAGAAAAGAATTTGCTGGGGGGGCATTTACACTCATTGACTAATGACGGTGTTACACACAACCATTGTGACACCATCAGAAAACATGAGAGGTGGAGATGCAGAGAAACCAAAATCAATGAAAATGAAAAATAAGAAATTTTTAATGAAATGATACACTTTCAACAATGTAATGCATTAGTAACTTGCTAATTAATAATGTGCTTCCACACACCAAGCCCCCCCTCTGAGCCTTCACTGAGCCCCCAGTGAGTACTCAAATGTTAGATATTACTCAGTGGTGAGGCTGAAGCCGAAACATATTCCTCTTCGAGGTGTGAGCAGGAGATCCAGAGCCTGGATGGGCCTCCTGACACCACACATGGAATTCAATTGAACTGAATCGAATCAAATCGCTGACAAAACTGTCACACATATTTATGTTAATAATTAAGTCGAGTTCATTTGGTCACTTGTAAAAAAACACAACAAATGAACAGATCTGTGTAGGGGCGGTGATTCGGCTCGTCACTGAGCAACTGAGTTTATAATAAACACTGCATCAGGCACATAGCCACAGAGTAAAATTACTGGTTTGAACCCTCCTACCCTTATGAAAACTTCTGCTACTGATTAGGCACATAGCCAGGCACTCAAATTAGGAGTTTGAACCCCCCTCAAAATTTAGTTCAGCCCCGCACCCCCCACAGTCAGTGAAATCCACGGAAGGGGCCTATTGATAGGGTTACTGGACCCTAAAGACATGTTTTTCTGGCTGTGGGCCGCCTGCACTTTATTATTCTTTACTCATTTTAATAGTGAGAACCATATATATATATAGCAATTGTACACCTTTAACATTATTTCTAACTAAATGAAAAACTAAAGGAGAGTCATAGAGTCATCTGCTATATTTTAGGTGAGGGTGTCTCAGTGGGTACAGTTAGTTACAGTTACAGTTAGCTAGTGTTATGCAGTTAGCATGTGTTATGCAGGTCTCCTCATGCTGCTAGGCTGATATCTGTGTGTGTGTCACCCCATACACATCTATCCAGAGAGCCCTCTGTTGCAGGCATTATAGGCCCCAAACAGGAAGAAGATAGATGAGAGTTTCCAATTAGGGTGTTTTTGATGGCACAAATGCTCATTCAATCGTATTTATGGAAGTGGCAGGTATAGTGAACAATGAGGGCCCAGGATAGTGGCTCGCAGAGGTAGAAAGTTCAGGTCCAGAAAGTACAAATGTAGACAAAGGACCAGATGAGTATAAAGAATCACACTCGTAGAGTACTTAGCTGGTTGGTTAAAGCAAAACCTTGGACTGGATTTGTGCTTTCTGGAGCTGAATTTACCACCTCTGCAGGCTTGTTAGACATTTTCAATACAGCATATGCTCACTAGGTGGCAGCATTGTCTTAAATATGGAACATACTCTTCATTTCAGCCAGGTGGCCTGCTCCTTCCAGAAGGTACACTGTTCACTCCCACCAAGCCATCACTCAGATGGACCTACTCTCATTCACAATCTAACTTAATAGCCACAGGTCTATACCTACTTGAGCTAAAAGGTATACAGCAGAAAAGGGAGCCAGACGAGTATCTGAATCAGCCCCCATAGGCATGACAGGTCTTCCAAGACTTAAAGACAACTGCCTATGTACAGAGTGCATCTGCCAGGGGCATAAAGCTTGTTATTTGTCTGCCCTAAAACTGGTCAGACTCAGCTCCTAGGTGCCAAGCGCACCAGGACAAATCAGGAATGCCAGGCGCAGAGCCTATTCTCCAAGATCCCCACTCCGCAGATGGCCGTTCCGAGGCAGTGCAGCCGCCGTCTTCCAACATCTGGACTCATATTTTCTGAGGGTAATCTGATACAAAATATCCTCTTTAAAATTTAATGACTTCATTTCAAACTTTTCTGTACTTTTAGTGGCTAAGACTAAGGAAATACATCTTTAATGCAGCGCCTCACGCAAAGGATCCCCTATAAATTATGCAGCTGTTTAGAAAGCCAATGTTTTATTAATAATAATTTTGAAATCCCCCAGCACCAAACATTTGTCAGTACAGTAATGGAGGTCATGTCTGTGGACTCTTGCCTGGCCATGATTCTACAAACCCCTAATGTTATACATGGCTATATGACAAAGAAGATTTTTCTGATGACAAAGAGGGACTGGGTGGGTGAATCACATGACTTTTACTGTTATTTACACAGAAAGAGTGTCCTCTGCATGCAAAGTCCCACACACAACAGGACGCTGTTTACCCCTGGGGCGGATAATTACGACTTTTGTAGAACGAGCACCTGGGCCTGAAACAGCTGTTGAAACACCCCCCCCCCCCCCACACGTACATTTGGGGGGAGCAGGCTGAATCCCCAAAAAAGACTCAATAAAATAACTTTTTGGAGAAGGGACTCTGTACCCCCTGCACGCACTATTATCCACTGAGAGACGCAGCACTGAAAGCATTTTAGAATTTTAAAAATGGCTTCTTAGGATGAGTGAGATAAACAAATGACAGGGAGCAACGTTGAAGTAGGCCAGTGGGGGGCGCCAGGCACACGAGTTCTGTAGGTGTAATCAGTGATACGGTGACGAGGAATTCACCAGATTATCTGAATGAACGCGTGACAGATGTCCTGCATCCTCTCGCGTGAGGACAGAAAATGCGAACTGTGGCCAAATCACAAGGAAAACACCTGCAAAGCAGAGCCAGGGTTAAACAGCCCGAATCATGCAGAACTTGCAGCCTGTTCCAGTCCGAAAAGGTGTTGCGTAAGCATCCCACAGAGCTTAATTAGTCCAGTTGATCTACAAGTTAATGTAATTGCTCACGAAGTGTAATGTGCTGAGAGACAAAGGAATGCGGATTTTCTTGAAGTGGGGGAAGCCCCCTGTTCCCAAACACATGGCAGCTCTCTCATTTCAAGCTGCCTGTCACATTTTGTGTTGCCGAATGGTTGATTCACTTTTTCAGGTTGAGAAGTAGAGGGACATCACTTGGACACCCTGCTGTTTGATTACTTGTTATGGCGTCACGTGAGACCAGCCTGTCATTTAGAAGACAGACTGCTAAGCTGAGTGGACCCATTCTCACCTGCTCAGCACACTTGTGTCCCCCTTTTACGGTGTGGCAGCATGTCACACCGCAATGGCAGAAACCCTGACGTGAAAAACAAATAGCGGAAGACAGATGCCAAAAGTTAATCCATATGGGCAAGACATAACTTTACCCAGCTGCCCCACCACCTTAATTATATGGGATCTGTGTGCACACAGGGGGTTATACACTGATGAAAAGATGCATGAGATCATGTGGAAAAACTGAAGCGCCGTGATCTCACAATTAAGAAGAACAAGGGCTCTTGCATTCCCTCTACAAATACGTCCGCACTTCGGATCTCCCCCGGAGCCAGGGAACGGGCGGATTTTTATGAACAGGACTCCAACACGCTTGTTAAAATTCCTGCTTTTAGGACCTGCTGGCGCAAGAATAAGGCAAATGCCTTGACACCAGTGTATCAGCCTTTAAAACAAGCTCAGGCACTAAACCCGCCTCGCACAACAGAAACGTCTGAGTGCGAGTTATAAAAGCAAGCGACCCCCCCCCACACCCCCCCAGGGAGAGGGGGCATGGGGGCCGCAGGAAGGAGATTCGCCAGGGGCAGGGATGTGCTGAGTGGGGGCCGACCCGGCTGCTTCGCGCCGACCTGGTTCCGGTCCCAGAAAAGGCAGAAGGATATAATGCAGAGCCTTACAGCAACACTGCATTAGCAAATCAACACAGATCTAAGCAGTTACACTTACACAAATATAATGACAGTGTGTTCAAACATGTACATCCTATATGTGGTATGTACAGATGCCAGAAAGTTCATCTGAAATGCAAGATTTACAGTGAGATAGTTTTGTCATTTTGTGAACATTTTAACATCCATCAAGTCAAAAAGAAAAACGTCATTTTAGTTGCTCTAAATAAGTTTTCCAGTGATCATTACTGCTGATTTTCATCAGAGACATGCCTTCTCTGTGGCATCTCTTATCTATTAATCCTTACTTGCACTCTCAAGCAGATGTCACTGTTTCACATGAAACTCCCCCATTGATTTTGCCGCTTAGGACCGAGCAGGACTATCACCAGGCCAGGCCATTGCTGCGGCTGGGTAGGACAGTCACTGGGCTGGTCAGACTGTCACTGGACCAGGCCACTGCACTGGCTGGGCAAGACTGTTACTGGATCGGGCCATTGCTGTGGCTGGGCAGGAATGTCATCTAGCCAGGCAGGACTGTAACTGAGTTAGGTCATTACTACAGCCAGGCAAAACTGTCACCAGGCCGGGCAAGTCTGTCACTGGACTGGGCCATTGCTGCAGCTGGGCTGAACTGTCCCCATACCGGTTGGACTGTCACTGGGATGGCAGGACTGTCATCTAGTCAGACAGGACTGTCACTATTATTACCACAGCCAGGCAAAACTGTCACCAGGCCAGGCAAGACTGTCACTGGACTGGGCCATTGCTGCAACTGGGCAGAACTGTCACCATACGGGTTGGACTGTCACTGGGATGACAGGACTGTCATCTAGTCAGGCAGAACTGTCACTATCATTACTACAGCCAGGCAAAACTGTCACCAGTCCGGGCAAGACTGTCACTGGACTGGGCCATTGCTGCAGCTGAGCAGAACTGTCACCAGGCCAGGCAGGACTGCCACGGGGCAAGGCCATTACTGCAGCTGGGCAGGCCTGTCACTGGACTAGGCCAATGATACAGCCAATACAAAATTGTCATCCAGCCAGGCAGAACTGTCTCACTGGACTGGGCTATTGCTGCAGCTGCACAGAACTGTCACAGGGTTGAGCAGGACTATCACTGGGTTTGGCCATTGCTGTGGCTGGGCAATTATCCAGATTATTGAACAGTTTGATGTTATTCTTATCTATTACTCCATCATGCCCTACGAGTAATGTTGGTCTGGCTCTAAAGGGGGCCTTGTATGAGTATATAGGAATATTATGCAAATCTAAAAATGAACGTAAATAATTAGCAGAGCAATGGCAGTAACCATTCCACATTTTTGCATCTAGGGAACATTCCACGTGCATTATCTGACATGATAAAATACTTGACGAAAAGTTACGTAAAATAGCTTGGAAACAATGGTAACATTAGTAGAAAAGCATCCGAGTAAAATAACCAAAGCGGTCAGATACCCTGCGGCAAACTGGCAGGGATATTCTGTATAAACTGAGACGTGCATTTCACCCACGAATATGCTATTTTTAATTATTTCCATATGAACGAATATTGCCACACTGCTCAAACTTAATACATTTTGTCATAAAATAAGGATATACGCAATGTCGATGCAGCCTACATATCTTACTTTTAAAAGCTTATTTTATTTTTAAAGTCAATCATTATTAAATATTTTGCAAGAATTTAAGAGCTCCAAATTGCAATCATAATGTAACGCAAAATTAAGCAGTTGATTGTGATATTAACAAAAATATATTTGTATACCATCAATAATTAGCATAATTTAAATCGCAGGCATTTCGGAAAGGTGCATTTTGAACTACTTAGTAACAGCTTTACATATTCTTTTAGCATAACAATCAAATGACTAATATTACACAGGTCGTTTGGTAATTTTTTTAATATAGCCTATGTAAAACAACTGCCCATCCCCGAGATATGAAATATATTGTACACATATGATTAATTTAGCAGCGCATTCCAGTAGTATATTTTAACATTACTGTACTTCAATATTCAGCAGCGATGCCTGTCCTTTGACCAAAATAAATATTAATACTGCTTAAAATGCAGAATTATTTTTCTATTTCCACACAGACCGAATAAATAATTTTCCTGTTATAACTTTTCGTCGAACCCTGCATACAGACAAGTGACGATGCTAAACAATAAATTAATTCACTGACTTTAATATAATCGTGATCAAACATTTAGACTGATAAAGGATAATATCAAATGAAAAGAGCCGAGGCGCGCAGATATACGGTAATTTGGTATGAAAGGCGCATCTTATCCCGTCCGCGTTACTCTCTAAATCCACTCTAGTCAGACAGTAATGAAACTTTATGTAACTTTTTGCCGAGCCCTGCTGCTGAATCGTGCTGGTCCGGCCCATCTGCTGCAGCAAATGGTTGAACTCACCAGGGAAGAAGTGGAGGGGAGTGAGAGAGACACAGAGAGAGAAAGGGGGAGAGAAAGAGGGAGAGAAAAGAGGGGGATCGGATTGAAAACAGATCAGCCCGGAGACTTCGCCACCGCACGCCTAAAAACAAGCGACACTAAAATTATTCTCTGGCTATTTTAGCGCTGTTTTATGGTTAGTAAGTAGTTTTTTTTTCGATGGAAACGCATGCAGGAAACTTTGTGCGATTAGCCTGCCGTGGGCTGTAGAAGTTAACAATGCGCTTCAGCGGCTCCCCATGAACTTTCTGCATGATCCGGAGACTCGCACCAACTTTATTACTTTCTCCCAAGCCGCATCTATACTGAAAGTAGATGGATCTTCACACTATCCCAGGAATATGTCTCATTGCTTTTTGAACAAGAAAGTATCCCGTAAAGAAAATCCCCGATCGCTGCAGAATCCAGAGAAATAAACGCCTCAGTGGACAAACTGAATAGAGAGAGATTACGTACCATCAACAAAGGTAAGTAAAATTTCTGTGCAGCTACATTGTAAGCTCACTTATACCCTACCAGAATTGGCGACGCATTTTTATGTTTATTCTCATTATATTTAAGATACATGTAACTTTTTGTTGTGCAAAACAATCATATACCATGTGAAAATTAAAATAACACGATCATTTTTATGGTTGGCGATTTAATGTCGACTTTGCCGGTAAAATGCATCGGGAAATGTCATAATTATATATAAAGAAAACCCATGTCTTCTCATACCGTATATCCAACTTATCTGACATTGGAATCTCAAACATTTTGCTCTGCAACTTGGATCCATATGCGGACAGATTTGATCATAAGGTCCCGGGCGCCAAACCCATTAGGAAAGTTTTCCAACTGATTCCTGGCATTAAAGTTCGCCGTGCAAGTGCAGTTATTATATATACACCTCCTTCAACATAATTAATATTGAACATAACCTTCGTACATTTTAGCGCATTGTGGGAAAAGCATATCTTATAGCAACTACTACTTATACTGCATCAACTGACTTTAACGTTTAAATACATTAATATGCAGTAACTTTTAATGCAGTAGAAATACGGGATTCTTAGAAATTTATCACAAATGCTATTGCACTTATCATGACAACTTAGCCATGTTGGGCTATTTTCGCTATATATTTTAAGTATTAATTCCTTTTCTGAAACACATTAACTGCACTGAAACACGAGCTTTAACGCTAAAATGTTAATCATAGCGAGCCTTTTATCAGTTTATCAAGACTCAACTATCAGCTACTTGCGTTACGTAAACAGTTATGTCCGAGGCGGTGGCCCTAAATCCTGCGATCGCCGTCCGGCGTGCTTATTGTTCAAAGTTTGTAGGCTTTTCCAGCGGTTTGCTGTTTGCACTCTAGACTGAAAAATCAACAAACCCTTCATGCCTTTTGTGCTGCTGTAAGGCCGCTGTGTTTATTCTGGCCTTTCCTCCTAAAACATTAAACAATAAATTGTTATAATTATAGTGGCACAATGTTTCTGTTTGTATTTCTATGCATGTCTCTGTAAATAGCAGTTTTTTATATATATATTTCCTTTTTTTTGCACAGATGCTTGCACCTCAATTTACACGCGTGGTTGCGGCAAGTTCGGTATTTTGCTCTGTAAAGTTTGCATTGTTTTTTTTGTTTTTTTTTTTCTTAACGCGGCTTTCATGACCCACCGACATGTAAGATTTAAAAAGGGAAAAACATGCAGCACGTTCTACGTCCGATGGTCTTCGTAGTGAAACTTTTTAAGAGGATAATGATCTGGAGACCTTAAAGTTCTAGGTACAATTAGTATATATTTCTAGAGTGTACGGAATGCCCTTAAAACAAGGGGGTGAGGGGGGGAGTGTTGAGAAACAGCGCAGGAAAGGCTCTAAATGGGCAATTTAAGTCCTCGAGAAAAAGGAGTTTGTGGGAAGTGTGCTTTTTAATGCGAGTGCCCGGTTGTGCCCATTAGCATAAGAAAAAAAAGTTTTAGTGCATTTGCCATTGTGCAGAATGAAGAGTTCCAGCAGTCAGGCGGAGGAGAGTGAAAAGATGTAAAGGAACGACGGGCATTCAGATGATTCAGGCGGGCTGGAGCTGTGGTCACCAGCCCCATGGACCCGTGATGGGGACGTCACTTTCATCTCCTCCACTGCCATTCTGCCACCGTTTTCACACGTCCCCCTCTGGCTGCCCTTTATTGATTGGGGGGTTTTTCTTTTCTAGAAATCTGTGGAAAATTTAATGAACCACACGCTGGAAAAAGGGGAGGTCGTTTTCTTAGAGGGTCACACAAAAAAACAGCAATATCAATGAAGCCCCAGTGTGCAGGGAGAAGAGGCATGAGGGACGCCTAAAAGAAGAGTGAGTAAAACTCCCCACCGGGCCGATTCAAAAGTTAAGACAAGGACGGGCTCTCTTTTACCCTGCAGACATGAACTCTGTACCAATTAAGCCATTTGGAAAAGCATGCCATTGGTGGAAATCCTCCCAGAGAAAATACAGTGCCTGTGCAGTGGAGCCAGGAAAGAGGACGGGGCACCTCGCTGAGTGTGACCTATGCAGGGTGGGTGCAGCTGCGTGCTACCAGGCTTTAGGAGGGATCTCCGTTATGATGGCCTCCGGAAGAGTAACAGGAAGTGGGCACACGTAATGAGTCTGAGCTGTGTTTCAGCAGAGGTTACACTGGCATCTCCGTAAAACCAGGGCATCAGGGGACACGGCAAGATGTTAAGAAAGCGTAAATTCAGCTGTAAAAATACGCTGTGAAAATGTTTATTCACACACACACACATTTTTCATATATATATACATATATATATTATATTATAAATATTTACTATCCACTTTATAACGGAGCTTTTTTTGCCTGAAAATGAACTTGGAACTTTGACAAAAATATATTGAAACTAGTGACTTGAAAAGGTTGTGAGCAAGTTTTAGAGTATTTCTTCATTGCAGCTGGTCGTTGCTTTTTACATGCATGGAAGGAGGTTTTTAGTGGACAGCAGTGCCGGCTGGGAGAGAGCCCCCCCGTGCATGCAGCAGCACATGCAGGAAGGCGCAGGGAGAGAGCACCGAGTTTTTGGGAAGTGGAAGAGTCAGGAAAATGAGAACACGCTCTGCTTTATGGAGTCCAGACCTCCTGGATCGTTTAAAAAAATTCACCTCCTGTTTTCATTTTGAGAAATGACCTTAATGTTAATCTAATCCACATCACTGCATCACTGCTAGAAGGGCTGAATTACATCTGAATAACTGCATGTAACAATTATATCGAATGTCACACCTTAATTATTTAATTAGCACTTTTAATGCAATTAAGTGCCAGCGCTTCTGAAAAAGAAGGGGCATTTTCAAAAGTTGAAATGGAGCATGATAAGCGACATAATCGCGACTGAGGGGAGATTAAAGCTCCACGGCACACCTAAGGCGGCAGAATGAGGATGCGGGCAGGGAATGTGGCGAGGCCGGCTTCCCCATGGCCACACGCCACTCCTGAAAAGCACAACGGCCACTGCGCTGTGCCGGCACCTTGGAGGGCCGCCGTGAGGCTGGAGCACACTTATGGCTGGACTGAGCTGATTGAGATTCAATGGCCGCGTGCGTCTCTGAAAAGCCGAGCGCGTCTCGGGATCACCTCTAGTGGCAGGATGGAGATAGAGGGATCAGATGGAGAGGAGGGCACGCGCGGAATGGAGACGCTGAAGTGATTCCTCCTTTCATGGGATCCTCTCTCTGCTCACTGATCTCCACTTAGCCTGGATGGGCAGAGACAATTCACACAGGCTGGAGAGTCCTCAGATATCTGGGGTTAATTAGACGTACTTCAGATATGCTGGGGGGGTGGGGGTGAACGCCTCGTGGCCCTGTGCCACCGGGCCGCAATTAGGCGAGGCGTTATGTCATAATGGACGGGGCTCCTGCATCCATTATCAAAAAGCACATGTGATTAGAGTCAGGGGAAAAAAAACACATGAAAGTACGACATCACCGCAGCGGAATACGCCAGCAGAACTGTTATGGTGTTTGACCTCATTAGCCGCTCGAATCCGCGTTAAGCTGTTCCCTCATGAGGTGATGGCATTCCCACATGTCCAGCGAGGAGGCCATGAAGCCAGGCTCTCCCATCTCACCCTGTTCCTCCGCAGTTTTCCACCCGGAGACGTTCGTAATTGCGCACGCAGCCTGTGGTGATTCCCATGCCCTCCCACGTACCAGGCCAGGCTCCGCCGCAGAACATGCTCTCCAGCGTCGCTTCTGCTCCCAGCTGCCCCACCTGGGCATCACCGCGATATCGCCGTGAGAAACATGCCCTGGTTTGGCACATTCGTCAGGCAGGTTTGCTGATAGACGTCTGGTGAAACCTGGTGAGCAGTTTAGCCAGTTGTCTGCCTCCAGGTTTTCGGCTCTGGGCCCACGAATAGCTGTTTGTTCTTTGGATGGGTGACGATCTCTGCTAATTATTCCGGTTTCTTTCTAACCTGTGACTGAGGCTGATTCCAAGTCATTTTGGGGTTGGCATCCCACTGACGCTGACCTCAGATTGCAAGCAGTTAAACGAGCCCTCAGCACCCGTCTGCTTTTTGTGATCTCTTCAGAAACATCCCACGTTCTACATCCGTACATTTTCATGTCATCGCCATGCTGACACATTTATCTCTGTTTATCCTGTATTGGCCAGCCCCCTTTTTCCCCGTAAACAAACTTGAGTGGACTGAAAGTGGTGACTCTTTCTAGCTTTCCTCCTCCCATGCTCCGGGGCTGCAGGGGCCCACAGGTGCCCGTGAATGAGTTTCCAATGGTGGGTGCCGTTCCTGTCAGGTAGCTTGAGCACAAATGACATCTGTCCATTTAAGGAGAACACAGAAAAGAGGTTACAACAGGCAAAACGATGGTCTGATAAGTCTGATGAATCTTGTCCTTTAAACGCATGGGTAATTATTTGTGGGCCGTCCATTTCTCTACCTCTAAATGGAAGTCATGTTGAATTTACAGTCGGCTGCTGAACACAGATGGAAAACAACATGGTTTTCGAATGGTTCTGGAAAGCAGTATAAACATTGTGCTTCCCTGATCTCTGGCTCCAGCTTTGAACTGGCAGCGATGCTGGTCCCCCCCTACCCCCCAATTTTTTTCCACCCTCAAGTAAATGATATTACTCACTGGGCTGGGGGGGGGGGGGGGGGGGGGGCCGGGGAGGCTCCACGGGCGGGGGTGGGAGCAGCGGGCATGTGGGCCCCCGGTCCAGGTCCGGGGACCAGAGTGT